>UESW01003842.1:277527-492275 GCA_900491605.1 Calamus simplicifolius | reverse complement strand
AAAAAGAAAAAAGAAAAAAGAAGAAGACAAGGGCTACATGGTTGGCGTAAGATACTGTAGCCGTTGTTCAAACATTCTTTTTGATGCTTAATACAATAACTCAAGAATAAAAAAAAAGAAAAACAAGCCAAGAGATGTTATTTAGATACTTAACTTTGATGCAGTGCTTAAGAGAGACAATAGATATGAAAGTAGATATTTTTTTGTTTTTTTGTAGAGACTCTTAGATATATGCAATTTTTTTATTTTTTTTATAACTCAGCTATATCACATGTTTGTCGAATCAAAGCAATCTTGCGACGATAGCCGATCCCTTTGTCCAATCAAAGCAAATCTTATTAAGATAGCTTGTCAAAAATATTCAGCGTAAAATTTCGTAAGATTTCTTCTAAATTAAATATAGATAAACAAAGCTGTCTAACATCAAAATATACAATAAATAAATTAATGCAAAGAGTACTTTTTGCCTGTGAAGACCGAGATCGAGACCGAGACCGAGAGAGTTGGCATGGGACACGATCGATCGAGTTAGGAGACGAGCTGCTAATAGCCCAGGAGATAGACGACGATGATCTGGGGCACGTGAAATTAATTAAGGTGGCCTACCCTACCTACCATTAATAATCTCGATCAGCGTCTGAAATCTTGAGGAGGACGCGGCATTGACGGCTCGCATATATGCATGCAGCAGGCCGATGCATGACATGGCTTGCTTGCCATGCATATTTGAAACTTCGGTTCTGTGCATGACTCATCATCATATCTGTGATATATCTTTACCTAAAACGATGGTTCAGCTTATCTAAATTCTTTATTCACCGTGAATGTTAGATATATTCAAATTTATTATTGGATATATATATAAATTTGATTCTTATAATTTATTTTTATTAAAATTTAGTATATTATTATATTACATTATATAAGAGAACAACTAGCTAGCTAGTAAAGAGCAAGGAGACTGCATCGCGTGCATCATGCAGCATTGATATTAAATTATAGGATTTCTTACATGCATGAAGGCTTAACCGGTACAATGTTTTTATTTTATATATATTACTTTATATATTGCTTTTCAAGAACAGTAAAAAAAGAAGAAGAAGAAAAATAACAATGTCATACATTGCTAGCATTCTTTATTTCATGGAAGTATGAAATTTAAACACCTCATAAATTATGTAAAGTATGCCTGAATTGTTTCTATATATATATATATATATATATATATATATATAGAAGCTTTGCTGCATTTAAATGTAAACAAGTTTATGTTTACTTATCTTTTTCATTCTTAAATTCATCGTATAAGTAATGAATCCTCAAAATATAAAATAAAATAAAATGACTCTAGAATTCATGTAAATTATATACTTGAATATATTTAAATATTATAGCTAAACCTAGTTCTCTCTCTCTCTCTCTCTCTCTCTCTCTCTATATATATATATATATATATATATATATATATATATATATAGAGAGAGAGAGAGAGAGAGAGAGAGATACTTAAGGTTTTGGAAACACAAATTATTATTCTTTGTGGACTACATGGAGCCTATGTCATCAATTTTTTTACTCCAATAATTAAAATGTGACAACTGTCATCAATGATTCCTACCATGGTAAGCAAAAAAATTTGAGTGTCATAGCTAGATTTTTTTTTTTTTTTTTTTTTTTGTACAAAACAGGCGATCACACTAGCCTAGTGCGAGTCAGCCCAGAAAGATCCGAATACAAAATTTGCTGTAAAAAAGAAGGGCAGGGATCGCTCGACTTCCATATTCACGAACCAGCATGCTGGGCCACAAAAGACGCTACCCAGTCCGCCGCCGAATTGGCTTCTCGATAAATGTGACGAATCTGAGCACAGTCAACCTCATTAAGGATAGATCGAATATCCATAAGCATCGGATTAGTAGGGCCAGAATGGTAATTCTCCTTCTGCAGCCAGGAAATAACCGACATGGAATCACCCTCAATGAATAACCTCTGAGCCTGAAAAGTCCTAACGACATAAGAAATGCCCGTCCAAGCCGCATAAAGCTCTGACATCAGGACGGAGGAGTCAATAGTGCCAAAACCACTCGCTCCCAGTAGCTCACCCTGAGGGCCACGGATAACAAATCCAGAACCAGCAGCTCTGCCATGGACACTACCATCAAATTGATTTTGACGAACCCTGGAGGAGGTGGATCCCAGGAGATGAACACCGAATGCCGGTTCGCTGCCAAAGCAGCAGGGGATCCCCAGAGGCCAGAGACGTCAGAACCAACCCGGGCACAGTCCATAACCAAAGATCCGATTTTCCTCATAATCATGAGGGAAGACATAGAATCATCCGTGAAAAGAATCTGGTTTCTCGATAACCAGATATGATAAGCCGTGGCAACCCAACGGCTACACCTCTGCAGAGAAGCTCTACGAATATCCAGGAAGAAATAAGAGCGAGGTGAACCCAGATCGTCCATCCTGATAGAATAACCCACCATATGCCAGATCTGTCTCGCCCTGGGACAGGTAAAGATAGCATGCTCAGAGGATTCCTCCTCCACCCTACATAAAGGACAGCACGGCTGGATCGACAGACCCCTCCGAGAGAGAAGAAGACAGGTAGGGAGACAATCCCACAGAAGCTTCCAAATAAATAGCTGCACTCTGGGGAGAGTGGGAAGCTTCCAAATCCAAGCAGCATCCATCGAACGCTGGGAACCCGGCCTGAAAATCATCATCAAATCCTTGGTAGGAGCCCTAGAGAGACAGGATCTCTGCCAAAGCTTGGAGTCAGATGAGCGACCAGGGATAAGGGGCATCGAGAGAATACGTCTAGAAAACTCCAGCCCAAAGAAAACGGGTCACTGAGGGGATATGCCAGGCAGGGGGATCAGAAGAAATCAAATCCTTAACCCGAAGGTTGTAAGGGATGTCAATACTGATAAAAGAGGGCTATCGAGAGAGAGAAAGCTCAGAAACCAAATGTCCTGAATAACATCGATTGATGATCCATCTCCAATCATCCACGTAACATTACCCCTGATAGACTGTCCAAACCTACAAACTTCTTTCCAAAAAGAGGAGCAACCTCGAGATGGCCTGATATATGAATCCGGCATCTAGGCACCGTACCTAGCACATCAGGGTACTCCAAAGGCAATGCGGCTCCAGAAGGAATCTAGAAGCATGTCTGGCAAGAAGGGCATCCAATGTATTTAATAAGCATATCCAATGTATCATAAGTTTGTGTCACCAAAACAACCTTGAGGTGTTAAGATGGGCTAATTAATAATATTTCTCTTGAGAAACATATTTTTCTTTCTCTCATTGAAAAATAAATACTATGAAGAAAATGTTATTTGTTTTATAATTCTCTTTCCTTCTCTCTTAAAAAAAATTTCTAAGAAAATAGTTCATAGGAAAATACCAAATTAAAACGTTAAAGAAATCATGAATATTATGAAGGTTCTATTCTGATGGAGAAGTTAGATGAAACAATTGATCAACTTTCATATTATTAAACTTACCCATGTTTTCTTCTTCTAATCAAAAGAATTAGATTAATTAGTAAGTTAAACTTCCATGAATATCATTTACCTATAAAATAAGGACAAAAGCTTATCCACTAAAAGATAGGTAAGTTGATTTTCTATCAATTGGATAACATTTTTTTTAAAAAAAATCCCAAAATATCATTGTCGCCTTCATGATATTCACTTGAAAATGCTGAATTTTTTACTTCATCTTCTTCATTAATTTTTTTAGTATCACTAAATTTTTCCTCCGTTCTGCCTTTGCTCTCGTTTTTTTCTTTCATCACAAGCTTTCGTTGCATAAAATGAAGAATGTAGTAATTAAGGAAAACAGTCTCTACCCCATTCCCTCCGCTCAATGGTTGCCCTCATCAATTTTTTTTATATTATTAATTTTTAACTTTTTTCTTGTCTCAAACTCATATGGTCATGTCTAATGAAGAATAAAGATAAAAAGATAATATTTGCCTTTTTTTTTTTTTTTTTTTGGTTACAGATAATATTTGCCTTTACCTGACCTCTTATTGCTTTTTGTTGTGGTCTCCAAGAAGTGCATGGGGAGATGTTGCACGATTTTGAGCTTCGTCCTCTACTAGCCATTGAATTAGGAATGCAATCAACGTTTAGGAAGGGATATATATTATTTAATTAATAAATAATAATTATTAAAATTTATTTTTATTTAAAAATTAAATTTTATATATATTAATATATATATATCAAAGGTATGATTTGGTATAAAAAAATTAGGCATCAATCATATAATCGATACGAAGTTTATAAACATAAAAAATGTTATGGAAAAGAAGAACATATCTTATAACTTTTTTATAAAAATAATAATGCAAAAGAATATGTGTAACAGGTTAGAATTATTTTTCAATTTATAAAAAAATATGAATAAATTATTTTTCTATCTAATGCTTGGGTAACACATCTTAAAAAAAAAAAAGAGTTAATTCTTGGTTAACTTTGATTTGTATTTTGATTATATTATTATCTATCCTTAATTACATTCATGATACGGATAAGCTGAAAATTTTGGATTTGAAAAAGGATTTGATATGCTGAAAGAAGAAATCTTATTCCACTCCTGCTATCGATGCCCTGAAGCTCACTAACCATAAAAATATTTCTAAAGCCCTCTCCTCTTTTTTATTAATGTTTTTGGATCCTTATACTCTCCCGCTATAACTATCAACTGGGAGAAATTATATAGGCAACCCTTAATTGATTTTGATGAACTTTGTATAGATCCTACTATATTGAAGAGTCTAATAGACAATTTTTGCTCTCGATAGTATTAAGGCTCGTAGCCCATATGGATTCTTTTTTCTTTTTTTTCAAAGGTTGTAAGACTTAGTTAAATATGATATTATGTATATGCTCAAGAAATTTTATGGAGGTATCTTGGAGCTAGGTAGACTCTTTTTTCTAAAGAGGATGGAGATCTCAGTGTTGGCAACCTTTGTTCAATTAGTTTGCTCAATAACTTATACAAAATTATCTTTCAGATTTTCACAAGAAAGCTAAATAATTTTTTTCCTCTACATATTGATAAGTTTTGATTTGTTTTTGTTAAAGGAAGATTCATCATAGAAAATTTCTTAACATCTCATGAAATAGTGGTCCATTGCAAAAGAACCAAGCTTCCAGGGACACTTTGCAAATTTGATTTTGAAAAAGCATTTAATAAAGTGAATCGGGCTTTCTTTTTGGATCTATTATTTACTAGAGCATTTCTTAGAAGATGGATGAAAAAGTTCTTGTGCATCGGATGTGGTGCAGGTTACGTGCATCACTAATGATGCATACATTTGCATGTGCTAAGAGTAGGATTATCTTTTTCATCTTTGGCATGTGTGGACATGCGCCACATGCCAATTATCGAACCCGATGAAGCAAGACTTTTCCAAAATGAATTGATTGGATTCGTTCGGTGCCCTCATTTACAACGCATATTCTTCTCATTAATTAATAGTTCACCTTAAGGCAGAGTTTAAGGCAAGGCAATCTTTTACCCCTAGCCTTTTTTTTTTTATAGATGTGCTCACTGAACTTCTTAGGAAAGTTAGTAACGTTAGATTGATTAAAGTAATTGGAGATAAACCTTAAATTTTAAATCTCTAAAGCCTTCAATTTGTAGATGGTATTCTTCTCTTTTTGCAGTGAAATGAATTTTTTTGATTGCAGTGAAAGCCAATTTTTCCTTTTGAAAATGCAGGTGGTTTGAGAGTTGGCTTTCACAAAAAGTTGCTTAATTTACTTGAATATAGTAAAAAAGGAATCAAAGATTTTGATTAATCTTCTAAATTGGAAGCTAGAAGATGAATACCATGATTATCCTGCATGAAGGCCTAGAGAAAATTCTAGAAATATCTCTCAATCTTCTTCAAATAAGTCAGAGGGATGACAATATTAGATAAGAGATAGAGAGGAAGAGAAGACAACACTGAGTGTAACAGAGTAATCCTTGTCATCATAGCTAGCCCAGTGACCTGCCACCCATCTAGGCGATCACGGATCCACCTCACAAGGTCACTGAAATCCAAATTTTGTGGCTTTCTTTCCATAATAGGGATTCCAAGATAGGATAGCCGATCAGTATGAACTGGAATACCCATGATGTGCAAAATGGACCCCCTCAAAGTAGGTGTCGTCTTCGGACTGAAATAGATCATAGATTTACTCAAATTGACCTTCTGACTAGAAGCCCGACAATAAGAGTATAGGATGAACGTAAACGTGGTAGCATTACTGATAGTCGCCTTGCCCAGAAGAATGCAGTCATCAGCAAATAGAAGGTGAAAAAGCGAGGGCCCAAGAAAACCCACAGAATAAGGGTCCAAAAGTGAGCCCAATTGGGCCTGAGAGAGGGCCAAAGATAGAGCATCAACAGAGAGGATAAACAGGAATGAGGAAAGACAACATCCCTGCCTGATGCCGACCTCAGAGTGGAAATAATCATTCTAACCTCCATTAATAAGAAGAGAGAAAGACGGTCGATGAACATATGCCATAATCCAATCTACAAAAAACTTCATGAAAGCCAAACTCCGAAAGAGTACAACACATAAATTCTCAGCTCAATCTATCATAAGCTTGCTCCATATCAAGCTTCATAGCCATAAGACACTGAATATCAGAGGCTCTCTGAAGGTCATGCATGAATTCCTAGGCTAACAGAGTATTGTCAATAATACTATGCCCCCTGAGGAAAGCCCCTTGCTTCGGAGAGATGAGACGAGGGATCACCGAGCTCATTCGGGAAACCAGGAGACGAGCACAAACTTTATATAAGGTAGTGCAAAGACTGATAGGCTGGTAGTGCTGAGGAGTGAAGGCATCAGGGCATTTAGGTACCAGAGTAATAAGAGTCCGATTCCAATTAGAGGGAATGGTGTTAGACTAAAAGACAAGTTAGATAGCCTATACGACATCCTGATCCCAATAGTATCGAAAGAATAAAGGTGGGTACCCATCAGGCCCAGGGGCCTTATCAGCTCCTAGATCCCATAAAGCCATCGAGACCTGACCCATAATATCCCAATAGTGTCGAAAGAATAAAGGTGGGTACCCATCAGGCCCAGGGGCCTTATCAGCTCCTAGATCCCATAAAGCCATCGAAATGTCCTTCGAAGAAATCGGTCTGATAAGGATATCATTCTCCGTAGTGGAAACCCTGTAGGGGGCAAAACATAAAAAATAGGGAATCCCTCCCTAGAATGCTCAGTCCATCTAGACTGAAAGAAATGAAAAAGTAGATCCCTGATCACCTGGACATCCTCCTGATAGTCACCCTCCTCATCAACTAAACACATGATGTGGTTCATCGCTCGGCATTTTAAAGTGGCCTGGTGGAAGAATCGAGTATTGCGATCCCCTTCCTTAATCCACTGAATACAAGACCTCTGCCTCCAGAAAGTCTCTTGTTGCAACAAGAGAGAATGGTGGATAGCCAAGCTGGATCTGAGATTAGAATCATGAAAAACTCCCTCCTGATCCTCTTTGGTCTGTAAAGAAGATATAATGGACTTCGTCCGCTCAACCTGCCTCACAATATCCCCTATCTTCCTACGATTCCATCGAGAGAGTTTGCGTCTAGCGAGAACCAGATGCCTAGATAATATGTAGGTGGCACTCTCTCTGACAGGTAATCGCCACAGCTGAGAAATGATAGTCCTAGCAGAAGAATAAAATGTCCAGAACTTCTCAAATCTAAATTGCCTATTCTGCTGAAGAGATACATCAGTAGAAATAAGGATAGGACAGTGATCAGAGGCAATTCTGGACAGATGAGTGACAGTGGCAGAAGAAAGAGCTGAAGCCAATTAGATATTGCCATGGCCCCACCCAATCTCTTCCAGACTCTAACAGAACCCTGGCGATTATTGCACAAAATGAATTGGGATCCCGAGAACCCCAAACCCAAAAGGCCCGCAAAAAATATGAAGGATCTGAACTCAGCTATTTTTGGGGTACCGACAAACTGTCTACCCCCTCTTTTCTCAGTAGCCCCTACAATGTAGTTAAAGTCACCTGCAATAAGGGAGGGAAAGCCCTGGCCAAGAAGAGAGAAAATCTTTGCCCAAAGCACACGGCGCATCCTAAAGTCAATGCTGGCATAGACACCCGAAAGGAGCCAAGGACCAGAGGTCCCCTCAGAGATGACCAAAGACACATGTTGTCCACAATAGTGGAAGATATCCACTTTGAGGTTATCCTTTCTCCATAGAACCAGGATACCTCCAGAAAGACTGACTGATTCAACTGCATAAGAATTCCACGATCTAGACATCTGTCTCCGAAGACAAGCCAGACTATCCCTGGACAATCATGTTTCCAGCAGGACACAGATATCAAAAGCATGAAGCTGCAGCAGCCGCCCAAAAGAGGAGCGAAACGAGGGTTTCTGGGCTCCTTGCATGTTCCAAATAAGAATCTTCATCCATAGATTGAAGAGGGAGGGACCCCGACCTTATCCCCAGTGAACTCGACTAAAGTATGGCCACTAATTGGAAGGGGACCCACTGACCCCTGTCCACTGCAACCATCAGACTGAGACGACTCCAAAGTCTCAACAGTATCATCCCATTGAATAGCCTTCTTCAACATAACGACCGCAGACTCATGGGTAGGCCCCACCAACTGAGAAGGCTGGGTACACCCTAAGGCAGTCCCCAGGGCAGGCCCATCCTTGCAATGGGACTTCTTCGTCCCTGGCCCAGTTAGGGCATCAGACCCTCGAGAGGAGTTTAAAGATGCCAAAATGCGAAGGAAGCGTGCGCACTTCCTTTATCTCCCAAGGGGGCTTTCCCTTCAGCTTTAGTGGTCTTAGATACCACGCGCTGTGCCATAGGCTCCACTGTCCGGGCCCGCTTAGTCAAGCCAGTATGGGCATCCTCACGAGACTTCGGTCTACCTGACCACTTAGCAAAACCCCAAAAACAAAGGGGTTGTAGTCACTGTTTCTAGGCAGCTCAAACTGCATAGGATCAAGTTCCAACGGCTCAATCTCTAGCAACTGAGACTCTGCTACAGTGCCAACTGGCACGCTGGATGCATCCTGGCACATCGAGTCCTCAGACAACGGGGATGGTTGCAACGAGCGTGATCCCTGAAACAACATCTCCATTGAAGGAGAGGAGAATCGAGACCCATCAGAACGCCAGCCAGCTTGCTAGCGAGCCACCTTCTTTGGCAACTGCCATCCATCAGGCAGAGCAGAGGAGGAGCAATGAGTATTCATACTCGATTGAGGCTGCTTCCTAGGAATTGATGCCTGATCCAGAGGGGGCTTCCTGCATCAGACCGTAGCCATCAAAGGCCTAAAGCAAAGGCCAGGCGAGGAAGAAGAGGAAGCCGACTTCAACCCGTAGTCGCTGGCGAGGTTCAGGGAGCCACACGAGTTGCAAATGCTATATAGGTGCTCGTATGAGAATTGCTGCCGGAAAGGAGCACCGTTCCCTCGAATCCTTGCTCCCGGCTGGAGAGGTTTGCTTAAGTCGATGCGGACATAGGCCCAAGCAAAGCCCCCCCCCCCCCCCGGCTTTCGTTCCTTTGTTGATGCATCGAAGAAGAGGAACTGCCCCGCCACCGACAGAATTAAGGAGAGGACCTCATCAGTCCAGAATTTGATCGGGAGTTGGGGCAATCTGATCCAGAGTAGAGCGTGGAGCAGGAAGCCTTATGCAGGGATGAACTCCGGCTGCCACTCTGCTACAGCAATGGGTTGTCCATTAGCAACCCAGGGCCTCCCTAGCACAAGATCCATGGCCTGGGAATTTGAGAACTGGAACATATAGTTCCAGTGAGCCAGTGAGACTGCTTCAATATCACCCAAAACCCCTGCTCGATGGAATTCTTGGATAATTACCTCCGGCGAAACCCAACGGGACAGGCTTTGAGCTAGTATCGCCTAATTCCTCCATCTGCCGATTTCATCCTCCAATGGCTGCATAGGGACATGAACGATGTCGGGGAACAGCCGTTCAAGCTCAGCAACAATGATCGGTGAGGGCGACGATGAAACCCACTCGAATCGGCAGCGTGGCCTCGTTGCCAGGTTATTCTGGTGCTCGTAGGCCCATCAGACACTATCGGAGACGGAGAAGCAGAGGTTGCCATGGTACAGGCAAGCTGGATCGAACACGGCGACAGAGCTCATCGAAGATCGGGGAAGATACATAACCAAGCACAAATCTTAAAGCAGGCACTCTCAGAAACAAGACTCTTAAACAAGTTGGATCGAACACGAGCGTTCAATTAAAGCTTCGTTGAATCTTAGAATATAGCTCGTTGATTTCCAAGACTTATGGCAGATTTGAAAGAAAAAAGATAAGCTTGGGATCAGCTAATCGATGGAAGCTTCTTTCTGCACCATAAAAATTGCTTAGTATACCCTCCCAATTTTTTTTAAAAAAATTTAATTCCTAAACTATCCTTAAAACTCTCGTCCTCCTCCCCCCTCACACTTCGGCAGATCCTTTCGGCTTCCTCCTTTCTTGTTCGCTATGGTAGCTCTCCAGCTTCCCTTTTTCTTCGTTCGCTTCAGTAGCCCTTCGGTTCTCCCTTCCCCTTCGAGTATCGAGGCAAAGAAAAATCAGAAAGAAGGATCGATGCTCAGAAGGAGAGTTCGTCGGAGCGAACGAAAGAGGAAGGACTGTCGAAGCGAATAGAAAAGAGGAAGAAGCCGAGAGGAAGCTATCAGAGCGGAGCGTACGAAGGAGAAGGATAAGAATTTTAAGAATAGTTTAAAAATTAATTTTTTTAAAAAAATGTAAAGATATACTGAATAATTTTGCGATCCAAATTGAAGCTCCCTTGATCGGTGCAGTATATTAATAAATCTAAGTTCAAAGAAACTCAACTCAATCATTGGCACATCTTTACTCAGCAGCGGCCGGTTATCAGCTGTTATTGTAGTCTCAGTCTTTACTTCTTCCGTCCAACCGTATCTGATCTAGTTTTTGTCTATCTACTCTTATTTTTTTCTTTTCTATCGCTTTATCTTTCTATGTAAAGTTCAGTTGGATTGTATTTTTATTTTTTTTGAATATTCAAGCTCTAATCTTATTCATCCAAATGCCATCGTAATCATTATATAATCTTCGTTTTGTAATGACATCAGTGACATACAGCTAAAAGCATATAGGAAAAAAAAAAAAAAATTCTATGTAGATCAGCTTCTGAAACCTTTTTGACATCAGTGTTAAACGTCGTCGATTTTACTGTTTTAGCATGAAAAATAAAAATTTTTTATGAATAAAATTAAAAAAACCTTTTAAAATAGTATTTTAAAAACGTTATATTTAAAAAAATAAAAAAAATTATGCAGAAATAAAAAGAGCAAAGAGTGATTTGAAAGTATTTTTTCTTTAAATATATCATATCAAATGACATTTTTTCTTTCAATTTTATTTATATAAAATATTTATCTTTCGCGCTAAACATCGGTAAAAAAAAAAAAAAAGAGACTCTCGACCTCCTGGTGAGTGGTAACTTAATTGGAAAGCACTCTGAGTTCCTAATAACTTAATGGAAAAGTTTCTGACTTTTTTATTTTCTCCTTTTTTTTTCTAAGAAAATTCCGATTTTTGATTCCTACGCGATCGCACGGACGGCCTGATCGAATGAAAATATCGCCCCTTACATCCCTCCGATTTCTTGGCTTCCATGTTCCATCTCCCTTCCATCTCGTCCCCACGAAGCACGACGCACCGCCACCTGCCAAGAAAACACTTTAAAAACCCTCCCATACCCGCCCCTTCATTCCCCGCACTCCCCTTTCACCGTCGCTCTGTCTTCCCGCATCCCTCCCTTCTTGCCCCACGCTCCCATTTCATTGTTCCTCCTTCTCTCTCTCTCTCCCTCTCCCTCTCGGTGTTGGCTTTTTTTTTTCTTCTTCTCCAATGGAGGCTTCGAGTTCTCTCATGGCGGTCCGCATGGCCCCCTCCATGTTCCTCAAGGCTTCGGCCTCGAGAACTAGTTCCAGGCGACAGGTAGGACGCCGGACTTCGCCTATTTTCGATTTTTTTTTTTTTTTTTCATGCTACATCATCTCGATCTGTATCTATTCTCCCATTTCCGATCTCTCTTTCGAGTTTTACCATCTCCGTATGTATCTTTTCTTGCCTTCTGTTGTTGTGGTGTCAAAAGATCTCATTTTGGAGTCTTTGATTCTATAAAGTTTTGATCTTTTTTTCGTTTTTTGTTCTTTTTCCCTCTGGTTTCAGTTCCATGTGAGAGCCAGTGGATCGGATGACGATCGGCAGATGGTGATAAGGAAGGAGCAGAGTGGGTGGAAGATCGATTTCTCCGGCGCGAAGCCGGCCACCCCTCTTTTGAATACCATTAACTATCCAATTCACATGAAGAATCTCTCCATACAGGTATTTTCCTCGCTGGAATGATGCCGAGGTTTGGTGCTTTACTACTTTTTGTCCCTAGCTCTGGACGTTGGTCGGCCTTTCGCCTTATTTAATGCTGTGGAGTGTTTATATATATATATATATATATATCTACATATAGGATTTGGAGCAGTTGTCAGCAGAGCTGAGAGCAGAGATAGTGTACACAGTAGCTAAGACCGGTGGACATTTGAGTGCGAGCTTGGGAGTGGTGGAGCTGGCTGTGGCTCTCCATCATATATTCAAGACCCCTGAGGATAAGATCATCTGGGATGTTGGCCATCAGGTGAGGAGAAAAAAGAAAAGAGAGAGAGAGAGAGAAAAAAAAAAACAAAAAACAAAATGGCCAAAGAAAAGAAAAGAAAAGAAAAGTTCTTTCATTGGCTCTGTTTCTGTTATTTAATAATTTGGATTTTTTGAGATTGTGGATTGGCGAATGGGGTTTTGAAGTTGAATCGATCGAACTGCAGGCCTACCCACATAAGATTTTGACTGGAAGGAGGGGAAAGATGCATACTATCAGGCAGACCTCAGGGCTTGCAGGGTTCCCAAAAAGGGATGAGAGCATTCACGATGCCTTCGGCGCAGGACACAGCTCTACAAGCATCTCTGCTGGCCTTGGTGAGCTCTTTAAACCTCCCTTGCATTCCTTTCTTTGTTTCCGCTGCTGATGTCTTGGAATCTCTTTCATGGTTCGATTCAACTTTATCCTTTCTGACTTTTTTCTCATGTAAAATTAACATGTTGTCATTGGTCGAATGTTTTGCAGGGATGGCGGTGGCTAGAGATTTATTAGGGAAGAAGAATCATGTCGTAGCCGTGATCGGGGATGGAGCCATGACTGCTGGCCAGGCTTATGAGGCCATGAACAACGCAGGATACTTGGATTCAAACCTTATCGTTGTGTTAAATGATAACAGGCAGGTTTCTTTACCGACTGCGACGCTCGATGGGCCCGCAACTCCGGTTGGAGCACTCAGCAAAGCCCTCACCAAACTTCAAGCCAGCCCCAAGTTCCGTCAGCTCCGAGAAGCAGCTAAGGTGAGCCCAAAAGAATTCACGTAGTCCTTTGTAGTTTTCTTCTTTATATTTGTTTATGAGATTTTAAATCCATCAGTTGACTGGTCAACGTGTGAAAAATAAGGAAAACAGCTTGAAATACGGAGTCTATAGAAATAATATGATATAATTCAATCAGGGGAGCGTAGTAGCAGTTTTGAATCAATATCGTGTGTTCTATATCTGGTACTTCGGTTGCAGAATTAGAATTCAATAAGTTGTTGGATGGATTGAAGCTTTAAGACTGAATTGAAGATGGTAACAGTAGTCTTGATTGGGTCCTTTTCACAGGCTATTACGAAGCAGATCGGGGGTGCAACACATGAGGTTGCTGCTAAGGTGGATGAATATGCTAGGGGAATGATGAGTGCTCCAGGTTCAACATTATTTGAGGAGCTTGGATTGTATTACATTGGCCCTGTCGATGGCCACAATTTAGAAGACTTAGTAACTGTTTTGGAGAAGGTGAAGGCTATGCCAGCTCCAGGACCTGTCCTTATCCACATCGTGACAGAGAAGGGAAAAGGCTATCCTCCTGCCGAGGCTGCTCCCGACAAAATGCATGGTAAAAATTCTCTTTGACTTTCCCTCTCCCCTCATAATTACATGGTAAAAATGTTTATTGGATCCCTTTGAATATGGCTATGTTCCTTTCTGTAATTGATTCTTAAGAAGATGCATGTGTTTCTTCTTTTTAGGTGTCGTCAAGTTTGAACCCAGTACTGGGAAGCAATTCAAGACCAAATCACCTACACTTTCTTACACCCAGTACTTTGCGGAATCTCTTACCAAAGAGGCAGAGGCTGACAACAAGATTGTAGCTATCCATGCTGCCATGGGTGCCGGGACGGGTCTGAATTATTTTCAGAAGAAGTTTCCTGAAAGATGCTTCGATGTGGGAATTGCCGAGCAGCATGCAGTCACATTTGCAGCTGGTTTAGCAGCTGAGGGCCTCAAGCCCTTCTGTGCCATCTACTCATCCTTTCTTCAACGAGGATATGATCAGGTAAAAGTAAAAAAAATGAGGAAATTAAGAACCAATATCAATTTTGAGAATGATTATATATGATATGATATATATGGTGTCTTGACTAGTTATTTGACATTGGGGATTTGCAGGTGGCGCATGATGTGGATCTGCAAAAGCTACCTGTTCGTTTTGCATTGGACCGGGCAGGCCTTGTCGGAGCTGATGGACCGACGCATTGCGGAGCTTTCGATATCACATACATGGCATGTTTGCCCAACATGATTGTGATGGCCCCATCCGACGAAGCTGAACTGATGCATATGGTTGCAACAGCAGCAGCCATCGATGACAGACCCAGCTGTTTCAGATTCCCCAGGGGAAATGGAGTTGGTGTAGCCCTTCCTCCTGATAACAAAGGCACCCCTCTTGAGGTACCTTTGTCAACAATCCAATGAATTGCAAACTGCTGAAAAGATTTTGAGCCACAAAAAAAGCTAACAAGCTTCAACTTGTTTGATGTTTATAAAACAGATTGGAAAGGGGAGGATTCTGATGGAAGGCATCAGAGTCGCCATCCTTGGATATGGTTCAATAGTTCAGACATGCATTAAGGCTGCACGTTTGTTGAGAGACCATGGAATTTTTATCACTGTTGCTGATGCTCGGTTCTGCAAACCTCTCGATGCAGAGCTCATAAGGAGACTGGCTAACCAACATGAGATTCTGATCACAGCCGAGGAAGGCTCAATTGGAGGTTTTGGGTCTCATGTTGCGCATTTCCTAAGCTTGAATGGTCTGCTAGATGGACACCTTAAGGTAAATTTTTTTTTTTTTTTGCTTAATGGACTCCTTTTACAACTTCATCCTCTCCTCTTAGATGTTGATTGGAGTTAATCATGGTTACTTGCAGTTGAGATCGATGATGCTGCCGGACCGATACATTGACCATGGAGCACCTCAGGATCAGGTTGAAGAAGCCGGGCTTTCTTCAAGGCATGTTGCTGGGACTGTGCTCTCTCTGTTAGGGAGGCCAAAAGAAGCTTTGCACCTTTAGAGAACATTTTTAACAGGCAAAAATAAAAAAGAAATGCAGGAATATGACTTCATACTGTGATCCATCAGTACCCATTATATTGTTGTGGTAGGTAGGGGAGCTTGGAGAGGGCTTGATGCTGAAAGACTTTCAAAATGTATCTATTAATCTACCCTTTATGTCGCCCGCCCCCATATAAAGATAAATGGAGGGTGGTGTTCATATATATAAGGGGATCCGAAACATCCCTTTTTACTTGAGGCCCTGTATATTCTTCGCATTAGCCTGGATATACTCAGCTTATTTTTTTTAATATTTTTTTGAGGTAACGTACTCAGCTTAAATGACTATAAAGAATATGCATATTAAACAATTCTCTCCAAGGATAGCCCATCATTTGTCTTTGCTCTTGTCCTGCTGTTAATATCTATTCCAGCTTTCAAGCAGGAAACATTGTTCCCCTCTTAGATTAAACTATAAGAGTGACTCTTGTTAAAAGAGAGTCCTGGTCTCTTTTTTTGGTTGTAACACCATCGTCGTGAAGCAAGGTTCTTATTTATTTCTTGAGCTAAGGGAAGCAGCACTATGTCTCATGAAATCGTGTAGCTTTTGCGGATCAACACCACTGCTACGGTCACATGCCTAACGTGGTGTGGCCGAAAGATGGGGATTTAATAATTCCACTTGGTGTTAACAAGAAATGGACTCAATCTTAAAATAAAGGGTCTTGTCAAGTCTCTATAAGTGTTAAAGGCTGTGTTTGATAGCTTTTTAGCTATCCCTGGATAATGTACAGGATAGCATTTATCCAGAAGATAGCTGAGGGGATAAGTACCTTTTTAAAATTACCACTCTGTCATCAAGAGATAACTTTAGTTATTCTAGGTTCCCTAGGGAATAAGTTCAGAGGATAACCCATGGTTAAACATGGGTTATCTTTTCTAGTTAAACTTTTTCAGCACTATCTCTTGTAGCTATAGCATTTGGGGATAAAAGGGGATATTTAGGGGATATCCCCCTTTATCCATCATATCAAACACAGCCTAAAGGTTACGGCTAATTAACTATCTTTTAATGGCAATGTAACGAAAAGCTTTTCAAATAAGCTATAAAAAAAAAGAAAAAAAAAAAAAAGAAGGAGAGGGAGAGAGTTTTCAACGTGAGCTTTGCGATGTTGTTGTGCAACGGCTTCCCAAGCTTTAAAAACACGAGCAACTAAACAAGGGCTTAATGTTTTCTTTTTCCTTGTTTCAGCACTGTCCAAAGAAAGATAGTGGGGAATAGCTAGAACTAGCTAGAATTTTGAATCTTAGCCAGATTAATTATTTTCATTTATATCTAATCAGTTGCATTAACATGAACCTAAGAGCTATCATTGTTTAGAAATGTAAAGCCCTGTTTGAATGAGTTGTTGGGTTGTTTATAAGTGGCAGTTTCTCAGCGCAACTAGGCAAGGTTTGCTTGGACTAATGGTTGGAGCTAATAGCTAATCTAGATAAACCCTACGATTAAGTCATGATACATCAAACCTCTTTGGTCCACGTGAAAGGCTCCTTAAGCACATGTAAAGCTAAGCTTGGTAACTGAATACCCAACCAACTCTGGTTTATTATATCAATTCTTGCATGTCATGTGAGTATTATTTTAGTATTTGTAATTTGAGTGTCTTGATTTAGTCCTGAATAGAGCAAAGTGAGGAAGTATATTCATGTAGCTGATCCCATGTAGTTAAAAAAAAAACTTAGATGAGTTGAGCTGAGTTGAGTGTTGGACCACCTCTTGTGCATTGCACCAATTCTCATAATTTAAGTCACAAATATGCACCTCCCATGTGGGTGTGGGACTAAATTGCATTCATTTCAATAGTTTGAATTTTATTGATATAAGGATACCTAATTGCAGGCTTGAATTGTCTGAAATCCAATGATGGTTATTCAAAATTGTATTATAAGATTTTTAAAATTTTAAATTTATGAGATTTAAAAGGAGTCAATTTTGGCAAAAGCTTACCTCCGTATTGCTCCTGTTACTAGCATAAATGGTACACTACAAAACTATGAGGCGTTTAACAACTGGTTTGTTCTGAAAACTTTTGAAGAACTTGTTTCTTTGTAAAGAACTTTAATAGGACTAAAATTCATTAACTTGTGAATCAAGTATAATAATTGTTGTAAAGAAACTTGTATACTTTTTTTTTAATGAAATTGAAGATTTGAGACCGGGTTCGGTCCTCTTATTTCCTGTCTCTCTTCACCGCTTCTCCTCTCTTCTATTTTCTTCTGCATATTTCTCTCCTCTCTCTTTCTCTCTCAATTTTCTCTTTTATCTATTTCATAAATCTGTTGGACTTTTGAGTAGATCACAGTCCTCCTACAAATTTCTATGTATTATTTGTTCGGATCTTGTTATAGATTTATATTTAATTGTTTAAGAGAACTCTAGATTGTAATTTGTTTTATCTTTCTACATGTAAGACTGCGGGCGTTCTTTTGAATAGCCATTATTCTAAATTTAAGTTTTTTCATTGACTAATCTAATTCAGAACATCCAATACAAGCATAAAAACCTTAATTTTTTTTTTTTTTAAAACCTCTAGAGTGATGTTAATTGCCAACGGTCATTTGCCCCGTTGTTTCTGTAACTCGTCTTAGGGGAAGAAGTAGTCTAAGCCACGTTTCTAGTTTGCAGACCATGGGGCAGCCTATAACTGGCTCATTGGGACTACAGCATGGTGTTCTTGGACCTGCAAGTCTGATGGTATTGGATCCTCATTAGAGGCAACCATAGATGGGTTAGACTCCTCTTGATCACCGGTGAAAAAAAGATCATGCAAAATCCTAAGGTCCGCTCTGATTTCTGGTTTTTAAGAGATAGAGAAGATAATTGGTAGTTTATAGGTGAATAGGTAATTTCTGAATTCTCAAGATATAAACAAAATTCATTTCAAATGGCAGATCCTGATCCAATGATTAGAATATAAATTAAATAGCAAATTTTCTATGAACCGTATAACTCCAAGTCTAGCATAATAAGAAAAAATATTCATGTAAACTAGTTTGGAATTGAAGCTTTGTTCTTGTTGATGTTTATAAACTTTTCATTAGCTGTGTCCTGTACGAGCCTTCATGCTCCTTGGGTATTGGAAGGCTCACCTTAGCTCAAGTTATGGAACACATGATAAAAATTAGTAGTTTTTATCTAAAAGTTGGATCCTACCATGTTGTATAAACCATCATCTTCTCAAACATTATCCACCCAATCAGAGTCTTTTTAAATTTAACAATGTTTTATAGGATATTCGCAAGCTATTGAGCGTTGACAATAATTATAAGCAGCAGCTGAGTAGGATAAGTCCACAAGTAATATAACAACATTCCAAATCTGTTTACAATAGCAATTTCTAAATGTCATTACTAAAGCAATCTATCCTAAAATAAAATCTAACAATATAAAGGCTAAAAACAAGATTTTAAGTCTCAATAAGATAAAAGGCATTTTGGCCTTCCTATTATATTATAGTGGAAAAATAAGACCGAGATAGGGTAGAATACCGAAACCCATCAATGCAAGTAAAGAAAAGAAAGTAAAGAAAAATAAAAAAAAGAAAGAAAAGAAGGGAAAAAAGAGAAGAAAATAAAATTAAAAAAAAAGAAATAAATACAAAAAGGAAAGAAAGAATGGAAAGGAGAAGGAAAAAAAAAAAACAAAAGAAAAGAAAGAAGGAAGGAGGAAAATAAAGAAGAATAAAAAGAATAGAAGAATACAAGGAAAGAAAAAATAAAGTAAGAAAGAAAGGATGAAAAAAAATGAAGTAAGAAAAAAATAAAGAATAAAAGAAGTTAAGAAAATATTGTACCTATTAGGATACTTCATTGGGATAGCGTGTGACGGTGAGGTATCTAGTTCTATAGAGAAACATGTTATCTCTATCTTATAAGATTTAAAATCTTATTAAAAAGAGCTTCATTAACTTAGATGGGTTTAATAACTATTTGCATCGCTCTAAAAGTTTTCTTAAGACTTCAGGTGTATAGGAATCTCAATTATTCTTATTTGTATTGAAATTTTTTAAATACAAATCACATCAAACATATGCATACAAAGGGGTATCTACGTGTATAAATACAAAAACAAAACATATTAAGTCCAAAGGCCGTCTATTCCTCTCTAATGAGCTTATGTAATGCTCAGATAAGGTAGCACAATCAGAGAACAGAGCTGAGAAGTATAAAAGTATTTGCGCTGCTTGATTCCTGCAGTTGTCTCTAATCAATTAACAGAAGCACCAACCCTAGTGCCAGCTCATAATGCAAATGAGCTAGGGAATTACTAACAGATGGTAGTCATCTCCTTATTTGAATTTAGTGATTGCTTGAATGATGCTTGCTACTTTCTCTAGTTTCAAGTTCTCAATTAGATGCATCACACAATGCTATCATTCCATCCCCATCTAAAAGTCATAGATGTTAATGCTTATATTGAATAAAGCAAGCATATTATCAAAAGGAACATAAGAACTAAACCACTTTAAGAGGGATCAGGCTAATCCGCTTGATTTTTGAGACATCCAAGAAGTGCAACAAGGAAAATAGTCATATTCAGATTGTGAAAAAGCCATAAATCATATTCTTGACCATTGATATATAGAACAGATACAGCTAAGAGGAAAAATCTAAGCTGCACCTAATACATAGCTCCATACTGGCAAATGATGCTCAAAGATCACGGAATTCATAGCTCCATACTCAAAACATATATATAGTCTTGACCATTTTAAAGAGGAGATATAACTAAGTGGAAAACATAAACTACAACTGATAGATTGTTGATTGTCCTACATTAATGCTGGCAAATGATTCTTATGTACCAGAGAATTTCATACTTTTATACTTATGTCCTGAGTGTCCAAAGACACCCTACCTTCACTGAAAAAGTGCTCTGCCATTTTAAATGCTCATGGAATTTCATGAGATGTCACTTTCTTGGGTAGCATAATTAAGGCAGAGATTGCAAACACTCACAGAGTAATCTGCCCATGATGCACATGAACTTCTTCATCATGATATCACAAACTGCATAGACCGATTATTTGTGCAACTCAAAATCTTAATGGTCATCCAGGTCTCAGATTGTACAATATACTTTTTCTGCAGCCAGTTCTTACATATTCTTTCTGAAGGTTCCCAAAACCCGACCATGATGTTTCAAATTTTTTGAATTTAAGATCGTGAATCATTTTTTGTATCAATTCTGAAGAAATGATGCATATGATTAATTTCTAATAGTTACATTCTACATATTAAGTTAATTAGCACAGCATGCTCTTACTTACAGTCTAAGAACCACTAAAACATATCAAAATGATTCTGGTTGGATAAGATGCATAGAATTTCATACTGGGTTGGAAATATAGATTTTGGAGAAGTTAAGAAGGCCAGGTCGCTCAAGGATGAAATCCATGAAAATAACATGAGACATGCAAAAATGATCCTCTGGAGGAGTGGGCAGCTACATATCACCCTAAAGTGATGTATGCTGATTTGGATTTTTACGATGGATCAATGTTCATGAATGACATGGGTAAATAATCTGAGTTTCTAGCTAGAACATAATCCATAAAAGGATATTAATACAATATGTAAATTATGTTCTTTCAACCAAGAAAGTATATGCAAGAGATGTTCTACCCCAAGAAGTTTCCCAGATAAGGATCTATGGAAGAGAATTCAGAAGATCATTAACCTATAAAAGTTGATCCTGCCAGCTAAACAGATTCAAGTGCAATCAGAAGCCTTTCAAATTTGAACTCAAGAATTCAAGATGAAGGCAAGTTATCCACTGTGTGATGATATTGCGCAAATTGTCAGGCCAAGAAAACAAGAAGGCTTTCGAACTGTGTTACCATAAAAAAAAAAAAAAAAAAAAAAAAAAAAATCTCCCATGTCGCATGGGGAAGTATTCCTCTCTCTCTACTATTGATACTGATACCAGTTCTCCATTACTGACAAATACCAGATTCAAAAGCATCGAAACAAACTGTTGTAATCGAATCAATAATGATTTCTATCGTGTAACTAAGACTAAAGATGATGCACAAAGTCCATCATAGTACACAATCAACGTGTTTTTGAATTCAGAGACTTCTTAAACAATTGTAGGACTCTTGACATGGCTGTCGATACAATGAAGGGAAGCAAACCAGTTATGATGACATACTTCAGACCAATGTTCACCAGCAAATTTACCAGAACAACCCCAAAGAATTTGGCTGAGAGGGAGGACTGGACGCAGTAAACGCCCCAGTCCAAGGCCCCATTCCGAGGAATGGCACTGCAACAAACAACACGAAAACCAGGCCACTGAAGCTTTCTCTTTGGCTCTCTTGGACAGAAGGTTGTCTTGGTTTATAGCATGTGATTAGTAGGCCAGGCCCATCGGTGATCATAATATCACGACTCCCATCTCCAAATGGTTTAGTTCCCGTCAATCTTTATGCATTGATAGACTTAGTTTATCCAAAAATAGCTCAAGGAGAAATGGAAGACTTGAAGGAAAACGATTGTGCGGTGGAGTAACAATCAAAGACCAAAATCCACCGGTTATGTCAAACTTTTGCTTATGCTTTGATATCCTCATCATGTTAAAGATCCAAATCCAATTTTAAATCCAATCCTAATGTTCTTTATAACATGAGATATGAACCCGATCAGCTTTTTGATACCTTTTAAATAATCACCTCATCCAAAAAGAATTAATTAAAAATATTATTCGAGTTCTTAAGTTTATATAAGTTTTCATGATCTACCTAGTGCACAATAATCAATGTAGAATTAAATACATATTAACACACACTTTCATGGGAGAATGGCAGTGACAGCTATTGAGAGAGAAAGATGGAGTAGAGAAAAGAGCGAGCTTTTCTAAATAAATGCCTCTCGACTTATTTGGATGGTGGAGGCTGGGAAGATGAGAGGAGAAAGGAGAGTGGGAGGATGAAGTTTGGCTTAATACATGAGATTCAGGTTTCTATGATGTTCTTCGGTATTACTCTTTATGCCCTTAGAACCAAAAGGTTCAGATGGTATCGAGATTGATAGCTATACACACACAAAAAAAAAAAAAAAAAAAAAGAAGAAGAAAACTGTACAGCAATTTCTGCATTGCATTCAGGAAAAGGGGTAGATAGTTTTTGGTTTTCTTTTTAAGGAAGTGGTTTGAGAATTAGATTACCAATGAGTTTCAGAATTTCAACCTTTGAATCATTAGATTTGTAAGGCCTTATGCTCCTATTCATAGACTTGCTAATCTCTATTTGCAATACATCCTTATAAAAAACTATATAATGATATCGATCAAAATAACTTTGATTTATAAGTCAAAGTCTATTTTTTTACTAGGTCTTTGTAGGATGATGATTCTTTGGGAAATAGTTGTGTAAATGCTTTATTTTTTTTTTTTTGTTTGAGAGGAGGCAATTTTCATAAGGACCTTTTTGTAAAATCTTATTATTTGTAAGGACTTTTAAAGGATTTTCTAAAATTTAAAGGGGGAAAGAGAAAAGGAATTGCCAACCCTTAAATGAATATGAATCCACGCGAGTATAAAAAATTGATATCATTAATAAGAATTGATACAATTTCAAAAGATGATTGCTTGTTAAGATGATGGTATAGTATTAGTGAATCTAGTATTTTTTTAAAGATATATAATCAAAAGCATTATTTATATTGATTTTGATCAACTTTAGAAAAACCTCACCAATAAACATGCCACTAAAAGATGCTTTCAAATAAAAAATTAAATGTTATTAATGCATCATCCTTTCTAAATAATAGCTTTGATACCAGTGAGGTGACATTTTGTAGTAATCAAAAAAAAAAAAGAATTAATTGAATTGAAAATAATACATATTTCAAAATAGATAAAGATTTTTAATTGCTAAAATATCTTTTTCCTATACATAGTTAGCATACTAATATAATTAATATGATTTAAATTCATTTATATATTCCTTTGCACGAGTGTGAGGGAGATAATCTTAATCTACAATTCTAATTCTTCTATATTTAGATGCATCAATCATCATCATCAGCAATGTATCTTTAAAATGGGAATCTAGTCCAACTCGTATGGGGCTTTGAAATTACTGCTATAATTTCATAAATATTTAGCATACGGTCGAGGCCACAAGCTCAACGGAATTAAAAAAAAAATCTAGGGTATTCCAGTTCCAGCAGCGTAAGCGTAGCCTCAGCCCACCGGTTAAGGCGCCTTCGTCGTGAAAATACGATCCCCTGTTCTTTTTTTAATTTTCGATCGGGGTTGGAATTGAAAGGGCTGCGACGAGTGGCAGGTTCGATCAACCCGAAAACCGCCTGGAGCCATGGTGAGTGTCGTCTCCGCTCTCTTCTCTTCTTTCCCTCACTTCGCTCGCCGAGAGCTTTCCTACCTCGTCTTTTTTCTAAATACTTTCCATGGCATCTTCTCCAGTTCTCCATCGCGGCGATCAACGAGACCGATTCCATCCGCCAGTGGGAGCCCCTCGCCCCCACCAAAGAAGCCCAGGTACGGCCCTCCCCTTGCCCTCTTCGCTTCTCTTCCTTCTCTTCTTCTGACTCGTTCGACGTTTGATTTCTTGTGTTGTTTGGCTTTTTAGCCATCTGCTCTGCTGACTAAATATTTCCGTTTACTTCGACTTGTCTAGGGATTATGCGTTACAGTTTCTTGATTTTATCTTCTTTTTATCTGCTAGCTATTTTTCCGTTGGAAGATTGAATCTTGGGGGAAAAAAACAATTGCTTTATTCAGTGTGACCATCTAGCTCCTTGCAAGAGCCCATTTTTCTTGCAGAGATTTCTGCGGATGTTTTGTGATGTAGCTTAGCTCAGGGATCCCACCCGCTCCTTCCTTTCTCTCTAATGTCTATGGTGAGGAGAGTACATCAGAGAATTTTATGAAGACAAAGTAAATAATATATCAAAGGGAACAACTGTGTGTAGCCGTGTACAAAATTTTGAAATGGCGGTGATTTGTCTGTGTATGGAGCTGCAGAAAAAGGCAATTAATAGATAAGATGGACGTTCAGAGGTTTCTAGAAATGTCATGTACTCCAGTGGACTGGTTTTCTTGGTATATTAGACATGACAAATTTGGATTATAAATGAGGGCACTTGTATATTTTAAATGTATGGCAATATCATTTTTAATCACGTGGTTATGCAATTTTCTTTAACTACTTCAAAAAAAAAAAAAAACCTTTGATGGAGTAAAAGAATTTTTAGCATGCAGTAATGTCTAATTGTTATTGCTACCATGACCATGCATGTGTAGTGTCACTCAAGATTGTAGATCTGCTTTAAAAATTCTTGTTTTAATGGTTTCATTGTAACTATTTAATAAGTAGAAAAAAAATATAAACTTAGAAGAAACCAAAAGATGCTTGCTGGTGTGAAGTTCCTACTTGTTATGTGTGCTAGGGCTTTGACACAATATGCCATATCGTGTTGGCTAGGCCAACACAAGTGTGGCACATGATACTTTAATTCCTTGTCCACAGATTGATCTGTGGTTGTTGTATAAACTGGGATGCACCTATTTGTAATCTACCGAGCCCTGTTTACCAAGACTGGATGTTGCTCAATACTGATAAGAGCCAAAATTACATGAATTTCTTTACACTAATGCTAGTGTAGCATTACATGTGGACCTATTTTTATTCTGTAATGACTGTTTAAGCATGAAAGAGTCTCTAATTTTCACTCCAAAGTTAAAACAACCATTTCTACCATATTCAGCTAGGATTCAATAGACTGATGCCAAAGTTGCTTATTTAACATGGTTTGGATGAATGGCCATGCCTATGTCATCCTGGACTGCAAGTTTGGTATCTGAATTGAAGAAATGCAACGAATGGTTCTCTCACACTACAACTATGCAATGGAACTGATCTAGAGCAGCAAGCTAATAAAGCATCCTAGAACTTGCTAGAATCAGGCCAATGAAATTCTGCATTAGCTTTCAGATCAGGATCTTTATTTGATTTGGATAATAATCCCCAATAGAAGTGCATTTATATAGACATCAACAAGCTTCACAAACATGAAGTTATTTTGTTATTATTTGCTCATGGATATGCTTAAAAATTAATATGTTTGCAGTTTTCTCTTGAGCAAAAGAGTGAGGGAAAAGATGGATTCCTTCTGTAGAGAAGTAAGGATAAAATACTCTAATACCATGTAAAATTCATGAAAATCACCACACAGTAAGAAAGTAGAAAAGAAGGAAGAAAAAGGAGAGAAAAGGGTAAAAGAATAGATTTCATGTTCTGTTGTATCTGTGTTTTGCCTCAGTTCATTCTTTTGTTTTTGCTGCAGCTCCTTTAGAATGAGAACCCAAATGCATGAAAAATCCCGAAACATTGATGTCAGCCCAAATTGAACTGGTCCTCTATAACATGCCAGTGGTTACCAGTATAGTTATGAACCATACACAGTTGTGTCTATGCAGTCCTATGAATGTTTTTCAGAACATAATGTTCACAGCTTGTGCTGGGACATGTTTATTGTGTTTTAATTTCCTCAAAATTAAATTACTGGTTTTCCATTATTTCATCAGCTTGCTTTCATTTTCAAAATGTGGTGTGATGTTATCACACACTTCCCTTGTCTGAAACTTCAGTGTTAGATGGTACTCTTTCTAAACAAATTCTGAGTATCTTTTTCAGGAGTTTCATCTTTCTCAAACTTACCATGAAGGGCTCCTGAAGTTGCAAGCTAAAGATTATGCAAAAGCTAGTGAACTTTTTGAGGCTGTTTTAAAGGACCCTCTGATATCGAGTGCTCAGGTAAACTCAGCTGCCAAAGAATTTCTAGGTTAGTTTTTCACATTCCTGTCAATGATCGTTTTTGTTGTTTTCTTTAGATCGATGATAATGCTAGTGATCAACATCTCTTGCAGCTAAGGTTCGCAGCCTGCAACCTTCCGTTCTCTTTCTTTCCTTTGTTTTTTTGTTTTTGTAAGTAAACTTGGTAGAAACACCGTTTTCTTGTCTATTGTTTGGACAGATTTTTGTCGCTGAAGAATCTGGCCACTGTTTTCCTCCAACAAGGCTCCATGCATTATGAGAGTGCTCTACACTGCTATCTTCAAGCTGTAGAGATTGATGCGAATGACTCAGTTGTTTGGAATCAGTTGGGAACACTTTCATGCACAATGGGCTTAATGAGCACCTCAAGATGGGCATTTGAGCAAGGGCTTTTATGCAGCCCTAACAACTGTACGTGTCTTACTCACCTGTCTATGTAGTCTTTTTTGTTTTGTGGAGAGAGAGAAGAGAGTGAGACCCACCCATGCTATAATTAACTGGATCCAAATACTTGGTGATGCAGTACCCAATAATTTAACCTAGAACCTCTGTTTTCTAAGCAGTAGGGTGTTACCATTGGGGCAAGCCCCAATTCATGTCTATGTAGTGTGTTATAATATTTTTCCTATCCAATTTACCATTGATATTTGTACTAGCTTTTAAAATTAAACAGCTTTGGTTGTTATATGCAGGGAATTGCATGGAAAAACTCTTGGAGGTGCTTATTGCCATAGGAGATGAGGTTGCATGCCTCTCTGTGGCAAATTTAATACTTAGGCACTGGCCATCACATTCTCGTGCTTTACATGTCAAGAACACTATTGAGGATGCTGAACTAGTGCCATTTGCTCCTCGTGGTATAGATAAACTGGAACCAAAACATGTGAGGCTTAAGTTTCCAGACAAAAGAAAACTAACAGACGATGAGATGGAAGATAATAGCTTGTCAAAAAGATGCAATCAGAACATAGAGCTGCAGTTGACTGGAGCAACATGGTCAGCCCTTGTGGATGGAATCTTTAGCATTTTTCTTCCGAATGATGGGAAGATTTCTGAGCCAGTACTTGCACATGATCATGATGATGCAATAAGTGAAAACTTAACTGACGGACAAAGAAAAGCTTCTTTCAGTGATGCAAGCTCTGATAAGGGAAGCTCAGGAATTCGGATTTCTGAAAATATGGGAAGTTTTACCTGTACCAAGATAGACATACGCTTAGCTACAGCTTCAGAAGTTATTCTGGAACCTGCAGACGGAAAACCACATGGTGTTTGTCCTGTGGGTGATAACACATCACTAAGTTCTCATGGATTTGAGAAATCAAGTGAAGTGAGGGAAAAAGATATATGCACAGACAAAGATCATCCTCAGGAAAGGCGTAGTACACGTCTTGAAAGGCTTAGAAGTCGCAAGTCTGGAAAAGAAGAATTGGAAGCTGGTGGCAAGGATCCGGCAAAGGTTGCCTTTCGATTTGTGGAACCTTTTATTCTCAAAAAGCAGAATACTGAAAATCCTGATGGTTCCAGTAGCTGTGATGGTTCTCTTCACAACATTCCCACATACACACCAATTCTTGAGCATAATGATGTTGTACAGTTTATATCTAAAGCTTCAAAAAATTATGGTGCCTATCATTTAGGTCATTTGTTACTAGAAGAGGTTGCCCACAAATGTATTCCCTTTCAAGACAGCTTCTTCAATTTTCTGGAATTAGAAAAACTGACTAGACACTGGGGGCAGGATAGGTCACCCTCGTGTAGTTTATTTCTTGCTGAGCTATATTATGACCAAGGATCATGTTCTGCTAACAAGTCAAAGCAGTCAGATTTTTTCTTGGAGGCATCTTATCATCTTTGCAAAGTCATCGAGTTGGTAGCTTTGGATTCTCCTTATGACTTGGTTGATTTGGGTAATCATCCCAGCAGTCCAAATATTACTGCAGAGACAAAGGATCCTAATGGAACAGCAGAGCTTTTACATTGCACAGTTGAGGAAGAAAATATGCCTTCAATGATTTCTTCTCAAAATGCAAGTACAATGGTAGTTGGAGACTCTGGCTGCCAGGAAACTTCTGAGAAGAGTTCTACTTTAACCAATAACAGTGCCTTTTGGGTTCGCTTCTTCTGGCTAAGTGGTCATCTGTCCCTTTTTTCTGGTTCTAAGGCAAAAGCTTTTAATGAGTTCTCTGTTTCCTTATCTCTTCTGAGAAAGAACAAGAAATTGGAAGAGACTAAGGATTTTGTTTTTCTACCTCATTGCAAGCTTGTGAATTTGCTAACTGTTGATAGAGTTCTTCATGAGATTAATTTACTTAAACTTGATTCATTACTTAGAAAGATCTCAGATGAAATGATTGAAAAAGGACTGTACACAGAGTCTGTAAAGGTGCTTGCTCCACTTCTGCTTTCTACTAAAGATGTCTACCTTGATGTAGTATCCAGTGACTCAAAAGAAAGTGAAAGAGTTGCATCAGTTGAACTATCAGCATTAAATGTCCTAATGTCTTCATGTGGAAAGGCAGAATCAATGGATATTCTGGTATATCTGAACTGTCACCGGCGTAAACTGCAAGTGCTAACTGTTGCAGCTGGTATGGCAGGTCCTCCTGCATCACAAAAGGACAAGAGTTCATTGCTAAAAACTAGTTCTGCATCTGATTTGGATATCTCAGAACCCATAAGAGGGCAATGGATGCATATGTTGGTCAATGAAGTCAATGATATATCTCAAAGTGCAACTCAAGCGAAGAATTTTATTGATCAAAATAATACTGACGTAAGTTGGCTTCTATTTTAATTTATTAGCTTTAAAATATGTTAGCCTGTCTATTTATTATTCTGCATCATATATAAAATGATATTTAAGTTTCTGCATGGTATCCATTTTATTAAAATATGTCATGTACAATTGTCAACATATAATAATAATTACTGATTCATCTGCTTTTAGCTTGTTTGATGATACCTTTTCTCTTGTACGCTTCAAGCCACCATGCAGTAGTCTCAACACTTGTAGCAACAATAAGTCTTGGCTGATCATTGAGCATATTTTTTGCATACTGAAAGATGGTAGAGGACCCTTTTTAGATTGATAAAAAAACTGAAATAGAGCACCATTAGGTTAATGGATCTAGAACCTAGATGAACATGCTGTTATCAGAGTGAACTATTAGAGAAGCTTACGGTGGGACAGTCATTTGACCTGTGGTTGTGATATGACCTTTACTTAGAAAGGACTGATGGATTCTTCCCCATGTTATGGTTAATGGCATCATGATCGCATCAGTAATGGAATTTCGAGGAGACTAGCGATCTATGTCATCTTGTTAGCTTGGTGTAAGGCTTATTTATATTTCCTGCTAATATATTTGTGTGACATCTCCCGCACAGGTAGAAAGGGCCTTAAGAGATCATGGAGAAGTGTAAGGGACTAGGAGGTTGCTATCTTGCAGTGACAAGGATTTAAATTTATTGGAAATCATATGTTTAATTTGATTCTATTATCCTAAATATCTCAGTGTTGAAGGATTGACAGTCTTTCCTGCTCCTCCGCTTATCTCTTCCTCTGCCTTCTCTACTTGTCACTTGAGCAACCCTCACTCATGTAGGAAGCATCAGAAAAGTAGAGAGGCGGTGCATGCTTAGAGTTTCTTGTCACCATGAGCTTAGTTACATGAATTGGGAGTGGATGTATGATTAAGCAACTAGAGTTCTCAGAAAGATTTTAAGGAAGCAATGATGAAATGGGTGCTAGAGTGAAATGCAAAAAATTCTAAAGTGGATGCAACACCCTAGGAAGAAGATTTCAGGCTAGTAAGGTTGTTGGTATAAGCACAGAAGTTGGTGGTGAGTATTATAAATGTATTTTTACAGCTGTGCATCTTTATTACTTAATAGTAGCTGGAAAAGAAACTTTTCTATTTACCAAGGAGATGAGTATTGTCTTTATGTCTTCATAATAGCTGGTAAAGAAACTTTTCTATTTACCAACGAGATAAGTATTGGAATTAAATGTCTCACAACAAAGCTTTAACTTATGATGCTGTGCAACCAGTTCAGAATCTCATATGCTAAGATTCTTATTTGGAAGCCCAAGTTGCCTGAGAAACATCTTGCGTATGGGGATCTTTATGAAATGCTGGTCTTGGAGCATCTGGTTTGAGGGCATTAATTGGTCATTTTGTTTCCTTCTATCCTCTAAGTTGATCATGGGAGAGACCTACTATTTGTCCCACATGAGGGCTAAATTTTCAATTAAGTCTTCAACAGTTTTGATGTATAATGGCCGCATGATTTTGCTGCTCGATTTTTTCATTTCTGCATTTCTTCTGTGATTCGAATATCTCGAGTGGGGGTATCCTTTTTTCACTTAACCTGCTACTTTAGTTTTTAGTCCAAGAATCGTTGTGGTTTGGCTTTGTACCACCATTGCACCTGTACTCATATTTGAATTTATTTAATGAATCTTAGGTAGTGTCTCTTCCACTTAAGTCTCTCTCTCTCTCTCTCTCTCTCTCTCTTACACCTGCACACTCACGCACACACAAATACGCATTCGTGTGCACACACATGTCACACAATAGAAAAACAGAAAGGGGAAAAAGCCCTTTCAGCAGAATGTGTCTTGGCTAACCTTTTAAAAATGATTACATATATTAAATGTTTTGATGAATGCATAACATGATTAGTTGAAGAGCTGTTTGATGTTTTCATGCTTGCAGGATGGATTTAGTTCTCTCATTTGCATCATTGCCAACATTCAGTCTCTGCTCCTGACAGTTATGTGCAGTGCAGTGAGAACGATCCTTGGCCAAAAATCACCCTGTTCAGGAACTTCAGTTCTAACAGATGAGCTAGAATGTTTGTGCCTCATAGATGCAGCCATTGCTTTCTGCAAACTTCAACACATCGACCCTACAGTTTCTGTCAAAACCCAAGTAATATCTATTCTGTATCTTATTATCTTAGTTTATTTTCTCATATTGACATTTTAACTGTATCACTTTGTGATGTATATAACGTCGCAGGTTGACCTAATTGTGGCTGTCCATGATTTGCTTGCCGAGTATGGCCTCTGCTGTGCTGGCAAGGATGGCGAAGGGGAGGAAGGGACATTTCTCAAATTTGCAATAAAGCATCTGTTGGCCTTAGATGTGAGACTGAAGTCACTAAACTGTAAGTTGCATTTGGGAATGAGGCAGCGGGATAAGTTTTATTCTCATGGTTACATTGAAAATCATTTCTGACTGTGTTGAAGTTGAATTCTGCCAATGATTTAGGTACTAACGGTAAAGAAGAAATTGCATCTCCATGCAAGAATACCCCAGAAAACGTGCCTACTTATCATCTCTATGCTCATGAAGAACAGGATAAGGTTGAGGAGGGACAAGAAAATGGAAAGAATGCTACAGATGGTAAGTCTAGTTTGTCTAGAGGACACAGCAATACTACTTTTGCTATTGTTGATAATCTGTGTTTGATGTAGAAATAGAGAAGGTGGAGTTGGGTATTGATAATGCCTTGGACCAAAGTTTTTTCTGCTTATATGGGCTTAAGATAAATCCAGATTCATCCAGTGAAGATGACCTAGCTGTACATAAAAACACTAGCCGTGGCGATTACCAGACGAAGGAGCAATGTGCTGATGTATTTCAATATATTTTACCATATGCAAGAGCTCTATCAGTGAGTAGTCGAACTTCTATGTTAACCCTTCTTTTTTTAGTATGATAATGGAAGTATATTGATTAATCATCAAGGTATACTGTACTGGTCGGTACGCCATCATACTGGGTGTACCATACCATACTAAACTGTATCGGTGCTGGTATTCATCTGGGGGCACTCAGTATGGGGGACATACTGGGCATATCGATACTATATTAGAATTTTATTGGTATGTCCTTCGGTACCGAGACAGTAAACCATTGTTAATGCTAAATCTTTTTCGCTCATTTGATCACACTAATTTTTATTCTCAGAGAGCTGGATTGGTTAAACTCCGAAGAGTGTTGAGGGCTATACGTAAACACTTCCCTCAACCACCTGATGATATTTTAGCTGACAATGTGATTGATAAGTTCTTAGATGGTCCTGATTTATGTGAGAATAAGCTCTGTGAAATATATGAATCCAATGGAAGCCGGGAGTCCATCATGAGTATACTGTTCAGCAATGGAAGAGACCCTGAAACATTCAAGAAACTATCAGTTGCGAGGTTTGCTGTGACTCCATTTCTCCAAGTATTTAATCAGTTTAATTCACAATTTGAATTGATGAACTTAACACTGTGCTTTAATGAATGATTGCAGCTCTGAGCCATACTTAGAAGTTTATGGCAACTTGTATTATTTTATAGCCCAGGCTGAAGAGATAAGTGCTACTGATAAATATCCTGGCTTTGTACTTAAAAAAGAAGGCGAAGAATTTGTTGAGCAAAACGCTAATCTCTTCAAATATGATCTACTTTACAACCCTTTGCGTTTTGAGAGCTGGCAGAAGCTTGCAAATATTTATGATGAGGTAAGACATATTTGAACTGTGTCATTTTGATTCCTGTAAAAGATTCTAGCATTAGATATATTGCCTTAATTACGATCATCATTTCCACTTTCATGGTTCTGTTTATTTGAGGAAAAAAATTCTCTGCCAAACAGGAGGTGGATTTGTTGCTGAATGATGGGAGTAAACACATAAACATTATAGATTGGAGAAAGAACACTGTTCTACCTCAAAGAGTTGAGATGGGACGAAGGCGGAGTAGGCGGTGTTTATTAATGAGTTTAGCCCTAGCTACCACTCCAGTCCAACAGGTGCCTTTTTTCTGGATGGTCTATTCTTCATTTGTTGTGGCTGCTTGTAATTTCTTGATCTATCCACTAAAATTGTACTTCTTTCCTCTTTTTCCTCCAGTGTCAGATACATGAATTATTGGCTCTAGTTTACTATGACAGCCTTCAGAATGTTGTACCATTTTATGATCAGAGATCTCTTGTACCAATTAAGGATACAACATGGATGACGTTTTGTCAGAATTCAATGAAACACTTTGAGAAGGCTTTTGCACTTATGTAAGTCAGCTACTGCATACCTATGTTTCTTTTCTATTATTGATTTTCTATGTGAACTGATACAGTCATTTTTACTTGTTAAATTATAGGCCCGAGTGGCTCCATGCCTTTTACCTTGGAAAACTGTGTGAAAAGATGGGATTTTCACCTACCAAGGCATTTTCCTACTATAGCAAAGCTGCCTCGCTAAATCCATCTGCTGTTGATCCTGTATATAGAATCCACGCATCACGCTTGAAGTTACTTTATGCTCAAGGAAAACAAAATCTAGATATTCTTCAGGTTTGTCTGTGATTATCATCTGTCTCATACAATGGTTTTCTTGCCATTGTTCTTTTTTTTTTCAAAAAATGCTACTTGTTACAAAAAGGCCATTATATATTTTTAAAATATGGACCATCAGCATTCAGCAAAGCTACATGCTTTTTGCTCCAAGGGATCTGATATTGGGGGATATTTAACATGACTTATAATTATGCACCTAGCAAGGAGTAACCATACTTTTTAGTCTTGAAAGAGTCAAGTATATGAATAATATGTTGGACTATACATTATTTAGGCTTTCATGGATTGGAAGAAGCAGGGATATTAGTGTGCACACATGCTCTCACATGTAAATTGGACAGAGAACACAAGCAGCAAGGAATGTCTATAACAACATCTGTGTTTTGTCATGTGCAACTAAATATTTTTTTGGTAGATAAACAATCTAGTAGGTTTAATTGTAAAGCTGAAATGGTTTGGAGAATAAAAATTGACTGCTTATTATTATGCTAGGTGTATAGATGACTTATGGCCTGTTTGAATTAGTTATTGAGGACAGCTGATAACTGCTACTTGATGGCCGATAGCTATTAGCTGATATCTATTAGCTGTTTTTTAATGAGGTGTTTGGTTGAACTACTATAGTTGTTGCTGTTGAAGTATTAAATGAACCATGAGGACTTATTTCTTTTTTTAATATAATTCGGTATTTCTCATCATTTACTTTGCTCAATGGGTTATTTAAATAAAGAAAAAAAAGCTTAAGACACTAATTGATAAATAAGCAATCACATGCCCAAAATATAAATAACATAATTAATTGTGCAAATCTAAAACATCTTAATGTTGAGCCCTTACTCTCATTAAACTAGAAGTAATTTTATCACGTAATTTATTTATTTGATCAGATCCACCATTTTGATGGCTCTCATTTTGTTGACAATCCTCCATATTTTGGAATACATCCTGTGGCACAAGATCTAGATTGTGATCAAATTCAATAATAGATAAATAAATAGATTAATGAGGGAAAACAAGCAAAGAAAGAAAAAGAAAGGGATCAAATAAAAAACAAAAATAATAAGCAGATAAAAGGAGATAGTGGAAGGCAGAGAGTTTGGGAAAAAAAAATATCACTCATGAGAATGGATGTGATGCAGGACCGATTCGCATGCAAGTAATTTTTTTTTCTTTTTTTTAATGATTAATGATTGCAGTTGATTATTCTCCCAAAGTAATAGCCTAAGAGGGATTCATGAAAATTCACAGTAAATCCGTACGCGAAATAGTTCCTAAAAAATAAGGAAGAAGGACCGCCGAGGCTAAGAAGCCCTGGTAGGGCTTGCTCTCCTACAATAAAGTTACTAGTAGATTAGAGGGGTGTACCTGACAAGAGGGGGAAGATTAAAGTGTTGAAGGGGTTGCTCTGCCTGGCGGATGCGCCTTAGATGATCAAGCCTTGAGCCCACGGATCTGTGATTAAGTATTCGCTGATCTGGATGACGATCACCTTGAATCCTGGATTTGTGGCTAGACTTGGGATGTTGGCATGCACAGGAGGAGGGAAACAAGAGCACCAGAGAACCAATTAACAAAAATCACAATAACTTAAAACTTGGATTGATTGATTAATAATAAAAGATACATCATTCATACAAGAGGGTCTCTTTTATAGAGCAAGAGACTTGGGGCCCAAGAAAATACAGATATGGAAAGAGAAAAAAAAAGGTGCCCTAGTCAAATTTGGCATGAAATCTGCAGCGTCCAGATGAGGAAGATGATCTTCTAGATGTAATCAGCAGCAGCTGGATTTGGTATGAAATCTGTGGCGTCTAGATGAGGCATGTGATCTTCTAGATATGATTGAGATGCAATTAGCGACAGCTTAATTTGACATGAAATCTGCAACGTCTAGATGAGGAAGGTGATCTTAGAAAGCGGTTAGATGCAATTGGCGGCAGCTTGATTTGGCATGAAATCGGCATCGGCCAGATAAGAAAAATGATCATCCAGATCGGGAAGATTGCTTGCTCTGCTAGGTGGCATGTGGGCTGCTTGAAGTAGGTGTGTCACCAACTTGAATTTAGCAGCTGCTCTGTCTGATTGTGATGGCCTTGTCTTCTGCTCAAATACTGATGTCTCTTCTTGTAAGCTGATGAACTTACAACAGGACTCACATTAAAATAAACTGAACGGGACTCAAAATAAACTAAACTTTATTTTTCAACTCAAGACTTGAATCATAATTAATCAGATATCCACATAGGGTTAAGAATCCTCTGTTTGATCCTGGTGCCCGCACTAGGATGAGGTAACAGAAGATGAGGGTTTGGCGAAGAAGTAAAAAAAGATAGAATTTGGTTTGATTGACGAGGGCATTTATGTTTTTATAATTTTTATTTTGACTATTGAAGCAGCTAGTGAAACCAATGGCTACTTTAACTTAGTTGATCCCATCAGCCAACTTTTGAGAGGCCAATAGCTACCAATTGGCTCCATCAACTGGTTGCCAAACACCTGAAATCAGCTGTTGGAGGCCAATCACCACCTATTGGCCTCCAACAACTAATCCAAACAGGCAGTTAGAATATAAGTCATTGAAGTTTAAGTTATAGGATTTTTATTATACTTTTAAATGTTATTTAAATGTCAAATTAAGTGTAGAAATGAGGTGTCAGTAAATTGAATGTCGGGAATTCAAGGATTTTGCTATATTGCTATTTTTTTAAGATAAAATTAAATTTTATTTAAATGTGAAATCAAGTGTGCCACTTGCACAAATGACTTAAATGTTATTTAAGTCACTGAAATTTGGGTTATAGGCCTTTTATTATACTTTTAAATGTTATTTAAATATAAAATTTAGCATGGAAATAAGGCATCAGTAAATTGAGGCATCTAGAATTTGTGGAATTGGCTATATTTTTTTTTCAATGTTGGAGATTAAATTTTATTTAACCATGAAACTAAGTGTGAAAATGAGGTGCTGATAAATTGAGATGTCAGGAACTCGTAGAGTTTGCTATACTTTTTTTTCTAAGATGGGGTTAAATTTATACTTTTATTTAGAAATGGAGTTAAATTTAAATAATAAAAAATAAAAAAAGAAAATATGGATTAATTTCAATTTTTCTTCACTTCTTTATTATTATGGCATATGCACTGGTGACTTAATTGTTGTTTATGTCATTGAGGTTTTGATTATAGGCCTTTTATTATGCTTTTAAATGTTATGAAAATATGAAATTAAATTGAGAATGAGGAACTCAAGGAGTCTGCTATAATTTTTTTTTTCAAGAAAGAATTAAATTTTAATAATAAAAAATTAGAGAAAGAAAATATGGATTAATTTTTTTAAAAATAATAAAAAGTAATAAATAAATTTCAATCAGTTAAGCACCAAGTTTGTGTAACCTAATAGTTATATATTTTTATCTTATGACACATCTATGAAAACATATTATCAAAAAATTATTATTCATATGTCTGCCTGTGCAATGCACGGGCATATACCTAGTATAGTTCTAGTTCTTGAAACTTCTAGAGCAATGCCATTACATTTAATGCATTTACAGGTATGACTGAAACCTGGTATGCAATTGCCGGATATGTGACTTGTGCTACACTCTCACCACATTGGAAGTTGTGACTGCTTTTTGAATTTTGGTGGCTAGAGGTATTTTTTTTGTGTACAATTAAATGTTTACCTCAGCTAAGTAGCTACATCCCATATATGTGGGAATGGCATCAATCTTTTTTATAGATGCATACATACATACATACATACATATGTGTGTGTGTGCGTGCGCGTCTGCGTGCGTGCATGTGTGTGTGTATTGCCCTCTTATTAAATTTAATGATTAAATGACACTAGCCATTTGTAATTATATATAATTATATATCGAGTTTGACCCTTATCCAAAATTAATAGCATGCTTTGCAACTGTTCTAACCTTTCTCCTTTAGGTTTTGTGGTTTTGAGTCTATACAATATCTTCTATGGTTCACCATGAAAATATCAGAGGTGAAAAATGGATGACCCAACCTCTAGGTATTGTGTTGGATTGACTCAAATTGATGAGTTCATCTGTATCAAAGTTATGTTGTTGCCACAACCTTGTTTCACTCTCACCAGAACCAAATCTGTATTTATCATCTTGTTTTCTTGCATATTATGTTGATTTCTTCAGTTGTTTCACTTTAATGGTTCTTTTCTTTCTTTTGTGCAAGATGCTTGATCCCTCTGAGCACCTTTGAGTTTGTTATTGCTCTTTTTCTTTCCTTTTGTCATCAAAGGTTCTTTTGTTTCCATCCTGACCTTTGCACTTATTCCTTTATCTTGCTTGGCTGAGCAACCAGGCAGTGCAATCTATTAACATGTAATGCTCTTCACACTATGATGTTTAGCTTGCTAGCTGTTTAATCTATTAACATCTAATGCTCTTCACACTATGATGTTTAGCTTGCTAGCTAAGTAGCTAGTTAGTTCCATACATTCAGCTGCCCTGCCAAGATTGAGTGCTAACCTGCACCACCCTGACAGAATGCTCGTTTGTCTTCAATCTCCAACTTAACCTTGTGGAAGTGCGTGAGCAACTTGTTTCTTTAAACTGGCATGATGCTCAAAATTACATAGTTCAGAATTTAATATTTATTGGGTGTACTGTGCAAAATCTATTGCTGTTGTTAGATTATTGAATTGTTGAATCATCTGAATAAACCATCAAATTTGCAAGTAAAGTGATGAGGAGAAAATCAATGGAGCATTCATTGTGATTTTGGGTGCTAAGAAGAAGATAATACAGCATAGGATGATACTCTCTATCTTTGCAATTTTTGACTGCAATCTATTGTATGACTTCTAAGATTCCACTTAGAGATTCTTGCCTATACTCTCTTAAATTTTGCTCTTAATTCCTGTTCATAGTAGTGGAGGCATACAATTATGGTCAATTCAGAGATGCACTCGCTTTGTTTCCCACAATCTCAAGCAGTGCCTGGTAAGTGTCTGATGAATGCGTTTCTAATTAGAATAAGGAGTACGTTTGTAAATCTGTAAGATAAAAGATGCAAATCTTAGCATCTGGTCTTAATTTTTTATACACTAAAAATCTATGCATCACGTGTTCATAGGTTCCGGTTCTTGTGGGAAGAGGGTGAGAAAGTAGGAAATGGCAAAACAGGACTCTTGATAAGGAAAGGAGACAAATGTTGGATTCTGAAGTCCTTCAAGGATTGATTCTTGATCCATGAAAAGTGACCTGGAGCATGGGTCCTGGGGTAAATTAAATGTTTAGATAATATTGATTCGGACAACTTGCAAAGAGCTAATTGATGGATCTCTAATTCTTCTTATCAACTTGATGTTCAAATTCTGTAATACAATTACCAATCAATTGCCAGTTATTGGCATCTTCCTGTACTTATTATATATCCATGTGCCTTTTTTTTAAGGACCATCCTTGCACATTAAACTTCTCACCAAGTTATCTATGATTTAGATAATCCTATATGATGATTTTGAGACTTGCAACTAATATCTCTCAATTCTACATGCGTATTACAATTGAATTGTTGACTTGCATCTCTTTTCAGATTGTTGCTGCATATGCCTTTAATCAGTCAACGAAGGATGCAATCCTGAGTATGTTCAGTTGGACTAGCCAGGATCTTCTACAGTTGACTTTGGATGTGAATGATGTCCGTGGTCCAGATGTTACAACAGATAAAAGAGCATTGAGCCTCACCTTTTAGATAGGGCCTGGCACATACTTTATGATGATTGTCTCTCAGCCCTTTCTATCTGTGTGGAAGGGGAGCTGAAGCATTTCCACAAGGCAAGATATGTACTTGCCCAAGGACTGTATAAAAGGGGTGAGGTTGGTGACCTGGAGAAGGCAAAAGACGAGCTTTCATTTTGTTTCAAGTCATCTCGATCTTCTTTCACGGTGAACATGTGGGAGATTGATGGAATGGTGAGAAAGGGAAGGTATAAATTTATTTGCTCTTATGACAGTTACTATATTGTTTATTATGAATTTTCATGCCCTCATCTATCAAAGCAAAAATTAAGAATGGTGCCTTCCTTTTGCTAGGCGGAGAAATCCAGGTGTCAGTGGAAGCAAAAAGAATTTGGAGGTCAGCTTATCTGAAAGTTCTCGGAAATTTATTACTTGTATACGGAAGTATATATTACTCTACCTGAATCTGTTGGAGAAGACTGGGGATATGTGGACTCTGGAGAGGGCTTATACACATCTTCGAACTGATAAGAGGGTATACATTAACAAATATGCCTCGTGAATTTGATGCAGGGAGCTTCCCTTTCTTTTTTAAGCATTCTTTTTTCTGCATCAGCATTTTATAGAACAATTATGTGTCATTATTTCCTTGATCAATAACAACTTACATTTCTGTGCAGTTCTCTTTGTGCCTGGGAGATATTGTTCCAGTTGCTCTTGGAAAATACATACAAGTTTTAACATCATCAATTCGCAATGCTGAGACATGTGGTGCTACTGACAATAACACTTCTCTTGAGCAATTGTTAGAGAAAATGTTCAACATATTCATGGATCATGTGAATTTGTGGACAGATATAAGCAGTCTACCTGAGGTGAATAACCCAGACTTATCAGAGAACAACTTCTATGGGTAAGTCAACCAAACCGGTGCTTGTAATATACCTGTCTTATTTTCTTTCTTACTCTTATTTCTCATGGCAGTTATATCCACCAATATATTCACCTATTGGAGAGTGATATCCGACTGGATGCAATTGAAGGAATAAATGAGAAGATCCGGAAGCGTTTCAAAAACCCAAAATTGTCGAATGCCAACTTCTCAAAAATATGCAAGCATGCATCTTTGGCTTGGTGTCGCTCTATTCTCATCAAATTGGCTTCAATCACTCCACTACCTGATGCTGGACACCTTGGCAGTCAGCCTGGTGGTTCAGAATCTGGCCTCTTGCTTTTTGTTGACCTACAGCCTGATGAACTTTTGGTCTCACCACTGGAAGGTTCTGCTCAAATGAAAGGTCTAGACATGAATTGGTTTGAGGCTCTATATAAGATCAAGAATATCCGAATTAGGCAAGCATCAGAACAAAATATGGAGGCTGCTGTAACCTTAATGAGATGTACCTACAATTTCTACCGAGAGAGTTCTTGTGGAACATTTCCATCGGGTATCAACTTGTACACGGTATTCTCACTGCAGTCTGCAGTGGAAGGGCAACCCCAGCAGGGCAATGATGTAGTTGATGTCCTTGACCTGAGCATCCCAAGGAAACTGCTTTTGTGGGCGTACACCCTGGTGCATGGTCGTTATTCCAACATCGCGGCCGTGGTAAAGTTCTGTGAAGAGGCAAAGGTATGATCACACTTGAAGATTATGTTTATGGGAAAAGAAATATACAACATTATATCAATTCTGAAAATACTGTAAATGCAGTCGAGGATGAAAAAGGGGATTGCCATATCACCTGCTCCATCACAAGCAAATATTCCAACTAATGTTACACATGCAGGTTCTTCACATTATTCCAACACCTGTTGATTGATCTCATTGCATATTGTTCTTGCTTTGTTATCCTCACATTTAGTTGTTTTGATAGCCCTAGGTGGGAGTAGAGAAAAAGTGGACCGGGATGACTGCAATGAAGCTGAGGGTAATCCATCTGTTGCAGGGATTTCTGGATCTCTGCATCAAGATGGCACTTCTCATGGCTCAAACGTCTCGCCTGTAAGTTACGAGGCTCAAAAATCAACTTCAGCATCTTCACAACTCCACCGGTGCAACTCAAACAAAGCTAGTGAAAACGTTCAGGAGGATTGCAGAGAAAACGTCACAGATTGAGTAGCAATTACTGCTAACCAAGGCAGGGGACCTTCCTTGCATGTGGCTCAACCATTTCTCCTGTTATTAGTGAGGCCTAAAAATCTTCTGCAGCATCTTCGTGACTCAACCACTGTTGTTGCATAGGCAAGACAACCGGCAACATACAGCAGGGATTTCTAGTAAACATCACAGATTGGTGGTCATTACTGTTTATCTCTCTTTATCTAAGTTCAGATCCAATGCTGGTAAGCACAGTCAATGCAACAGTTTTCGATGTGATTGTAAACACGTGATAATGCATGTAGGTTCGTGAAATAATGATACTGGTGACTGATACGCAGGCTAATTTTGGCAATGCGCTCTTTATATTTGTCAAATTGGATGGTGGGTAGAAAGAATATGAGCATTAGAATATGAAGTGTCACTAACAAAATGCAGGAACATCCTCATTGATTGCAATTAAACAAAATGATTGGTGGTATCATAATGTAAGTCTGATGGTACTGCTGCATCAGTATAATTTGGTAAAATCATTCAGTGTCTGAGGTTGCCAGTTAGTTGTGCTGTTAGTAAAGATATCGGCTATTGAGGCCTGTGAGGTATTAGGGTTTCTGTAGTTCACAGGAATCGCCAGCTAGAATCAAAATTAGAATAATCGATATTGATTTTAAGAGTTTATTTGGATAGGATGAGAATACAATTATGGTTTCACCTGAAATCAATGTTAGGTATCAGGAGATATGAAGCCCAAATCTTTCAGATTGCAATCTATTTCAATTATTTATTATCAAAGTACCGTAACAGGGGTCAGTTGGGCTTTGTATTGATATTTTCAGCCATTTCTTAGTAATACTTCAGCAACTTTTGGTCGGATCTGTTTTAGTGGAAATATTGTCCTCTCTGATATTTTTAGTAGAATTTTTTTTTCTTCTTTACTCCAATGGCTTAATTTTATGAGTGTGCTATGTAAATTTTGATATATCAATCTAAAATCTGGCCTATCCAAACCTTTTTACCAGCAAAAGATGTGGCCAATTATTTTCTTACACAATTTTTCTTTTGTTGCCAACCCATGTAGTTGGGAGAAGGCTTAGATGAGTTGGGTTGAGTTTTCTTTTTGTTCCTATCTTGTTAGATGACGCCAAACTTGCAGGCCTGCCAAGCAAGCTTCCTTTTTTTTCTCTTATGGATGCATATCCAATTTGAACCTTGACGTTCTATCTATATATTAAAAAAATAAAGGATACATTGACTGAAATTATTGGGTTTGATTGTGGTTTATTAGATGTGCAATGAGTTTGCATTTTTTTTTTTGTATCATCTATCGAAATTATATTTCAGATATGTCGTGACTCCATGTTGGGAAAAGGCTTAGATTAGTTGAGTTGAATTGAGTATATGTTGCTCAAATATTTCAGAAGACCATAGAAAACCTTAAAAAGGAAAAGGGTAGAAAATGATGTACCCTATCTTAGGTAGTCTACTTCATCAGTCATTGCAACTACAAAAAATTTCAAGAAGTTAAAATAATAATAATCATAAACAAAAAGAAGTAAAGAATGTAAAAGAACTTTACCCGGATAATGCACTGGAGATGCAATTTATTTCTATGACAAATAAGTTTGAAGAATTTATATAGAATCTTGATATCCAATTTATTAGAATAGCTATCGCAATGATTTATGTGGATCAACAAATATTAAAAAATAAAATGATGAGGCTGATTAAATTGGAGGAACTAGTTACTGAAATAATTATCAATAATTAGTAGAAAGATATCGAACATAACTCACATTTTTGACAATAGACAATTGGCTTCCTTTTTTTGCAACCAATATTGGATCTAATTTCAATCATTAGATGTTGGTTGTAAGTTTTTTTTTTTTTTTTGATACAGACGGGCGATCACACTAGTCTAGTATGGGTCAACCCAGTCAGAATGCAGATCACACTAGTCTAGTGTAGGTCAACCAGATACATCAGAATGCAAAATTTGTAACAACACAGGGGGACATGGGTCACCCATCCTCCATATCCTATAGCCTACATGTTGAGCCACGGCCGCCGCTGCCCAATCAGCTGCTGTATTGGCTTCACGGAATATATGACGAATCTGGGCAGTATCCACCTCCTGAAGTATGATCCAAATATCCCTGAGAATCGGATTGGTGGATATATCAGGAGCACTCTCCTTCCGCATCCACTGTATGACAATCATAGAGTCTCCCTCAATCACAAGCCTCTGAGCTCGAAGAGTCTGAAAAGCATAAGAAATGCCAGCCCATGCAGCGTAAAGCTCGGACATAGGGACAGATGAATCCAGGGTACCAAATCCGCCAACCGCCAGCATATCGCCCTGTGGTCCGCGAATGATGAAAGCCGAACCAGCTAGTCTGCCGCGGACACTTCCATCAAAGTTGATTTTGACAAACCCTAGAGGGGGGCTCCTAGGAATACCGTACAACGGTTCGCTGCCGAAGCAGCAGGGGAACCCAGAGGCCAGAGGTGTCATAACCAACAGATTGAATAGCACGGGCACAATCCGCGGACAAAGATCTAATTTTCCTCATAAGCTGATGTGAAGAAATAGAGTCCTCCGAGAAAATAATCTGATTCCTCGATAGCCAAATCTGGTAAGCCGTGATCGCCCAGAGACCACGTATATGCTGAGGAGCCATCCGGAGATCCTGGAGAAAGATAGGACGTGGAGAACCGTAGACATCCACTCTATAATCATAGCCCATCAAGTGCCAAATCCATCTAGCTCTAGGGCATTTGAATATAGCATGATCTGTAGTCTCATCCTCCATACCACACAAGGGGCAGGTCGGCTGGATAGACAGGCCCCTACGGGAGAGCAGGGCACTCATCGGTAGGCAGTCCCAAAGAAGCTTCAGATAAAAAGCGAACCCTAGGAAGAGTGGGAAGCAACCATATCCATGCAGTATCCTTCGTTTCTTGAGACTGAGGCCTAAAGATCTTCATAAGATCCCTGAGAGGGGCCCTAGAGAGGGAGGATCTCTGCCATAGCCTCACATCAGCGGAGGGACCAGAGATAAGAGGAATCGATAGAATCCGCTGAGAGAGTTCCTTACCAAATAGACTAGTCACAATGAGGGTATTCAGGAGGGGGGTTAATGAGATCAAATCCTTAACCCTCATATCAGTGGAAATATCAATGCTAATAAATGAGGGCCACCGAGACCGAGGAAGCTCAGAAATCTACGAATCCTGAATAGAATCAATAGAGTGACCATCACCAACCATCAAGAGATATTCTTTCTAATAGAGTCCTCAACCTGGCACACCTTCTTTTAAAAGAAGGAACTTCTCGTGAGCGACGTAATGAACTCTTTGACTTTCAATCACCATATCTTGTACGCATGATAGAGCTCAGAGATAATGCGGGATGTTGGTTGTAAGTTTTGAGTGGCTATTGTTTTACGTTTTTCGTGATAAACCGATGGTAGAGCTATGATAAGCTTTACTTTTCTTCAGTATTATTAATATAATATTATGATACAAATAGACTCCACTATATTAGATTATATCTTGTATAAAGCTGGGCGTGTCACGTGACTGGCACGTGCGTTCCTCAGCCTCGGCTGAGAGACCTTTTATTATATAAGTTTGTAGTTCTCGATGGTATCAAACGGAGAGGGCGACAGGAGAGATTAGGGATAGAATAAGGGAAGAAGAAAGAGGCGACGGCGATGAAGTTCGTGATGGAGTTCGCGGAGAACCTGATACTCGGATGATGGAGGATCCGAAGGAGAGAGACGAGAAGCAGCGGCAATATATCTACGCTCTCAATGAGCGTGCGAGAGGACCAAGTACAACTGGAGCCTCCCCATCCGCCCCTACGGCTTCTGGACCTTCGAACGCTTCAACGCCCAGCTCGCCCGGGATGCCCAGATCAGCCAGGCCCCCGGCCGCCGCGACCCCTACGACGACCTCCTTCTCGACCTGCAATCCCCACCCAACCCCAAATCCACCAACTGATGGACCTTGATCATTCTTCTCCTTTTCTTGCATCCATAGTAAGCAGCCTCTCTTTCCCCACCCTGCTTATTATTATTATTGTTGTTGTTGTTATTTCTCATATGCTCGATGAAATTTCTTTTTCTGGATGCGATCTGAATTCATGATTTCATCTCTTACGGTGCTTCCTTGCGTCAACATTCGATCTTTTTCATTGGTCATCGATATTTTGATTTTGATGTGAAAAACGCAGTAGCTTTAGGTGTGAGCGTACGGCCAATAAAGGAGATCAGGAAGAGGGATCCCAGATGAAGAGATCGCGTTCTTCTTTGTTGAAATTTAGCGCCTTTTGGTATTTCTTTTTCTCCCCCAAAAACCCAAGAGCGAAAATGAACTAGACCGAACAACATGAATGATGACTCTCTCTCTCTCTCTCCCCCCCCCCCCCCCCCGCGCGCACGCACACAACCGAAAAAAAAAAAGAAAAGAAAGAGCTTTTGGTGGCAAATATTTATGTCTTTCGGAAAAAAAAAAATGAAAGCTAGGAATAGAAGAACTTTTGTGCGAATGCTATCTTTGACATCAATCTCCATGTGGGATCTCGCAAATATGTAGAGAAATGCAATAACAACAATGATATCAAGTAGGTCGTATTGTTTTGCCCATCATATATTCTTTCATAAGTTTTAATGTGTAAACCCCATCTATATTTTGGAATCATGATGAATCTCTTTATATTGGCTAAATCAAGGTACATATTGTAACACTAGTGCAGACTAGTGACCATGCTGAAGGACTTATTATAAGTCACACTCTGTCACACCCTCGTTAGGAATCAAAGTAAGGTAGACTTTCCATTCCACCCACGTTTCATCTGGCTATCTTTTGCCCCCATCACAGCTATTTATAGGACATTATTTATAAGGACTAATTTCTTTAAATTCTTGTGAGAGCAGTTTACATGTTATCAGGTCCTCGCATTCCACCATTCTCTAGGCGAAATTCCATTCTCACTTCAGTATACCCGCTCCAAAATTGTATCTTTTATGACCATGTGATCCATATACTGATTGCAAGAGATGCATTTATATGCATGCTGATGTACTAATCTCATTCATACGAGAACAAGAAAAGAATACATTTCTAAATATGCATGAAGTTTTTTTTTTTTTTTTGGGTCTAGTATGTTGTTGGAAATGGATTGTTTATTTTTGAACTTGGTCAAGATAGAGATTACACATGGTGCCTTAGCAGCTGTTGCTCTTTCATCTACAAGCTTTTGATAATATGGATATGATTTATTTATGTTTGTCAGTGCCCACTGTAGAAAGCAATAGCAATAAAATGCAACTTGTTGGAATCAAGAATAGCAAATCAATTTACCAAGCCACATATATTGAATTTGATTGTTGTGTAGTTGCCATTTGTACTAGACATGTGCTTCTACTATGTAATTAATTGCAAGTTATTGAATGAATCATCATTTTCAGACTTCTTATTTAACAAGTGAAGTCTCAATTCTCAAAAAATACCTATTTCCTTTCAAGTACAAGCATGTGATTAGAGTGCTGAAAATTTTGAGACCTTGTCACCATGTGGAGGGTAGAGCATGATTTAGGACCCAAAAAGAAAAGAAGGAGATTTATGTTGACTATTGGAGAAGATGGAATGATCCAGCCAACTGTAAACAGTTGAAGTTTCTTTGGAATTAAGGATGGTTGCGAGAAGTTACAAGTCAGACAAGGAGCTCAGTCTGTTTCTACTTATTCCTTCTATAAGGGCTTAAGCCTTAGTTGCTTGCATTTCCTGTAACGAAATGATTATATGGCCATGCATATCTTGTGATATGTGCTTTGTATGTGCTTAACATTGTTGCTATGACCAGTTGCTTCAACTAGCTTTTCCTGGATATAGAGTATAGACACAAGAATTGGATTCCAACATGTATCAAAGCATCTGATTCACAGAGAGAGAGAGAGAGAGAGAGAGAGAGAGAGAGAGAGAGAGAGAGAGAGAGAGAGAGAGAGAGAGAGAGAGAGAGATTTTAACTAATATGTATACTATTGTGTAAAGAACACATTAAAGGGCTTTAGTTGTTGAGGTCTTTCAATCTGCATGCCTCTGATTAGTACTTCCTAATTTTCTTAAGGATGTAAGAGAAGTTAAAATCTGTTAAAATTGTTTTAATATCTACATCCTTTAGTAATTTCCAAAGAAGAGAAAGAAGCTCCCTTCTAACATCATTATGGTGAGTTAGTTTGCTGTTGTAAGAGTTCAGCTCTCCAATCTTTAGAAATTGCAACCAAAAAAGTTAATAAGCATTTATACTTTGAAGACAAGAACTACTTTGAAAACTTATAGGACATAGATTATTGGAGCTAGACATGAGTATCAAGTATTAAAGGATTTTGGGCATCTTTGCTTTAAATTTGTTAATGTTGCCCTTCCACCAATATTATGTTCAATGATTGTAGTTTAGCATCAAGGATTTCCTGTTCTTTTTATTGTGATTTTTTCTGTTGCACCAAGAGTTTTTTTCTCTATGTTAATTCTTTTTATCTTTGCTTTTAAATTTGTTAATGTTGCCCATCCGTGAATATTATGTTCAATGATTGTAGTTCCGCATCAAGGATTTCCTGTATTTAATATTTTGTTGTCTTCTTTTTATTGTGATTTTTTCTGTTGCACCAAGAGTATTTCTCTATGTTAATTCTTTTTGTACGTTACATATTTGCTCGGATAGGAACTGAGTACACTAGGGGGAATCCTGAAGGATTCCTATAGTTATTTTAAAACATGTATAAAGATGCCATGCTTACAATTTCCACTTGCTGCATTGAGTATACCAGTTGATACTGTCTGTGACCAGGCCTCATTTCCCACTCCCAGCCACACATCTTTCTACTTTCTGTGGTTATTTTGGGATACCCCTGCCTTAGATATCGAAGAATACGTTTAACATGTCTTGCATTTGCTTTCTAGGATTCGTTTTGTTCTGACATCTTTCTGAATGTTCTTGATCAGGTGTTTTGTTGTCTTCTGTTGCCAAGATGTGGTAGAAGCCAGTGTAAGGTGATGCAGGATGGATAAAACATGAGTTATGCTTCGTATAGGCATTTAGATGTTGATATGGTATCATGAAAACTTGATCATGATAGCTCTGATTTGGTTTTTGGGTGTCTTCTGCACTGTTGTTAATCTTGACTTGGTGTTTAAATTTCATCTCCAAATAAAAGCAGTGTGAATTGGCTGTGTTGCTTCATATAGCTGCTAGGGCTACGGATCGAATACGGATTGGATAGTAGTATATCCATATTTGTATCCATATTTTTAACGGATACGAATACGGATACGAATATTAAACGGATATTAAAATTTATGATATGGATACGAATCAGATATCAAGCATATCCATATTTATTATATACGGATACGAATCGGATATCAAGTATATCCATATTTGTTATATACGGATACGAATCGGATATCAATCATATCCATATTTGTTATATATGGATACAGATATGAATCGGATATTAAGGTAGTGTTTGATACAAAAATGCTGTCTTATATCATCTTGTATCGATCTATATTATCCAATTTTGAATGACACTTGAGAAAAGATATAGAGAGCCTATCTCCATATTTGGTAGGTACTTTATTACATCACTTATAATATATTAAATATATCAAAACCATCGATAATTTTAGGTACTAGTTTTGCAAACCTTGGTTTTTAGGTTTACCTAATTTAAGTTCATATATTAGTTGAGCTAAAACTCATTAACATGTTATATCATGTCCTATATTATTATTTCTGAATATTCTTATACTGTTCTTGCACCCACTTTTATACCATTATCCTGTGATAGGCTGAAAAAAAAAAAAATCTGTATCCGTATCCGAATCCGATTATCTATCTGTATCCGAATTCGATATCTTTTGGATTAGATATCCGAATTCGTATATGAATCTGATTAAACTGCAAAATAAAAAAATCTATATCTGTATTCGATTACCTTTTGGATTAGATATCCGAATTCATATCCGAATTCGATTAAACTGTAAAATAAATGTCCGAATTTGATATAATTCGAATACAGATATGGTTGAGTTTATCTGATCCGTTTTAGCCTTAATACTGCTCTACCTCCATCTTCTGTCACCAAATGATGCTTGCTTTTCTCATCTTTTGGGTTGGTTGATGGTTGGTGTTGGGTGGCGGACGTGGAACAATACATACTTTTAATGGACTACTCCTTCCACTGGGATGGTATCGGATCCGGCTCAGACTCATTGGATTAATCCCCTGTGATGTCAACAGATGCAAATTATATTTTATGCCCAAAAATAACTGGTTAAAGATATCCGTAGTAGAGAGGAAGTGCAAATGATGACAATTGGTTTCACCATGTGGAGTCGCAGTTGGCAATGGATTATCGGATGTTTATCTGATATCATGTTAGCGTGATCCGGACTGCATTCTGATGATCACATCATCGATTCATTTTTTTTTGGGCTTTTCTAACGAAAAACATTAGGACTTTTGAGTGTGTAGGTTAGCTCCATAGCATTCAATTCATGGATTTTGGGTAACATGGTTTCAGTGTAACCAAAAGAAGCCATTAGTTCGGTTCCTACATTTTACCTGGGGCTTTTACACCTGGAATGGTAAAGTTAATAGATCAAAAATGGTTGATACAAATTCAGTTGCAGAGATAAATAAAAGTGCATCCTCTGAAAGCATATTTGTTGTTTGTGAAAACTTTGCAAGTGAATTTTCTATGCGCCTTTCTTCTCTATTGCTGAGATTGTTTGCGTTCACAGAACATTATCTCCTGCCTTATTTGCGGTGCAGAGACGTGGGTTTTTCAGGGGCATGACATAACATTGTGGAAAATTCTTGCAACCAGGATAATGTGGCAGATTCTATCTGGATCTCATCTAGATGGCCGCAAGACGCAAGCAACCGACCATATGATCAATACGGAGAGACATTGAGGATGCTTCGGTGGTGATCGTTATCCTTAGATTGACAGTGTCCTGTGTCCTGTGTTTGGTGGGAGTTTGAGAGCTGATGAATTAAACTGTAGGAAAGAAGAAGAAGAAGATAAAATTGAGTGAAGGGGAGGAGAGAGTTTTGAGGTCTACATTTATTTCACTTATTCGATCAAATAGGTTTAGCCAATTTAAGCATTGATTAGGTATATTGATTCGTTAAAATTATTGTTTTTTTAATCTTTTGATAATATGTAATAAGTGAAAAACATCAATTAGCCATCATTTAAATATCAGGGCAGCAAGCCCGGCGCACCACCTAGGAAGAGCCATGAACCGGAGGAGGAAGCGCGAGAGGCCCAATGATCCGCCTCCTTTTCTCTCCAAATGATTGCAGTGGCCGCCCGAGCCGGAGTCGGAGCCTTCCGCCGTTGAGTCCCGTTGGAGCTTCTCCTCCCGTCGGCCTCCCGATCGACTACACGGTTCTTGAGCTTAAGTCCACCTTGAGATGTACAGCCCCATCTCCCGCATCTGCATTGACATCGACGGCTCCGGCTACGTCGCCTTCCGCTCCAACCACTCCGCCGAGGCAGCCATCTCCGCCTCCCTCGATCCGACCTTAGGCATCACCATCTGATCCAAAAGGGTGTGTTGTTGCCAAATCGCCTCCCTCGATCCGACCTTAGGCATCACCATCCGATCCAAAAGGGTGTGTTGTTAACAAATCGCCTCCTTCCAAGTGTCGAGTAAGATCCCGATAGCTGGATGGGAGTCTTCCAATGCCTCGACCTTGGACTAGGATCATGTAAAAAAGTCCCCATGGGCCAATTGTTTCGGTGGAAATCCTTCGACGTTCAAGTGAGTGGTCTAAGAAATAGTAGTGTATCTCCTTTTTTTAGGAGTTAGCAAGGACTTAGAGAAATTCTTGAAGTTGAGAAGTTGCAGTCCCCCCCTCATTGTTGAGCGAAGGTTCTTATATCTGTTCGGGAGTCCCTCTTACCTTTTTTTGGATAGTTGTTGATTTTGAGATGCTGCATCATGATATAGGGCAAGCGGTAAGGCTAGCAGCGACAGGTGGTGTCCGCCCTATTGCCTGTTAGAATTGGCAGGCCACCTCTTTGTTTGATGTGGGTGGCTACAGCCAGTCGATGGGCCTTGTCAAGCATGGTGCGGTAGACGATTGGTAGGCCAGGTCTTGTCAGACGTGCGCGTAGTTGGTAGGTGAGACACGTGGGGCCACAGGTGGGCCACGTGGGGCTACAGATGGGCCACGTAGGGCGATAGCGGGCCACGTGGAACTGCAGATGGTAGCAAGCCGTGTAATGCTGAGGCCAACTATAGGGTCGGCGCCGGGGCTGATGTTGGAGTCGATGCTGGAGGCCAATGTTGGAGTTGGCCTTGGGACCGGCGCTTAGGGCCGACGCTGGAGTCGGTCTTGGGGCCGACGCTAAAGTCGGTCTTGAGGTCCAACTTTGGAGTCGATCTTAAGGTCTGACGCTAGGGTCGGTCTTGGGACCGGTGTTGAGGGCCGACGCTGGAGTCGGTCTTAGGGCCAACGCTGGAGTCAGTCTTGAGGTTCAAATATGAAGTCGGTCTTGAGGTCCGACTCTAGAGTCGGTCTTGCGATCGACACTGGAGTCGGTCTTGAGGTTCGAATCTGGAGCCGGTCTTAGGACTGACTCTGGAGTTGGTGCCGGGGGCAGAGGTGACACGTCGGATCATGATGATTTTAATTGATTGATTTTACCCCCGTCAGTTAGCCCTTTTCGTTAACTGTAACGTGGCTTGATCAGCTACATCAGATGCCTCCTCGCTCCTGAGCTCGTGCGGTCACCTTTCTTGCCGAGCAAAAGGAGTGTAGACTTTTAATGCCCTCGATCCTCGCCTTTGATTATGGGCACGCGCCTCCTTGGGGGGGTCAAATCCTTCTCATTTAAGGGAGCATGGGACGCTATATCGCCATCGTGCAGGAGATTCTTTCTCTGAAACCGAAGAGATTTTCTCGAAATTGAGGTCATCTCTATCGAATAAAGTGGTAGTAATCATTGCGGTGATGTCATTGCATTCCATCATTGGTCACAGATCATGTCTTTATGCTCTTGATTGAGGCATTTTACCTCGGGCGAATGAGATCACGTGACGGTTGGGGTATGCCTTCAATAGGGGACCTCCACGTGGCGGATCAAATCAGGCATGACGATTCGAAAGACGGGCATAAAAGGGTCATCCCTATCACCGAGCCCCTTGTGTATTCGAAGCTTCTTGTTTCTCCTGAAACCTGAGTTTTTGAGGCCCATCTCTTATGTCCGTTGTCTCCTTCCTTGCTCCAGGTTAGTCCTTTCTAGCCTCGTTTTATTTTCTTCCTCATGGGCCCCGATAGGAAGGGCAAGAAGCCCGTAGTAGCCTCTCCATCCTTGTCCTCCTCCGAGGATAGGGTTCCATTGACACATCTGCGGGCTACAAGCGGGATCTCGATCCGGGACCGTTCGGCAGCTGCAGCTCCACTGTCACCACTTGCAACCCAGCCACCACCTAAGGCTAGTAAGGCATCCTCTCCGATCGTTGCTCCCACTTTGGCGGGTCCAGAGAGAATCTCCTTCACCATCACCCTAGCAAACATAGAGTCCCTTAGGGCCACATATAGGATTCTCGAGGAGGTCTGACTATCTGCCCCTAGACCCAGTGACAGGATGACCTCCAGTCCTTTCGGCAGGATCGTCCTGTACGAGAAAGTCCTCAAGGGGGCCTTCGGCTTCCCTTCCACCCCTTCATCGTCAGCCTACTCCATGGTATACATTGATGCTGACACAGTTGGTTTCGAACTCCTTTCGGACCATCTGTGGCTTCATGGTGCTCTGTGGCTACATGAGCATAGTGGGCAAAGTGTTCTTATTCTGTAGCCTGTACACCCTCCGATGCCAGTCTGATATCGGATGGTGGCTATTCACACCCAGACCTAGCCGAGCCCTTAAGCTTAACCTTTCCTCATCCATTAAAGGGTAAAAAACTCGGTTCTTTTTTGCACACATTAAGGGGGTGAGGCGGATTTGAGGGGACCCAAATTTAGAGCCGAATAAGGACTCGGCGGTGATCCGGGAGGATCGAGAGGTATATGAGCAATTATTGTCCTCCCGGGTCCTCCTCTATCGAGAGCTCCTATCGGAGAAGAACCTCCATTATACAGGTCTGGTACCGGGCGATGGTGAGCGCCCACGTTTCCTTCTCTCTCTCTTTTCTTTTCCCCCTTCTTCTTTTTTTTTTTTTTGACTGATTGGCTATTGGCATGTGTAGACATGAGGATATCCGTCAATGCCATGAAGAGGGCGGTAAGGAAGAGGAAGGGGACCATCGGTGGCACTGGGGGGTCGGAGAAGAGGCCTCATCCTCGGTCTCTGATCTCTCCACGTGAGTTCGAGATGGAACATGAGCCTGCCCCGCCTATCACCTCATTACCAAGTCACCCCCGGAGGAGCCGAGGGATGAGGCGATCCCCTCGGCAATGGAGCCAGCCCCCTCAGTGACTGCACTGACCCTGGAGGAAGGTTCGCTAGTGGGAGAGCAGGTGGGTGAGGAGGTCCAAGCAGCGATGGAGTTGGTGACGGAGGAGAACGTCGCTAGAGGAGCAGACCGCGAGGAGGCATCGCCTGTCCCTGGCCTTACACCCATGACTTCGGCATCTGCCGGGCCTGCGGGGGCAGGTGGGCTGGCAGCAATCCCGTCGTGGCCATCCCTGATGAATCACAGCCGTGTGGCGGAGAGGCTGCTGGCCCGGACGTATCTGCTAGAGTTCCAAGAAGAGCTTCATTACCAGCGAGCCACAGACTTCTTTCGGGATGCCTTCTCAGCTCTACTTTGGGTAGGTATCCTTCGTCTTCATAAGGTTTCCCCGCCGTATTATATGCTGACAAGGGTTTTCTTTATATGGTCGATGAACTCCATGTTCGTCGCTTGGGACGTTGCCCTTCAAGCTGACACAGTCCTCGCCCGTGCCCGGCGGGATGCCTCCGCTGCTCAGGCTCAAGCCGAGAGGGTTGAGGGTGCATTGGAAATGGCCCGTGCCGAGCGGATGGAGGAGCTCGATGAGGCGAGGTGTCAAGCGGCGACTGAGCTTGAACGCACCTGGGTTGCCGAAGTAAAGTTGGAGGACGTTGTGGCGAGGCTGGGGGGTGTGTGCTCTAGCTCCACACCATCATCCTGGAGGTGAGGGCAGCTGAGCAGCAGGCTGATGATGCCAAGGCGATTGCCCGAATGGCCAATGCTAGGGTGGCCGATGCTGCGGTGGACATGCATGAGGAGATTGCGAAGGCTTCAGAGATGGAGGCAGCATCGCAAGCTGCTGAGGAGAGGGCCGCAGCAGCAGAGAGGAGGACTGCGGAGGTAGTGGAGCGCTACGGAGCTCTGCTGATTTCGAGGATAAGCTGGCGGAGGCCTCCATCAGGGTCTACCTGTAGGGCTTCCGGGAGTGAAAAGAGAAGGTGGCCAGGGTCTTCGGCATCATGGGCCTTGAGGGCCTCGAGCCCGATGATGACGAGGAGTAAGAGGGGCCGTCGGCAGTGGAAGGACCGGTCGACGATGGATCGACACCCGCCGAGCCATGAAGGCCTTTCTCTTTCTTTTTCTTTTCTATTTTGTCCTTGTACCGAAGTCCAACTTGAGTAGGCACTTTTGTAAACTTTTTGACAATGAAAAATAAACTTTTCTTTGAGTCTTTGAACACTTAGCTTTTATAGTATGTTTTATCATTCCTCGCTTTGTACTTGTGTGAATCCACGATGGGGTTATTAATTCTGATGGTTGTCGTCCATATGCTCTGGGTTGACGTTAAGACCGACGTTGGAGTCGATCTCGAGGCCGTCGCTGGAGTCAGTCTTGAGGCCATTGCTAGAGTCGGTCTTGGGGTTGACACTGGAGTCGGTCTTGAGTTAGGATCGAGAGACCTTTGAAACTTCTAGGGGTGACTCAGAGGTCTTTGAGATTAAGCCCGAGAGCCTTTTAAACCCCGGAGGGTGATCCGAGAGTCTTTGAGATCAAGCTTGGGAGCCTTTTGAATCCCCAAGGATGATCTGAGAGTCTTTGAGACCAAGCTCGGGAGCCTTTTGAACCCCGAAGGGTGACCCGAGAGTCTTTGGGACCAAACTTGGGAGCCTTTTGAACCCTAGAGGATGACCCAAGAGTCTTTAAGACCAAGCTTGGGAGCCTTTTGAACCCTGGAGGGTGATCCAAGAGTCTTTGAGACCAAGCTCGAGCGTCTTTTAAACCCAGAGGGTGATCCGAGAGTCTTTAAGACTAAGCTTGGGAGCCTTTTGAACCCTATTTTGCAGGGCTGATCGGATGAGAGGAAGGGGCACTCGAACTTATCTTCATTTCAATTAGTTGAATGTGTACATCATTGATAGTACCAGCAGAGGTTGTCTGCATTCCAGTTGCGGAGGAGTGGCTTTTCATCGAGTCCTTCGATCTGGTATGCTTCGCAATGAAGTACTTCGGTGACCCAGTAGGGCCCCTCCCAGTTTGGGGACAATTTGATCTTCTTCGTAGGCTTCGAGACTTCAGCTCGCCTGAGGACCAGGTCCCCAAGGATAAATGCCCTAGAGCGGATGTAGTTGTTGTAGTACTTTGCAGCTCTTTGGTGGTAGACAACCATCTTGAGTCGCGTCCGATTGCGTGCCTTCTCGTTGAAGTTGAGGTTGGCCCGCAGTTGATTAGGGTTGTCTTCCTTGTTATACGACTCCATCGGGGGCTGGGGATGCCGATCTCCACAGGGATGACTGCCTCTGACCCGAACACGAGGTTAAAGGGAGTCTCTCCCATGGGGGGTCCTTGGCATCGTGTGATACACCCATAGCACATTTGAGAGCTCCATATGTTGGGAATTTATCCTAAAGCCAATCAATTAACATGTAGATGATTGTTGTTGATCCATTTATTGATTTTGATGATTAATAAAGGAATTAAGTATATTTATTTGATTACTAATGGATTTTATAAGTGTTTCAGGACTTAAATTTATTTGATCAATTTAAAGTAATTAAGAAATGAATTTTGAATCAAATACAAATCAGAGATTTCAAAGTTTCAGAGCTTGGAGTCGACACCTAGAAAGTCTGGAGCCGACCCCATGGCCAATTCAATTTTAATATGATTTTTGATACTATCCGGAGCCGACACCTAATGTTTCGGAGTTGACACTTACAGTGTCTGGAGCCGACTTCGATACGGGGACAGAACGTTGATTTTTTGAGCATCCTAGAGCCGACACCTACAGTATTCGGAGCCGACACCTAACGACGGCGAGCCGACACTTACTTTTGCGGAGCCGACTCCACGACGAATTCAGATTTTACTATTTATGGAAAAACGATATAGAGCCGACACCTGAAAAGCTGGAGCCGACTCCAACCCACTGGACAAAAAATTAAAAATGCCAGATCAGCTCTAACGGTAATATTTTTGATTTCTGACATCTAACGGCTATTTTTTATGAATGGAAAATCCTTCCAGGTACACTCCAACGGCTAGATTTCAATCAAAAATAAATCAAAGGAAAATCTATAAAAAAGGGGAAAAACAACCATTTGAAAAAAAAAAGAGAATAGAAACGGATAGACAAAAAATCAAAAATCAAAATCCGAGAAGTCTTGAGCCTTATATCCAAGAGAGGAGCTTTCAAATTCAAATCCTTCCACTCCACAAAGCTCAAAGAAGAATCCAAGCCATTCAAATAGTGAAAAATCGGAGGATTCTCAACTTGAAGAAAAAGACCAACTTTTCAATCTTCTCAACTGTATCTACTGTGAGAAATCGGAGCTGAGGCTTGATTCAACCCAGCAAGAGAAGAGGAAAAGAAGAAAAGAAGAAAAGCTCAAAGCCAAACAACTTCAAACCAGGCTTTTCTAAACCTATTTACTTATCTTTGAATATTTGCTCATTGAGGAGCTGTGAAACTTTGTAAAACATTCTTATATTTGTTTGTGCCTAGTTCAATCAAAGGGGATTGAACTAGTGGAGGTTGTTAACCTCGGGTCAAGCTAGTTTAGCTTGAGTTTAGGGTTGTGTGCTGGTGAGCCCGTAAAACCGGCTGGGTTCGTTGTGATCCTGGGTAAAACAACAAGTTGGGGTTGTGAACTTGTAAAACAACTCGACTGTAATCGAGGAGATTATAGTGTGGACCCAAGTAGGATCTTGGGAGTGGACGTAGGTGTTGGATACACCGAACCACTATAAAATCTTTGTGTTTGCCGTGCTTCCATTGTCTCTATCTCTATCTCTATTTTATTCATTGTGCTTTATATTTACACTGCATTTATTTTCATTCATCTTAAGCAAACAATTTTTTTAAGAGGCTAAATTTTTTAAAGAACCCAATTCACCCCCCCTCTTGGGTTGTCATCTGGGCAACAATTGGTATCAAAGCAAGTGCTCATTAGATTTTGATCACACGATCAAGAGCTAAAGATCCAAATGGCAGCTCAAGTTGGATCATTTGCCGAAGGTCATTCTATGAATAGACCTTCCTTATTTAATGGTTCCAACTATTCTTATTGGAAAGCAAGAATGAGGATATTCATTCAAGCTTTTGATTATGAATTGTGGGGTGTTATAACTAATGGACCTAGTACACCCACACACGTTGTTGATGGCACTATTGTTCCTAAGCCCGAAAGGGATTGGAATGATAATAATAGGAAAATGGCACAGCTCAATGCTAAGGCCATGAATGTCTTATATTGCTCTTTAGATGCTAATAAATTTAATAGAATCTCCACATGTAATTCCGCAAAGGAGATTTGGGATAGATTAGAGGTTACCCATGAGGGTACTAACCAAGTAAAAGAATCCAAAATAAACATTCTTGTTCATAAATATGAGTTATTTTGCATGGAACAAACTGAAACTATAGCTAGCATGTACACTAGATTTACAGATATTGTAAATGGGTTGAAAAGTTTAGGCAAAAATATTCTAACTCTGAACTTGTCCATAAAATTCTTAGGTCACTTCCAAGAACGTGGGAAGCGAAGGTGACAGCAATCCAAGAAGCAAAGGACCTCAACACCTTACCCTTAGAGGAGCTCTAGGATCCCTAATGACCCATGAATTGACCATGAAGCAGCACATAGAAGAAGATGTGAAAAAGAAAAAGACCATAGCTCTTAAGGCTGCTAAAATGAGGAGAGCTGCAGTGATAGTGAAGAAGATGATGATGAGACAGCTCTTCTAGCAAGAAAGTTCAAAAAATTCATGAGGAGAAAGAGACCCTTCCACAAGAAGAAATTTGGAACTAAGATGGAAGGAGAGAAAGAAAAAGACAAGGACAAGGATAAAGAGAAAGACCCCTTGATTTGCTATGAATGTAAGAAACCGGGGCATTATAGATATGATTGTCCTCAACTGAAAAAGACTTTCAAGAAGAAAAAGAAAGCCTATGTTGCAACTTGGAGCGACAGCGATGAATCCTCATCGGAGGAAGAACAAAAGGAGGTTGCCAACATTTGCTTTATGGCAAACGAGGAGGATGAGGTAAGTTCTGAAAACCCTTGCGATGAATTTTCTTTTGATGAATTGTTTGATGCTTTTAATGAACTTGTTGGTGATTTCAAAATTTTGAAAAAGAAATATAAGTTTTTGAAAAATGAAAATTTAACTTTGATTGAAGAAAAAGAAAATCTTAATAATGAAACTAAAGTGCTGAAATCTGAAAAAGATAATTTGACTAAAGAAAAAGAATCAATTTCCAATGAAAATGATAAACTAAAGAAGGAAGTTGATAAATATAAAAGTATTGTTGATAAATTCACTTATAGTTCAGAAAAACTTAATTTATTGTTAAGTAATCAAAGAGCTATATATGATAAGGCTGGTTTAGGATATAGACCTAATTTGAAACAAAAATTTGTCAAAAACTTTTTTAGAAAGGAACAAAACAATGATAATGTTACATGTCATTACTGTAACAAGAAGGGACACAAAGTTTTTGAATGCAATTTTAAGAAAATTGATAAGAAGTTAAATAATAAAGGAAAGAAAATTTGGGTTCCCAAAGGAACAATTTTTTATGCTACTAACCATGAAGGACCCAAGAAAGCTTGGGTACCTAAATATAAGACTTAATTATTTTTGCAGAGTGTCTTGCGGCCAAAAGATCAAAGAGAAAGTGGTATCTCGATAGCGGCTGCTCAAGGCACATGACGGGTGACAAGGATCAATTCATCACCCTTGAAAGCAAAAGGAGGAGTAGTTACATTTGGTGACAATGGCAAAGGCCAAATCTTGGGGTTTGGTAACATTCAAATAACTCCCTCCACATATATTGAAAATGTCTTATATGTTAATGGTTTGAAACATAATTTAATTAGCATTAGTCAATTATGTGATAAAGGTTTTAAAGTATCATTTGAATCTTCTATATGCACAGTTTCTAATCCCATTGATAATAGCATTTTTTTATTGGAAATAGAAATGACAATGTATACTTGATTGATTTAGACAATTTGTCTACTAGTAATCATTGCTTAGTTGCTAATAATGCTAATATAAATGAGATTGGTTGGTTGTGGCATCGAAGATTAGGTCATGCAAGCACAGACCTTATTTCAAAATTAATTAGAATGATTTAGTAAAAGGACTTCCATAATTAGATTTTGAAAATAATAAAATTTGTGATGCATGTCAATTTGAAAAACAAACTAGAAATTCTTTCAAAACTAAAAATATTGTTTCCACTTCTAGGCCACTTGAACTACTTCACATGGATCTTTTTGGACCTACTAGAACCACAAGTCTAGGAGGAAAGAAATATGGTCTTGTGATTGTAGATGATTATTCTAGATACACTTGGGTATTGTTTTTAGCTCATAAGGATGAGACCTTTCCACTATTTTTGAAATTCTTCAAGAAGGTCACAAATGAGAAAAACAACACCATAGTGTCTCTAAGAAGTGATCATGGCACCGAATTTGGAAATCATTTATTTGAAAATTTTTGCATAGAAAATGGCATCCATCATAATTTTTCTGCACCTAGAACACCGCAACAAAATGGTGTAGTTGAAAGGAAAAATAGAACCCTAGAAGACATGGCCCGTACCATGCTATGTGAAAGCAACTTACCAAAATACTTTTGGGCAGAAGCTATAAACACGGCATGCTACATTCTTAATAGAGCTTTAATTAGGCCAATCATTAAGAAAACACCTTATGAACTATGGAATAATAGAAAACCAAACATAAGTTATTTTCATGCATTTGGTTGTAAGTGTTTCATTCATAATAATGGCAAAAATAATCTAGGAAAATTTGATGCAAAATCTGATGAAGGCATATTCTTAGGATATTCAACATCTAGTAAAGCCTATAGAGTATTTAACAAGAAAAACTTAATTGTAGAAGAATCTATTCATGTAATTTTTGATGAATCTTTAGCATCAAGTTCTAAAAAGATTGATGATGAGGAAGATACAAACATTCTAGAAAGAGACATTGAAAAATTAAATATAGATGTATTTCAGATCATGAACAAGAAGCTAAAGATAATGATTCTCCTAGTGTTGATGTTGTTGATGCAAATCGTAATGATATAGATCTACCTAGAGATTGGAGATATGCCTATGGTCATCCAAGAGAATTAATTATAGGTGATCCATCTCAAGGAGTAAGAACTAGATCATCAATGAGAAACATCAATAATCATCTTGCATTTGTATCTCAAATTGAACCTAAAACTATTGAAGAAGCTGAAAAAGATAATAACTGGATGTTAGCCATGCAAGAAGAATTAAATCAATTTACTAGAATAATGTTTGGACTCTTGTAGATAGACCTAAAGATCATTCTGTTATAGGATCAAAATGGGTATTTAGAAATAAATTAGATGAAAATGGCATAGTAATTAGAAACAAAGCTAGATTAGTTGCAAAAGGATATAATCAAGAAGAAGGAATTGATTTTGATGAAACTTTTGCACCTGTAGCTAGACTTGAAGCAATTAGATTATTACTTGCATTTGCATGTCATATGCATATCAATTTATTTCAAATGGATGTTAAAAGCGCATTTTTAAATGGATTTATAAATGAAGAAGTTTTTGTTGAACAACCACCGGGATTTGAAGATCATGAATTTCCAAATCATGTTTTTAAATTACACAAAGCACTATATGGTTTGAAACAAGCACCTAGAGCTTGGTATGAAAGATTAAGTAAATTTTTGATTGAAAATGATTTTGTAAGAGGAAATGTGATAAAACACTATTTTTGAAAAGAAAAGAAAGATTTATTAGTAGTACAAATATATGTTGATGATATTGTTTTGGTGCTACTAACAATTTGTTATGTCAAGAATTTGCTAAGTTAATGCAGGGTGAGTTTGAAATGAGTATGATGGGAGAACTCAACTTCTTCCTAGGACTTCAAATCAAACAAAGCAAAGAGGAATCTTCATCAATCAAGCCAAATACACAAAAGAACTGCTCAAGAAGTTTGGAATGGAGTCAATCAAACCACTTGGAACACCTATGAGTCCTTCGTGCAAATTGGACAAAGATGAAGATGGTAAGAAAGTAGATCAAAAATATTACAGAGGTATGATTGGATCTCTTCTTTACTTAACAGCTAGTAGACCAGATATTATGTTTGCAGTATGTTTATGTGCTAGATTTCAATCTGAACCTAAAGAATCTCACTTAATTGCTGTAAAAAGAATTTTAAGATATTTAAGTGGAACTAAAAATGTAGGTTTATGGTACTCTAGAGACTCAACTTTAAATTTAATTGCATATTCTGATTCTGACTATGCTGGATGTAAATTAGATAGAAAAAGCACAAGTGGTGCATGTCAATTCTTAGGATGTAACTTAATCTCTTGGTTTAGCAAAAAGCAAAATTCGGTTGCATTATCTACTGCTGAAGCAGAATATGTTGCAGCTGGAAGTTGCTGTGCTCAAATCCTTTGGATTAAGAGACAACTTGAAGATTATGGCATAACCCTTGATAAAACCCAATTAGATGTGATAACACGAGTGCAATAAATTAACTAAAAATCCAATTCAACATTCAAGAACAAAACACATTGAAATTAGATATCATTTCATAAGAGAACATGTAGCTAATAATGAAATTTGTCTTGAATATGTTAATACAGAGGAACAATTAGCTGACATATTTACAAAACCTTTGAGTGAAGAGAGATTTTGTTATCTTAGAGGTGAATTAGGGATATGTGACCCTTTGGATTGATTTTGAAACCTAAGGAATGAGAATCTAGATTTCTATTAATTTCTTGATATTCTCTTCACAATTTTAAGGACAAATTATCTAGTCATTTGAGCTATTTGATCCTTAATACTCCAAAATTTTATCAAAATTTTATAAAATTTATTTTGACAAGTTTCAGTCATTTGAATTTCATATATTTTTTCTGAAACTGTCTTTGGAGTCGACACCTCAGAATGAGGAGTCGACACCTCTGACTGTGTCGCTCTCGGTCCCTGACCTTGGAGCCGACATGAATTGGAGCCGACTCCAGTTCGAGCGCTGACTGTGTTAGCGATTTGGAGTCGACACCCGACTTTGCGGGAGTCGACACCTGGGAATCCAAAATTGATTTATTAGGGCAGAGTCGACACCTCGTCATTTCATTACTTTCTCAAATCCTAACCAAACTCTTCCAAAATTCTTCCAAAACTTCCCCATCTCTAATTCCATCCAAATCGAACCTTTCCAAAGATCAAATGGCACCCAAAAGGAGAGAATCAGTGGTTGGAGCGCCGGTGACTACGGGAAAGCGGTCCGCATGTCGTCCCGTTCGTGAGCCGACTCCAAGCAGCGATTCTCCATGGATTCTGACAACCCCAACACATCTTCCACTCAGGTAGATACCTTAGCCGGAGAGTCATCACAATGGGGAGAAAAATGATTTTGACCTATTTGAATCCGAGGGTTTTTCAATCGGGAGACAATTGAAGGAAATGGGCTGGGATAAGCTATGCTCTCTTGATGTTCCTACCTATCCAGCCTTAGTAAAAGAATTCTATTTCAATTTGGCTAGAGGGGATGGAGGTTTAGTAAGCAGTTAGAGGGAAAAGGATTCATCTCACCTTTCAAAAGCTTGGAAACCTCCTTAGCATCCCAATACTGGTTTAGCAGCTGACATGCACAGTGATAGGTCAGCTCTTTCAAGGATGTTAGGAAGGGAAGTAACAGAGTTTGAGGAAATTAGAGCCAATCAACTACCCTGGAATTGAGATTATTACACAATATTGCAGTAGAATTTTGTTTCCAAAGACTGGTCGGTTTGAGTATGTCTCGGAGCGAGACATTGTGGTTATGGACAGTGTTTGACTGGGCAGCCGATCAATCTAGCAGCAATGATGATTTTTATATGGCAGAAGCTGGAGGGAAGAGGAGATCATCCCTACCGTATGGCATGGTACTTACTATGGTTTTCAGGAGCCAAGGGGTTGAAATTCAAGTGAATGAACCTTCCAAGAACCTGAGGCACACAGATTACTATAGTTTGGCAACATTGCATCGGATGGGTTTTGTTAAGGTGAATGGACAGTGGGATAGGAAAGGACACCTAGATGAAAGCCCCTATGCCGAGAGTTTCTGAGCCTTGCGAGGCTGGACCATCATTTAGGGTTCCTTCTCCACAGCCTAGGAGTCCCATTTCTGCTCCTGTTCCTGCTCCTGCACCTGCACAAGTTTATGATCAACCATCCACTTCTTCGACTGGATTCTCAGACCTTCAAATGGAGCAATTAAAAAGTTTGTTTGCTGCTCAGAAGGATGAGTTTGACAGTAAATTCATGAATTTAAAAGAATCACTTTATTCCCTTGATGATCGGATTGCAAAGATTGAATCAACTCTCAACTCCTCTGCAGAATCTTTAAGTGGTGATTTGAAGAACATCTTTGAAGACTTAAAGAGATTTGTGGAGATGGTGAAACTTATTCAAAGTGCAACGCCGAGCTTCAAGACAAAATCTTAACAGCTTGCACATTTGTTGATGAGAGACTAAAAGATTATGTTAGACTTCAATGTGATGGAATGAAAAATATTGTAGACCATTTAACAAGAATAGTGAGAAAAACTTTTGATGTAATGTATGTTTAATTTTGTTGAAATGTAGTTTACATTTTGATGTAATGAAGTTTACATGTTAATGTAATGAAGTTTAAAGGGGAGAGAATTATGTAATACTTGACTATGTTGATGTAGTGAAGTTTATGTTGATGAATGAAAAGTTTTTTATGTAATATTTGACTTTTGTTGAAATGAAATTATCCTTTGATTATCTTTTGATGCAATTATCTTTTGATGCAGTAAAATATTCTTTACCTTTTTGTTGATTACAAAAAAGGGGGAGAGAATTAGGATTGTATATGCATTAAGAGGGAGAAAATTATATGGAAAGAATTATAGTTGTTAATTGCATTAAAGGAGAGAATGTTATGTTGCATTAATTGATTAATATGATATTGAGTTATTGATGTGGATTAATAATCAAATTGATTTGTCTATGCACAAAGAAATCTTAAGTACCAAATGTGTAAAGTAAGAGGAAGAATAATTTGAACTTCATAGGGGAGCTACCTTATTCAGGGGGAGCTTACTCGTAAAGATCACTTCCTTGATATTTTTTTAAGAATTCTATGCATATACTCAATGTTTTTATAATCATCAAAAAGGGGGAGATTGTTGATCCATTTATTGATTTTGATGATTAATAAAGGAATTGAGTATATTTATTTGATTACTAATGGATTTTATAAGTGTTTCAGGACTTAAATTTATTTGATCAATTTAAAGGAATTAAGAAATGAATTTTGAATCAAATACAAATCAGAGATTTCAAAGTTTCAGAGCTTGGAGTCGACACCTAGAAAGTTTGGAGCCGACCCCATGGCCAATTCAATTTTAATCTGATTTTGATACTATCCGGAGCCGACACCTAGAGTTTCGGAGCCGACACCTAAGTTTCGGAGTCGACACTTACAGTGTCTGGAGCCGACTCCGATGCGGGGACAGAACGTTGATTTTTTGAGCATCCTGGAGCCGACACCTACAGTATTCGGGAGCCGACACCTGACGACGGCGAGCCGACACTTACTTTTGCGGAGCCGACTCCTGACGAACTCAGATTTTACTATTTATGGAAAAACGATCTGGAGCCGACACCTGAAAAGTTGGAGCCGACTCCAACCCACCTGGACGAAAAATTAAAATGCCAGATCAGCTCTAACGGTAATATTTTTTTTTCTACATCTAACGGCTATTTTTTATGAATGGAAAATCCTTCCAGGTACACTCCAACGGCTAGATTTTTAACCAAAAATGAATCAAAGGAAAATCTATAAAAAGGGGAAAAACAACCGTTTGAAAAAAAAGAGAATAGAAACGGATAGAAAAAATCAAAAATCAAAATCCGAGAAGTCTTGAGCCTTATATCCAAGAGAGGAGCTTTCAAATTCAAATCCTTCCACTCCACAAAGCTCAAAGAAGAATCCAAGCCATTCAAATAGTGAAAAATCGGAGGATTCTCAACTTGAAGAAAAAGACAACTTTTCAATCTTCTCAACTGCATCTACTGTGAGGAATCGGAGCTGAGGCTTGATTCAACCCAGCAAGGAGAAGAGGAAAAGAAGAAAAGAAGAAAAGCTCAAAGCCAAACAACTTCAAACAGGCTTTTCTAAACCTATTTACTTATCTTTGAATATTTGCTCATTGAGGAGCTGTGAAACTTTGTAAAACATTCTTATATTTGTTTGTGCCTAGTTCAATCAAAGGGGATTGAACTAGTGGAGGTTGTTAACCTCGGGTCAAGCTAGTTTAGCTTGAGTTTAGGGTTGTGTGCTGGTGAGCCCGTAAAACCGGCTGGGTTCGTTGTGATCCCGGGTAAAACAACAAGTTGGGGTTGTGAACTTGTAAAACAACTCGGCTGTAATCGAGGAGATTATAGTGTGGACCCAAGTAGGATCTTGGGAGTGGACGTAGGTGTTGGATACACCGAACCACTATAAAATCTTTGTGTTTGCCGTGCTTCCATTGTCTCTATCTCTATCTCTATTTTATTCATTGTGCTTTATATTTACACTGCATTTATTTTCATTCATCTTAAGCAAACAATTTTTTTAAGAGGCTAAATTTTTTAAAGATCCCAATTCATCCCCCCCCTCTTGGGTTGTCATCTGGGCCAACAATTGTGCAAGTTGTAAATGTATATGAATTATAAATAAATAAAGTTTGGCAGTTCATCACATTGCATCTTCCTGAAATAAATTCTTTTGTGATGGAGTCCTTAGAGTCATAATCTATTCAATAAAGAGAGGGTTTATGGAGTAGTTTTTAAAATAGTCGTGACCAAATGATATATAGTTATAGGACAACTATGTATCAAGTAAAGGTCATTGTATGTCATATGGGTTGGTTGTCCTCTTTACCAAGGAGTGTGGTGACACTGGTATGACATGCAGGTGAAGTGTATGATATTTCACTGAACGTGACCAATCTGCGGAACACTCTTCTGCCAAGAAGTGTTCGCGAAGGGATATGGATATAAGTGTCCCTCTGACCTGAGATCATCATGGTAGCTTGCAAGCAACTTACTGTACTTTGGTACCAGATTACCTGGATTTTTAATCCAGTGACAGAAGGTTTCTGGGTGCAGTAAAGTACTTGTGGAGCAGTGAGTGGATCAAGATGGGATTGATCCCACCAAATAGTTTGGAGTAAATGTCTCACTGTGTTTCAATTTAGCAAAACCTTGGCTAGGGTAGTCCTTGTAAGGAGTCATAGGACTTGTGAAGATTGAGATACTTTATGAATGAACTGATTAAGGGTTGACAGTTAAAACCTAAGTCATCTTGAGCATTGAGGGTCAAAGGGATTAATTATATGGTAACCGTATGCCAGAGGCTCTTGATAGTTGCTCTAAAACCTTCAGCCTATCCGGATGTCGGGTGTCATTGCTAGATGGCGACTTTGATTAGTATTGAAAGTGTTCCAGTGCTACCGGCTTAGTGTTCGAACCTATGGGGTCACATGCCATAGGGGATTCTACCTTACTGGATGATTGAAAAACTAAATGTTAGTAAATTAATTGAAGGATTAAATTGGCAATACGATTGTTGGCTAGCTCAATTTGATTGAGCTATGAACATCTTGGTCAAATCAAATAGGATTTGGTTTGGACTTAAATTTAGGTAAGCCTAATGTTAACATCTTTACCCTTTAAATTCGAATTATGAATTTGAATTTCAAACTAATTTTAATTCCAAGTTTAAAGATTGAATTTTGAATTCAAAACTTTAAGTCTGAATTTAAAATGGATGTTAATGATCTCTCCCTAATTACCCCTCATTTCTTAACTTCTAACCTTTTTGGTTTTTAACTGAAAAATGAGATGAAGAGTTTCTTTCTTAACTCCTTTTTGATTTTTAACTAAAAATGAAGGTGAAGGGTTCCTCCTTATCTTTCAAGAAACATTGGAAAATGAAAACGATAGGGAGATGAAAAGTTTTAGGGTGAAAGGGATTCTGGCTATAAAATATCCTTTTGATAATCCCATGAGCATCTTGGTGTAAAAGAGAAGAGCTCTCATCGTCGAAGCCTAGGAGAGGAGCTAGCACTTCAAAGAGGCGGTCAGGACCAGAGCCCCGGTGTGGATCACCTGTAGAGGCCATACACCTTTGTGTGGCTAGCAGAAGTACTATCTACCACCGCCTTCTACTGCTGTGTGAGTGATAAAGCATCAAAAGGTAAAAGATTCAATATTTTCCGATGACTTAGATAAGATCTAAGGCACTAAGCAACATACATAGATATGATCTATGATAGATGATCTATGTATTATATCTTTTATACTTATATATATTGATCCCATTGTAGGATGATATTGGATTAGATCCAATATCTTATTGCTTTCGTTGCATGTATATTTTGCAAAATGTCAAAATGTCTGTTTATTTCTGTTGCCTACAAAAGCATTTCTAACAATGGTATCAGAGCCAGGTTAGTGTTCTTATCTATCGTGCTCTACTCTGGCATGGTCTAATGGGGGAGGCTACTACCCCAGATCATCGTGCCTAGGTTTCAGGGATGCACCAATGAGGGAGGCTACTGGTAGTACCTCGGTGCGTGGTGCCCAACTACCCACAACTCGGAGAGTGCAATAGGCTGCTGAGAGCACTTGAAGGCTATTTTGGTAGAAAGCCAAGTACTTGGATTGGATAAATTCACAAGGCCATCCGGTCATAGGAGAGAAGTAGGGTTTAAAGACCTTCTCTTTTCCATTCAATGTGATCTCCTATGGCGTGTAGGGATGCTACTCATGTCATGACTCATGAAGAATAAAAGTGAAGAGAATATAGATTAAAACTGTTTTAATCTCTTTTGGTTGATATGATCATAACTTATTTTAATTTTTATAAAATATGTTTTACATGTTAAATTAAAATTGTTTCAATTTAAGAGTTTTGTTGACTTTAATTGAGATCTTAAATGACAAAGATATATAGAAATATGATTTGAAGATCTTAAGTCATTTATATAAGTTTTAAGGGTCATGGGTTAGCTTGAGTTGGATCCTTAATTGGGTTAGACCTAAGTTTAGATTAACTAAACTAAAAAGAAAACTTAAATCTAATCAACAGTTGAGTTAGGTTACATTCTTTTATAGATCTCTCTAATTAACTAGATTGATTAGTTCATAAATCTAAATGGACTTGTTTTGTTGCTCAGGGGTAAGCCTAAGTCTTTAAACTAATCCAATCGAATCTGATGAACCCTTCCCATGGTCTTACTTACCAATAAGATGTGGTTGATCAGAATTGATTGGGTAACTTCATGATTCAAGTTAACTCATGGACTAATTATTCATGAACCCTTTTATAAATTAGTGGAAGAATTCTTGATTAGAGTCCATGTGTTCTCTTTCATATGTCACACATTAAAATAAATCCTCTAAATTATTAGGTCCTTAAAAAGATGAAGTTATGGAGATAACTAAGTCTTAGCCTCCCATTAAGTGGATGGTAATGGATCCAATAGTTCGGTGATCATTGACATACCCAAAGGTCGAATGTTCATTAGGCTATTGGAATTCCAATCCTAATATGATGGCTCAATGTGACTCTCTTAATGGTAGCCTGGTGGGCTAGCCAAAGTCGAGTTTGGCTATTCGTTGGTTAGAAGCATTGAATTTTGTCATGTTAATGGTTGGACCTAACTAGGATCTTCAGGCCCAAAGGCCGATTGAAGAGCACCCTGGGGCAAAATTAATTACTAGAAGTTACTTGGAGAAGTAATCGGTTAAAGAACCTACCTTTAGATATGCATGGGTGAGCCGGCCAAAGTCGGGCTCATATGTTGTCTATTGGATTCTAGTACCAACTAAGGAATTAAGAGTAATTCCTTGGATTGGAGGTAGAGGCTACCAGTCTGAATAAAATATTGGGAGAGCCTTTAGACTAAAGTCCATGTCTTTAGGATAATAATTCATATATAGTAATAGGTTTTTGGTTTTCCTTTCAGATATTGTCTACCAACTTGTCGCTCCTTTCATTGCTTGATAATGAAAAACTTAAGGGTCCCAACTTTGATAGCTAGTATCAAAGGCTTAGGATTGTCCTAGAGCATGAACAGATCCTTTATGTGATAACAGATCTAGCACCTGAAGCAAGGATGTCAATTTCGTTTCGGATTATGTTTCAGTTTAGCTTATGAAACAAAATATTTCGGTATCGGATCGTTTCGGTGCTTCGTTTCGGAATATATATATATAATAAAAAATTTATTCATAATTCATATTCTTTATAAATAATAATAACAACATAAAAATAAAGAGTTTAAGTTTTTAAGAGTTTGAAATATGTATATATAATGAAAAATTTATTCATAATTCATATTCTTCATAAATAATAATAACCATATAAAAATAAAGAGTTTGAGTTTTTAAGAGATGCGACCGTGGGGATAAGGTAACTAAAATTTTTTTTGTTATTATATATATATATTAAAATGGAGATAGGGTAACTAGGATTTTTTTTGATATATATATATATATATATTAAAATGGTTCTCAAAGGTTTAATAATTCATAAATTGGTCTCCAAAACATATTTTACCGAAACGGTCGAAACATACTGAAACTATCGAAAACGGCCAAAATACTCCGAAATGCATCGAAACGGCCGAAAAATCTTCCAAAACGAAACACAATATTTATCTTTTTGGATAAGCTACCGAAACGAAACATCTCGACCGAAACGGCCGAAACGAAACGAAATTGACAACTTTGACCTAAAGTTCCTGCTTCTAATGCTCGGGGTTCAGTCAGGGATACTTATCAGAAGTGGCTCTCTGATTGGACCACTGTCCGATGCATAATGCTAGCAGCGATGAATGACGAGTTCAGTCGAAAATTTGAGGAAGCCTAGCTAGAGAAAATTCTTCAAAAGTTGAAGGAATCCTTTGGAACACCAGACGATGTTGAGAGGTATAAGGTCTCTTGTACCATCTACAATGCGCAGATGCATGATGGAGCCTCAGTCACTGATCATGCATTGTACATGATCGAAATGATTGAATGCTTGGGCAAACTCGGTTGTCCCTTGCATGAACAACTTGGAAAAGATGCGATACTGAACTCCCTACCTCCTTCCTATCTTGACTTTCTCGATCATTATAGAATGAATAAGCCTGCTGTAAACTATCATGGTTTACTTGGTTTACTGCAAACTTATGAGAAAGATCACCAGCTCAATAAAGGGGTGGTGAATTTAGTGGGAGGTTCTTTGGGAAGTCGTTGTCCCTTTAAGAAAGGAAAAAAGAAAATTAAAAAGAAGAAGGTGCAAAATGCTAGAACCAATCAGACTAAAAAGGTTAAAGCTGATCAGAGTAAGGCAGAGTGCTTCTTTTGCAAGAAGTAGGGTCATTGGAAGAGGAATTGTTCCCTTTATATTGCATCCCTTGACCCGAACAGGTCCAAGAAGAGGAAGCAGTAAGGAAATGCTGAACAAGGTATATATATGATAACGCCTTGTAATTTCTCTATCTATGATACTACTAATTGGGTATTGGATACCGAAAGTCCAATTTACATATGCAATTCTTTGCAGGGACTTCAAGTTAGTAAAAGATTCGAGGACGGTGAGAGATTCTTAAACATGGGAAATGGAAGCCAAGTTCCAGTCCTGGCGTTAGTAGTCGTCAAACTTGTTTTTGAGTCTTGTACAATCACTTTAAATGAATATCATTATTATCCATCTTTTATTTTAAATGTCATTTCTGTAGGCCAATTGGCCATGTCTTGTTATGAACTATCAATAAAGAATGACATTTGTAAAATCACTATGAATGGTTATATTGTGATGAATGGACATATGAGTAATGGCATATATGTACTATCGTGACCTGTTAGTGTAATGTATACATCTAGCAAATGCCCTAAATAAATGATATCAGTAATGCTTACCTTTGGCACTGCCAGCTAGGTCATGTTAACAAGAACAGGATAAATAGGTTGAGACAAGAAGGTCTACTTGAGGTTAATGATTTTGAATCATTACCAACCTATGAATCTTGTCTTATGGGTAAAATGACCAAATCATCTTTTAGTGGAAAAAGTGAATGGGCAAATGAAATTCTAAGTCTGGTACATAATGATGTATGCGGACCTATGAATGTCAGTACCAGGGGTGGGTATAATTATTTCATTACGTTTACAGATGACCTTTTAAGGTATGATTATATATTCTTGATGAGACATAAGTCTGAATCGTTTCAAATGTTCAAACGTTATTGTAATGAAGTAGAAAAACAAACTGGAAACTTTATCAAAACCCTTCAATCAGATCGAGGTGGTGAATATCTTTCCAGTGAGTTTCTAACATATCTTGAGGAGAATGGGATTCTCTCTCAATGGACACCTTCATGGACACCTCAGTTAAATGGAGTGTCTGAAAGGAGGAATCGAATCCTGTTAGACATTGTTCGGTCCATAATGAGCTTTGCATCTCTGCCGATCTCCTTTTGGGGTTATGCTTTAGAGTCAGCTTGTTATCTTTTAAATAGGATCCCAAGTAAGTCCATTGCCAAAACACCATATGAGATATGGACTGGGCATAAGCCGACACTCTCACATCTTCGGGTATGGGGCTGCTCGGCTTATGTTAAACATTTGGAAACAGATAAGCTTGGACCTAGGTCTGACCGATGCCTATTTGTAGGATATCCAAAAGAGTCTAAGGGGTACTGCTTTTACTTGTCTGAAGAACAAAAGTTGTTCGTCAGTCTTAGGGCTATCTTTTTAGAAAAGGTGTTCCTTGGTGAAGGAACTGGAGCTACTAAGATTGAACTTAGTGAAGTTCAACAAGGAGAAAAACCAATACACTTAAGAGACAATACAGAAACAGATTTGATTAGATCAAACCCAGAGCCTATATAAGAACCATTAAGGAGATCTAGTAGGGTACTCCGTCAACCGGACGATACTATGGTTTCTTGGTCCGGAACAATGATCCTATTGAACTCGATGAGAACAATAAGGATCTGATCACCTATATGGATGCAATGCAGAGGTTTGACTCTGAGAAATAGCTAGAAGCTATGAAATTTGAAATGAAGTCTATGAAAATCAATAATGTATGGACATTGGTTGATCCACCCGAGGGGATAAAACCCGTTGGGTGCAAATAGATTTTCAAAAGGAAAAGAGGCACGGATGGGCAGGTAGAGACCTATAAAGCCCGTCTAGTTGCCAAGGAATATCGTCAACATTATGGTATAGACTATGATGAGATATTTTCTCCTGTGGCAATGCTCAAATCCATTCGGGTTATGCTTGCTTTAGCAGAGCACTTTGATTATGAAATCTGGCAAATGGATGTCTGAACAACTTTCCTGAATGGTGAGTTGGAAGAGGAGGTGTATATGATACAGCCTGAAGGGTTCACATCCTCATATGAGTCAAAAGTATGCAAGCTACAAAGATTCATTTATGGATTGAAGCAGGCATCTCGGAGTTGGAACATGCGGTTTGATAAATGTATCAAGACGTATGGTTCCGTTAGAAATAGAGAAGAACCTTGCATTTACAAATGGGCTAATGGTTCTATGGTTGTATTCCTTGTGTTGTATGTGGATAACATTCTCTTAATCGGGAATGACATCCTAGCACTACAGGGAATAAAGGTCTGGTTATCATCTTAGTTTTCTATGAAGGACTTAGGTGAAGCCTCTTATATAGTTGATATGAAAATCTATAGAGATATATCTAAGAGGCTTCTGGGATTATCCCAATCTATGTACATAGATACTGTGTTGAAACAGTTCAGCATGAAGAATTCCAAGAAAAGCTATCTTCTAATAGGCCATGGAATTTTTCTCTCCAAAAAGGATTGTGTGACAACTCCAGAGGAAAGAAAGCGTATGAGTAGGATTTCATATGCTTCGGCAGTGGGTTCTATTATGTATGATATGACATGTACTAGACCAGACGTGGCATATTCACTAGGAATAGTGAGCAAATACCAGTCTGACCCAGGTGACGCTCATTGGAAAGTAGTGAAGACTATTCTTAAGTATTTACGAAATACTAAGGACCAATGGCTAATTTATGGAGAACCTGACTTAAAAATTATGGGGTATACTGACTCCAATTTTCAGTCAGATAGAGATGATAGCAAGAGTGTATCAGGATTTATTTTTACCCTAAATGGAGGAGCAATCTGCTGAAAAAGTTCTAAGCAACACACTGTGGTGGACTCAGTATGCGAGGTGGAATATATTGCAGCATCGGATGCAGCAAAGGAAGCCGTAAGGTTGCCAAAGTTTTTAGGAGAACTGGGAGTGACACCTTCACTAGATGGTCCTATTTCAGTGTACTATGATAACACCGGTGCCATTGCTCAAGCCAAAGAGCCAAAGTCCCAATAACGCACCAAACATATATATTATGCATCGTTATCACCTTGTGCGAGAAATCATGGAGCGAGGTGACATCGACCTTCAGAAGATTGATGGAAAGGAGAACCTAGCCGACCCATTCACTAAAGCTCTTGGAATCAAAGAATTTGATGACCATAAATGGAAGATGGGTATTAATATTATTCTGAGTGGCTTTAGTCCTAGTGGGAGATATTGGGAATTGTGTCCTAAAGCCAATCAATTAATATGTAGATGATTGTGCAAGTTGTGATGTATATGAATTATAAATAAATAAAATTTGGCAGTTCATCACATCGCATCTTCCTGAAATAAATTCTTTTGTGATGCAGTCCTTAGAATCATAATCTATTCAATAAAGAAAGGGTTTATTGAGGGGTTTTTAAAATAGTCGCAACCAAATGATATAGTTATAGGACAACTATGTATCAAGTAAAGGTTTTGTATATCATATGGGTTGGTTATCCTTTTTACCAAGGAGTGTGGTGACACTGGTATGATATGCAGGTGAAGTGTATGGCATTTCACTGAACGTGACCAATCTGCGGAATACTCTCCTACCAAAAAGTGTTCGCGAAGGGATATGGATATAAGTATCTCTCTGACCTGAGATCATCTTGGTAGTTTGCAAGCAACCTATTGTACTTTGATGTTGGATTACCTAAATTTTTAATCCAGTGATAGAAGGTTTCTGGGTACAGTAAAGTACTTATGGAGTAGTGAGTGGATCAAGATGGGATTGACCCCGCCAAATAGTTTGGAGTAAATGTCTCACTTTATTTCAATTTAGCAAAACCTTGGCCATGGTAGTCCTTGTGAGGAGTCACAGTACTTGTGAAGATTGAGATACTTTATGGATGAACTGATTAAGGGTTGGCAGTTAAAACCTAAGTCATCTTGAGCATTGAGGGTCAAAGGGATTAATTATATGGTAACCGTATGATAGAGGATCTTGATAGTTGCTCTGCAACTTTGGCCTATCCGGATGTCGGGTGTCATTGCTAGATGGTGACTTCGATTAGTATTAGAAGTGTTTCAGTGCTACCGGCTTCGTGTTCGAACCTATGGGGTTATACGCCATAGGAGATTCTACCTGACTGGATGATTGAGAAACTAAATGTTAGTAAATTAATTGAAGGATTAAATTGGCAATACAATTGCTGGCTAGCTCAATTTGATTGAGCTATGAACATCTTGGTCAAATCAAATAAGATTTGGTTTGGACTCAAATTTAGGTAAGCCTAATGTTAACATCCTTACCGTTTAAATTCGAATTATGAATTTGAATTTCAAACTAATTTTAATTTTAAGTTTAAAGATTGAATTTTGAATTCAAAACTTTAAGTCTGAATTTAAAATGGATGTTAATGATCTCTCCCTAATTATCCCTTATTTTTTAACTTCTAACCTTTTTGGTTTTTAATTGAAAAAGGAGATGAAGAGTTTCTTCCTTAACTCCTTTTTGGTTTTTAACTAAAAATGAAGATGAAGGGTTCCTCCTTATCTTTCAAGAAATGTTGAAAAATGGAAACGACAGGAAGATGAGAAGTTTTAGGGTGAAAGGGATTCTGGCTATAAAACCCGAGGGTAAGATGTTTCCTGAAGATATATATCCTTTTGATAATTCCATGAGCACCTTAGTGTAAAAGAAAAGAGCTCTCATCGTCGAAGCCTAGGAGAGGAGCTAGCACTCCGAAGAGGCTGGTTAGGACCAGAGCCCCAGTGTGGATCACTTGTAGAGGCCATACACCTTTGTGTGGCTAGCAGAAGTACTATTTACCACCGCCTTCTACTGCTGCGTGAGTGATAAAGCATCAAAAGGTAAAAGATTCAATATTTACTGGTGACTTAGATAAGATCTAAGGCACTAGGCAACATACATAGATATGATCTATGTTATATATATATATATATATTTGATCTATGTATTAGATCTTTTATACTATATATATTGATCCTGTTGTAGGCTGATATTGGATTAGATACAATATCTTATTGCTTCCGTTGCATGTTTATTTTACAAAATGTCAAAATGCATTTTGTTTATTTCTGTTGCCTACAAAAGCGTTTCTAACACCTTCACCCATCTTTCTTTAAACTCATCCAGCCATGTTATGAGTCCCTAAAGGATGGTCTGGTTCGTAACCTCTACCGCCTCATTTTTTTTGTAGGTGACCGATGGAAGTGAACCGCTGGCAAACACCCAACTCGACACGGAATTCCTTGAAGGTGGTGCTGTTGAACTGCCAGCCATTGTCAGTGATAAGGGTGTAGGATAGCCCGAACTGGTAGATGATGGATTTCCAAAAAAAGGACCTTACCTTTCTCTTGGTGATCTTTGCCAGTGCTTCGGCTTCAACCCACTTGGTGAAGTGGTCGATGGCGACAAGTAAAAACTTTTGTTGACCGAAGGCCGAGGGGAATGTCCCTAGGATGTCCATTCCCCATTAGGCGAAGGGCCATGGAGATGATAGAGGACTCAGCTAGGAGGTTGGCTACCATTGGATGGTGGCGTGTCGCTGGCAGCTATTGCACTTTCGGAATAACTTGGCAACATCCTTTCATATGGTAAGCCAATAGTACCCCTAGCGTAGGCCTTGTATGCCAGTGCCCTGCCCCCTAGATGGTTTCCATAGATGCCATCATGAATCTCGCGAAGAATGTAGTTGGCATCTGCAGGGCTGACACACTTGAGGAAGGGATATGAAAAGGATCTTCGATAGAGTAATCCGTCCAGTACTAGAAACTTGGAGGCTCTCCACTTAAATAGTTTGGCCTCCGCATGATTAGCAGGAAGGTTGCCATTGATGAGGTAGCGGAAATAGGCATCCATCCAGGTAGGTTTTTGGTTGACCGACAGAGCTTCTTCTATTGCATCGATGCTTGAGACTTTCAAGTGCTCCACATAGGTTCTTTCCAGGGCCCCGTCTGCTGAGGTGGCTAAATGAGATAGAGCATCGGCGCTGGCATTTTCGGCCTTGGGGATGTAGTTAATGCTAAAGTGAGAAAAGAATGAGGTCTGTGATTGGACCATACTCAAGTATCTAAATATGGTGGGGTCTCGAGCTTCGTACTCTCTGGTGATTTATTCGGAGATGAGCTGGGAGTCGGTGAAGGCTCTGAGGCATTTGACCTCAAGTTCTTTCACGAGTTTCATTCCTGCCAGCAAGGCCTCATAATCAGCTTGGTTATTATTGGCTTTGAAGAGAAACCAGAGGGCATACTCCACTACCGTCCCCTCCGGGCTCACAAGGATGAGGCTAGCTCAGCTCCCTTAGGAGTTTGACGCACCGTCCACATGGAGGATTCAGTCCTCTCCCGCCTTTTCAGGCATAGTATCCAAGGGCACTGTGTGGGGCTCTTTCGATTGCTCTCTGGTCCAAGTGCACTCAACTAGGAAGTCTACCAAGACTTAGGACTTCATGGTCGACCTCAGTCGAAATGATAGATCAAACTCCCTCAGCTTGACCGTCCACTTAGCCAATCGATCGAAGGTGTCAGGATGGGACAAAATTGCCTTAAGAGGTTGGTTCGTGAGCACCACGATCGGATGCACTTGGAAATAGGGTTTGAGACATTGAGCGAATACTATTAATGCAAAAATGACCTTCTTGATTCTGGAATCCCTGATCTCCGCATCGTGGAGCACTTTGTTAGTGTAGTAGATTAGCTTTTGCATTCCGTTAGGATCCACACGGATGATGATCGCCTCCGAGAAGGCAGCGAGATATAGAAAGAGATCTTCTCCTTCCATCGGCTTCGACAACAGTGGCAGGGTAGACAAAAATTCCTTTAGCCCTTCGAAAGCTTTCTGAGACTTCTCCGTCCATTCGAAGCCATTTATTTTCTGTAACACCTTGAAGAAGGGCGGGCACCACTTGGCCGACTTCGATAAGAACCGGCTCAGAGCTGCCATCCTTCCGGTAAGCCACTGTACCTTCTTCTTGTTGGCAGATGGCTTTATGTCAAGGATGGCCCGAATCTTCTCTGGGTTTGCCTCGATCCCTCGCTGGGTTACCAAGAACCCCAAAAACTTATCCGTCGCAACCCCAAAAGCACATTTGCAGAAGTTCAGCCTCATCTGGTAGTGGCGAAGGTTATTGAAAGCTTTTGTTATGTCGGCAATATGGTGGGCGGTGCGGACGCTTTTGGTCAGTATGCCATCCATGTACACCTCCATGTTGCGCTCGTTTTGGTTTTCGAAACCTTGTCATCAGCCTCTGATATGTGGCCCCTGTATTTTTAGTCCGAAGGGAATAGCAATAGATACCCTTCTCGGTCATAAAGGAAGTAGTATCCTCCTTATCCTTCGGATCCATCTTTATCTGATTGTACCTCGAGAAGGTGTCCATGAAACTAAGGGTCTTATGGTTTGACATGATGTCCACCAACTGATCGATTCTAGGCAGTGGAAAGCTATCTTTGGGGTATGCCTTGTTGAGGTTGGTGAAGTCCATGTAGATCCTTCAGCTTCCATTGGCCTTGCGGACCATCATCATGTTGGCCAACCAGTCCGAGTAGTGTATCTCTCGGATATGGACGATGGTGATCAGCTTGTGAACCTCCTCGTCGATGGCACTCTGCCGCTCGGGAGTGAAGCTCCTCTTCTTCTGTCAATCTGACCGATACTTCAGATTGATGTTGAGCTTATGGGTGATCACTTTCGGTGGTATGCTCAGCATATATGATGCCGACCAGGTGAAGATGTCTGAGTTAGCCTGCACGAAGGCAAGAAGCTAGTCCCTCGCATCTGCGGGGAGAAGTGCTCTGACTTGGACCATCTTCATCAGGTCCTCCCCCAGTGGGAAGGTCAGCAAGTGCTTGATCGGCTCTCCCCTCCTCTTAGATTCTTTGAGGTCAAATAGCTTTGGAGCTTATGGAATAACCACCTTTTGGGGATTGGGAGTCATGTGGTAATAGAGTGGCACTGAGCTTCGCTCCCCGCGCATCTTTTTGATTCCTCCATTGGTAGGGAATCTGATGAGTAACCGCTTGGTAGAGATGACGATGTCTAGGAGATTTAGGCTAGGGCATCCGAAAATGGTGTTGTAGGCAAGGGACACTCGAACAATAAGGAACCTCATTAAAACCGTTCTTTGATATGGTGGCATCCCTGCTGTGATCGGAAGGATGATTTCTCCTTCTATCCTTATGGAATCTCCGATAAAATCGACTAGGGGTGTAGTTACTGGCTGAAGGGAGCTAAGAGACAGGTTCATCCGAACAAAAGCATCGTAAATGAGAATATCGGCTGAGCTTCCACTATCGACTAGAATCCTCTTTACAGGGTACTTAACGATTGTCATGGACACGACAACGCTGTCATCATTAGGATTATCTATCACTACTAGGTCCCCTTTGGAAAAGGGGATTACAGTGTCTATTCCCTCGTTCCCCTACGGCCTTTTGGAAGCACCGCCCGCTCCCCAGGAGATCATGGCAACCATCTTCTCAGTCGGAGCATTATCGATGTTGACCTGGGCGGCCAAAGGTGTTGCTTGGCTCAGAGCAGCTAGGTTCCCCCTCTGGATGAACTTCCCGAGGTAGCCCCGCTGGATGAGCTCCTCGATCGCCCTTTTCAGGTGATGACAATCCTTCTTGTCATGGCCGTGGTCCCGATGAAAGCAGCAGTAAAGGTTCTTGTTATGGGGTACTTTGGGCTTCAGGAGAGCAGAACGCTGAAGATACGGCTCACCTCGATCTCCCTTAGGATGTGGGATCTCAGGGCAAGCAGAGAGGTGAGGCACTCCTTCTTGGGGGCAAAAGTTCGGGGCCGGTTATTCGATCATTAGGGAGGCTCGGGCCTCTTGGGGCGAGGCCTGCTTGGCTCCATACGGACCTGCCTCTTGCTGGATTCTTCGTCGGCCTCCCTCCGGGTAGAGTTGTCCTCGTCAGCGTAGATATACTTCTATGCATGACTCAGGAGCTCGGCATATGAACTAGAAGGCTTTTGTTGAGGGAGTAGGTGAAGTGAGAGGGGCGGAGCCCTTGCTTCAGGGCCAGGGTGGCCACAGAGTTATCGAGGTGGTAAACCTCATGGGCGGCTGCCTTGAAATGAGCCACAAAGTCCTTTAGTAACTCACTATCCTTTTGTCAGACGAAAACTAAGCTGTCGGCCACCCTAGGGATCTTTCGGCAGGCATCAAAATGTGCCAGAAAGGCCCTCTCCAGCTGGCAGAAGAAGTTGATACTGTGCGGTGGTAGGCGAGAGTATTAGGCATGTGGGGCCTTCCGGAGGGTGGTCGAAAAGGCAATGCAGAGGAGGGCATTAGTCACCGCCTGGACTTGCATAAGAACTTTCTAGCTCTCCAAGTGATCCAGCGGGTCGGTAGTGCCATCGTAGGGATCCAGCTAGAGGAGACGAAACCAGATTGGGATGGGTTCCTCATAATATGTCGGGCCAACTAGGACCAGCTTTCGTAGTCCATCTCCGGCTGATTGAAAATTCTGCGGCTAAGCTTCTCTAGTCGCTGATTGTATTCATCAAGTCGTCACTCCGTCCGGTGACCGATCCGATTATCGAAGGACCCTCCCTTGAAGATCCAGAGGATAAATAGGGAGAGGAGTAGCGATGATGGTGATTTTTCGCTCGGGCTCCTTCCCGTGCCACCGTCTGGGGAGGCTGTTAGAATGGCGAACGAGAGATCGTGGCCTCTTGGGGACCTCTCGATGGTGATACCTTGGTGAAGCACGATGGCAGGGCTCCCGCGAAGGGAGTCTACAACGGGTAGACTGCTGGCTGGTCTAGGATGGAGAAGGCTGAGGTTGTTGCTGCATGGCTACGGAGTTTTGCTCTTATAGCTCCCGGATCATAACCACCAGGTCTTGAACTTGTTGGGCAAGGGCGGAGAGCTGGTTGGGTTGAGCAACCAAAGGTGATGATGGAGGCGAAGCAGGGAGGTTAATCTTTGGCTGCTCAGCCTGCGGAGAATGCCCCTCAGCATAGCTGGTAGAGGCCTCCTGAGCGCATGTCACCATCATTGTTGTCCGAGAGGGGGCGAGCTTGTAACTTAGTGTCACAAAGCTATCCTTCCTTCAGTGTGCGCCTCCCTTCCTGGTGCGCCAATCTGTTATCGCCAAATCGCCTCCTTCCAAGCATCAGGTAAGAACCAAAACCTGATAGCCGGTGAGGATGGGGATAGGAGTCTTCCGATGCCTAGATCTCAGACTGGGATCCTGCAAAAAAAGTTTTCGTGTGCCGGTTGTTCCAACGGGGACCCTCCAATGCTCAAGTGAGTGGTCTGAGAAATAGTAGTGTATCTTCCTCTTTTCGAGAGTTAACTAAGGACTTAGAGAAATTTTTGAAGTTGGAGAAGTTGCAACCCTCCCCCTCATTGTTGAGTGAAGGTTCTTATACATGTTCGAGAGTCCTTCTTACCCTTTTTGGATAGTTATTGATTTTGAGACGCTACGTCCTGACATGGGGCAAGCAGTAAGGCCAGCAGCAACAGGTGGTGTCCGTCCCATTGCCTATCAGAACTGGTAGGCCATCTCTTTGTTTGATGTGGGCGGCTATAGCCAGTTGATGGGTCTTGTCAGGCGCAGTGCAGCAGATGGTTGGTAGGTCAGGTTTTATCGGGTGTGCGCCGCAGTGGGACACGTGGGGCGATAGCGGGCCATGTGGAACCACAGACGGTAGCAAGCCGTGTAATACTGAGGCCGACTCTGGGGTTGGTGCTGGAGGCCGATGCTGGAGTTGGCCTTGGGACTGGTGCTGAGGGCCGACATTGGAGTTGGTCTTGGAGCCAACTCTGGAGTCGATTTTGAGGTCCAATGCTAGAGTCGGTCTTGGGACCGGCGCTGAGGGCTGACACTGGAGTCGATCGTGGGTTCGACGCTGGAGTCGATCTTGGAACCGATGTTGGAGTCGATCTTGAGGTCCGAATCTGGAGTCAGTCTTGAGGCCGACGCTGGAGTTAGTCTTGGGACCAATGCTGGAGTCAGTCTTGAGGTCCGAATCTGGAGTTGGTCTTGGGACCGACTCTAAAGTCGATGCTGGGGGCGAAGGTAACATATCGGATCATGACGACTTTAATTGTTTGATTTTACCTCCATCAGTTAGTCTTTTCCATTAACTGTAACGTGGCTTGATCAGCCACATTAGAGTGCTTCCCCTTCTCCCTTTTTATCTCTCTTCTCACTCAACAAATAGCTTTTGGTGGTATTGTTTTGGTAATGGATTTGGTTCCTAGGGATTACTTGACTCTAATCTCTTCGGAATGGGGAGAATTTTGATATCCCCTTTCAAAGTAGTGGCAAAGACGTCAACTTTTATGCACCTTTCGTAGCTTGAACCGCTCTTACTTGTTATTGATAGAGAAATTCTTAGCATGATTCGATAATTGTCTTCAATACAAGTAAAGTCAAGCGGAAACTGAAATTATGTGCTTAATAAAAGGAGCAAGCCTATAAAAGTAGCATGCTATACCATGCTATTTGCATTAAGAAATGCGATTGGAAATATTCCTATGATCTGTGTGAAGTAAATTGACACAAATGTGAACCTTTAAAGTTTTAGTTGGACTGTGTGAGTAGACTTGATTTAAAAATATTTACTTTTAAGATCTTTTGTTTATATTATGTTCAAAAACAAGGAGAATCTAACTAGGTCAACTTCCATTATATAGGAAATATAGATACGCCGCATCTTCATTGATAGTTTGATAGTTAGGCCACATTGGCATGAAATCTCAGGGGATGTTAGGTCTTACCTTTTGTCAACAAAAAGAAGTGTAACCTTCAGACCTGAGAAAGACCTGAGAAAGTATCTGGAAGAACCAAAATAAACACGCAGAGAGAGAGAGAGAGAGGTGGATGAATATAAAGAAAGAAAAAAGAAAGATGATACTGACTTAAACATGGTTGATGATGATGTAGTTCAGTTAGCTTACCACCAAATACGTAACCCATAATCTTATAAGAGAGCTAGTGCCATAAAAGATATTGTCCAAGCTTTACTTGCTCCAGTAGAGGTCCCTTATTGTTTTGATGTTGGGATTGGAATGGCGGTGGACTGGGGAAAAATTGGGTTTAGCTTTGAAGGTGCAATGAGGAATAGGCAACAAGAGGAAGCCAAGGGAAAGGAGGAAGAATCCCGAGCTTATTAGATAGGAGATGAATTGATGGTGGTTGTCGAGGAGATGGAGGAGAAGTAAGAGAGATATTTTATCTGCCTAGATGTATTGCTATGGTCCACTTGCACCCGACTTGATGCACAACTTGGAAACTTTTAAGTCACTTAACTTTTTGGGTTTCTAGGTATTTTGAATATTTTAGATCATTATCAAAGTGTGGATTAAACAAACCCATCATTGATTTTCCACCAGGAGTATACTGGTTCAATTATATATATCAGCTATATTTTGATTTGTCTACGTCATCTCCATTGTCAAATCATATAATAACAATCAATCCTTTAACGTGCCTTAAAGTTGAGCACTATAAACTTGTGTGTACTTAAGTCATCCACATAAAGAGCACCAGCAAGATATATTCTAGTATGAAAAATTAATGGTGAACTCATAAATAAGTTATGGTAGGAGCAACAGTACATGTATCATGGTTCTTTTAGCTCTTATTTTATCTGCCAACTTACTGGAGGATAGAGCTTAGGTTTAAGGTTTTAGATTAAAACTTTTGGAACGCTCATGTAGAGTGGTATAGATTAGATTGGACTCTAAAGGAAAACTACATGGTGTTATATATGAAAATGTAGTTAAGCACATGATTGGATAGATGCATACCTGTGCATGCACACACAATAGGAGTCCACCCGATAAAAATTGTGTAGATGGCAATGACACCCTCATGCCTAGTTAGGCATGCCAATATCTAGAGCAGCACCAATAGCCAGAGCAGCACTTGCATCATATCAGGCTAGGCATTGCTTAGGCAACAATATGACCTTTCTACTTATGAGTTAAATTATTTCCCATTTCTATTTTCTCAACTACAATATGACCTTCATAAAGGTTTTATCTTGAGCTTCTTAGACACTTTTCAGCCTGAGCTTGAACACTGTTCTGCTCTCTTAGTTAGGATTGAATTTTTCAAAATAAAAAATAGGATAATTTTTTTAAATTTGGACAAAAGCTAGATCTAAAACTTCAACATAAATTTAGTTTGTTATCACATTGCCAAATTTCTTCTAGACTAGAAGTTATGGCCTGCTAAAATTTTTGGTTTGCAATCAAGGATGTAGCTGATCTTGCTCCTAAACCCTATCTAGATCTGCCCAATGTGGCCAAATCAGTCTACAACACGTCTCATGATCTCTTGGATCATTAAATATTTGCAGCATATGCACTTACCATTCTCATACTCTTCAACTCCGATTCCTCTAATTTACCTGTTTCTGCAACACTTGTGTTATTCTTCCACATAAATCGAACAATAAAGGGTAATTCTCCTGCACATTGAAGCATCAAATGTTGTGACTTGAAATGTATTTATCATTTTATTCATCTTGCCAATAAGCTCAGTCATTCTTAAGTATCAAGTTCATATCCTGGCACTATCTTGAACACTATGATTTTTACAGGGTCTAGTCTCTAAATAAACATATTGGTATGTCGGATGGTGTTGCTCAATTGCTGCAAATGAATTGCATTAGCCGCCTTGTTTGATCGGCCTAGATGAGCGACAAAATTTTATAATATTTCACTGTAGAAACCTCAGTAAATTTAGTGGTCAGAGCCAATATTGCTAACCTTTTAAAATCAAATAATGCATATTCTTCTAAGTCATTTTTCATTTTCAGCTTTAGCTTGCTCTTCCTTTGCATCATGAGCTAGCTTGCAACCTTTCATGCTAAAAGGAAGCATCCCTTCCATCCACTTATCAGTGTCACCTGTACCCTGACTTCTATTCTACCCATTTCCTTTTCTTTGGATTTGATTGACTTATTAGTTCTTTCTTGCTTAATTGTTAATAATCAAAGCACATGATAAATGCCATGTTTTCACTGCTTAATTGAGTCCTATTAGAAGTTATGCGTATAATGTAGTGGTTCATTTTTTCCTTGGTCTCTGTTTACGGTGCTAAAAGCAGGTCTTAGTGCTTTGTGCAATAGATCCCCTGCCAGAATGGAGAATGGGAGTTGGAATTTCTCCCTGATCAAAGCATCTTCAAGCAGAAATAACCCAGAAGAGCAGGCTTGGTCATAAGAAGCTTATTGCAGGCGCTACTACAGCGAGCACCAGATCTGGATCAGATCTGCCCTATAAGGGCAGAGAAATCATTGCCTATGATGATATCTTCTTTGACAATGAACTAAATCAGTTTATAGTATTCTCCTCTATCAGATATGAATGAAGTGAAAATGGTTCAAGTTGGTTAGCTTCTGTAGGAAAGTCGAAAGCACTGGCACCAGCACTGATCTTGTGATTATTAGTGTATATGCTAGGCTTGGTTATTTGTTTTAGAGAAGCCCTTTGTGTTTTGACATGTACACTGCTAGCTGCTTGGAGAGAGCCATCTGATGTACTTTCTCGCTTTTGGCCACCTCCCACTGTATTATTGTCATTGTATTTTTCTTGCTTTTTTTTTTGTCCCCAGATGTGTTCATTCCAATATACAATTGGATAGCAATTTTGGAAGTTAGCAGACATGCTTTATTCAACTGACTTGAGCTTTGTTGGAGGATTTTACCTTTGTAGACTAGCAAACCGCTTATAGCCAAAATCCTTCCATGCATTCGAATTAATACCAGATTATTATCATGCCATTATTTTTCTTATGAGTACAAGGTCTTTGGCCTAGTTCTTCTTCAGGGCATTGGGCAGAGTTAGGCTACGCTTCCAGCTCCGTGGCTGTTGAATGAGAGAAGCCAACATTGGCTTGGAATTTGGAAATCCTAGATTCTGAGAAGTTCCCTGGCCTAAGATCAATGTTGCTCGTTGATTTGAGGAAAAATGTCTGTATTTCTTGATCATCACAGTTCCTTGCTTTTAAATTAAGGTATTTTGCTGTCAGAGAACTACTTGGACAAGTCATTTAGTTGTGGCGTTACCCCCATAGTCTTTCTTGCGGGTCAAAACAATTGATACTTGATAGTGAAGCAGAGCATTTTTACTTGCATTCAACGCTGCTTTGGCCTTCAATGCATCCATGCTTGATGCATCTATATCCACAGTGGTGTGCTTTAAATTCTTCAACTTAGCCATGAATGATGCATCAAGATAAACCATAGGAACACCAAAGCTTCATTTATCCACCATTCTGTTGGGTAATGGGCCAAAATAGACCCTAAATACCCTAATGGGCCTTGAAAGCCCATTACCGCCTTATGTGTAAATGAGAAATTGCGGGGACATTTAGTCCCATATCGAAAAAATCAAGAAAGGAAGGTTCACTTATATGGAAACCACTTCCTTGAAGCTTAAGTTCCTTAGGCATCACCCTTGCGCACGCGCACGCGCACGCGCGTGTGCGAAGGGCACAATGGGCGCTTTATAGGCGCACTTTGCACTTCTGATAACATGATCATCAGATCACGATGATGAAAAGGCTTATCAGGATAAGGATAGACTTATCTGATCGGCTGATCTTCAGATCACAGCCATGAAAAGGCTTATCCGATCGCCTGATCTGAAGATCACGATGTCTAAAGGGCATATCAAGGGTGATAAGCCCTTAACCCTCACATCCTTTGATAATAGAATTTAAATTTAATTAAATTCGTAGGGTTGCTTCCAAGGGGCACCTAAAACCATATAAATAGGACCCTAAACCCTCTCATTTCAATCATCCCAAGCCATTCCGAATTGAGTTCAATTTGAATCAATTCTAGTCTTCTTCTCTCTTAGGCATTTGCATACTTTCCTAAGGATAGTATAGCAATAGTGCATTGAAAAGAGAGTAGCATTCTTGGTTCGAAAGTTTTGGTGAATTGTAGTGCTGCTTTCATCAAAAGGAGACTGTTGTATCCTGGGAGACAATCGTCATACTGACCGTAAGCATCATTGCGGGACGAAATTATCTTAAGGACATAGAGTGAAACTCTAGCCTCATTCTAATTCATTAGGTAGCCACCATCTGCCGACATACCCACCAACAATCTTAAGACAATTTCGCCAGCTACCACGGAAGTGCTGCTGCAGATGGCTACTATGACGACATCCATTCAAGCCGAGAGACCGGAAAAATTCTCTGACATGGATTTCAAGAGGTGGCAACAGAAGATGCTGTTCTACCTCACAACTCTGAACCTGGTCAGAGTGCTGAATGAAGATCCGCCTGTCCTAAAGGAAGGGGAGACCGACAAGCAAGTCATTGCTGCGGTGGAGGCATGGAAGCACTCGGACTTTCTTTGCAAAAATTACATCCTGAATGGTCTGGACAATACCCTGTACAATGTGTACAACAGTATTGCTACTGCCAAGGAGTTATGGGCATCCCTGGACAAAAAGTACAAGACAGAGGATGCTGGACACAAGAAGTTTGTGGTTGGAAGGTTCTTAGACTACAAGATGGTCGACCACAAAACAGTTATGGAGCAAGTCCAAGAGCTCCAGATTATCCTGCATGAGATACATGCAGAGAGAATGTCTCTCAGCGAGTCATTCCAGGTAGCTGCCATCATAGAGAAGCTACCACCACTATGGAAGGACTTCAAGAACTACCTGAAGCATAAGCGGAAGGAGATGGGACTTGAAGACCTAATTGTCCGCCTAAGGATCGAGGAGGACAATAAGAGCCAAGATAAGAAGGCAGGAGGACAACCTGCTGAGCCAAAGGCCAACCTCATAGAAGGGAAGAAGAAACGCAAGTTTCCAGTCGAAGGCTTTAAACAAAAGAAGGGAAATCCAAAGAAATACAAGTTTAAGGGAAAGTGCTTTGTTTGTGGAAAGCAAGGACACAAATCCAAGGACTGCCGTTTCAAGGATAAAGAAAAGAAAGAAGTCAACGTTACTGAAACCCTATCCAAAGAGGTATCCGAGATGATGCTGCCAGCTGTTGTATTTGAAGCAAACATGGTTGACAAAGCAAATGAGTGGTACATCGACACTGGAGCTACCAGACATGTCTGCTCTGATAAGAGTATGTTCTCATCATATACTTCTATCAATGGTAGAAATTTGATCATGGGTAACTCCGCTACATCCAAGATAGAAGGACTTGGCCGCATCGTTATGAAGATGACATCTGGCAAGGATCTTCTACTGAATGATGTGCTACATATCCCTGACATCCGGAAGAATCTCATATCAGGCTCCCTCCTAAGCAAACATGGCTTTAGGATGGTCTTTGAGTCTGATAAATTTGTACTCACTAAGAGGGGAATATTTATTGGAAGGGGTTACTTGAATAATGGATTTTCAAGGTAAATGTAATGACTGTACACAGAAACCTTGAAATGAATAAAGCTTCTTCTTCTGCTTATATGATTGACTCCTCTTGTTTATGGCATGATAGATTAGGACATGCGAATTTTAATTCATTATGAAAATTAATGAAATTGAATTATTATCTAATCATGAAATCGATCCACATTACAAGTGTGAAGTGTGTGTTGAAGCTAAGTTAGCAAAAACACCATTTCCATCAGTTGAAAGAAATACTGAACCTCTTGACTTAATTCACAGTGATCTATGTGACTTAAAGTCAATTCAAACTAGAGGAGGTAAAAAGTATTTTATAACATTTATAGATGATTCAACAAGATACTGCTATGTGTATCTACTAAAGTCTAAAGATGAGGCTTTAGAATGTTTAAATGTTATAAGAATGAAGTTGAAAATCAACTTGGCAAAAAGATTAAGGCCATAAGGAGTGATAGAGGTGGTGAATATGATGCACCTTTTGACAAATTTTGTCAGGAGCATGGCATTATTCATCAAACTACTGCTCCTTATTCGCCTCAATCTAATGGAATTGCGGAACGTAAAAACCGCACATTAAAAGAAATGATGAATGCTATGTTAATAAATTCTGGTACACCACAGAATTTATGGGGAGAAGCAATTCTCTCAGCAAATCATATTCTTAATAAGATACCTCTTAAGAAGAAGGAAGTGACTCCATATGAGTTATGGAAAGGAAAGAAGCCTTCTTACAATTACTTAAGAGTGGGGGTGTCTAGCTAAAGTAGCTATTCCGGACCCCAAAAAGGTCAAGATAGGACCTAAAACTGTTGATTGTATATTTATCGGATATGCACATAATAGTAGTGCATATCGCTTTCTTGTGTATAAATCAGATATAACTGATATACAGAAAAATAAAATCATGGAATCAAGGAATGCAACATTCTTTGAAATATATTTCCAAGTAAAAGGAAATTAGAAATAAGTTCAAATAAAAGAACTTATGATGATAATACTGCTAGTAGTAGTCATCAGGAAGAATATCCTGAAGATGAACCTAGACGCAGTAAGAGACCAAAAGTTGCTAAGTCCTTTGGTCCTGATTATGTAACTTATATGTTACAAGATGAACCTCAGACATTCAAAGAGGCAATGTCTAATCCAGAAGCACCCTTTTGGAAAGAAGCTGTCAATAATGAAATTGAGTCCATCATGCATAATCATACCTGGGAGTTGGTAGACCTACCATCTGGTATGAAACCTTTAGGGTGCAAGTGGATATTTAAGAAAAGCTAAAAGCTGATGGATCAATTGACAAGTATAAAGCCAGATTAGTGGCTAAGGGCTTCAAACAAAAAGAAGGTATAGACTTCTTTGATACCTATTCACCAGTAAGTAGAATAACATCTATAAGAATGTTAATAGCTTTTGCAGCCATTAACAATCTTGAAATTCATCAAATGGATGTTAAAACTGCTTTTCTGAATGGTGAATTAGATGAAGAAATATACATGGAACAACCTGAGGGATTTATTGTTCCAGGACAAGAAAAGAAGGTGTGTAGACTTGTTAAATCCTTATATGGATTAAAGCAAGCACCTAAGCAATGACATATAAAATTTGATAATGTAATGTTATCAAATGGATTCAAAATAAATGAATGTGACAAATGCATATATGCCAAATCCCTATCAGAAGGGTATGTGATAATCTGCTTATATGTAGATGACCTGTTAATCATTGGTAGTAATACTGAAATGATTAAACAGACTAAGAAAATGTTGATCAAACATTTTGATATGAAAAATATGGGTGTTGCAGATGTTATACTAGGAATTCGAATCACTAGAATATCTGAGGAAATAATATTATCTTAATCTTATTATATTGAGAAAATATTAAATAAGTATAAAAAGTATGATACTAGCCCGGTGAAAATACCTGTAGATGTTAATCTACATTTGGCTAAGTATACTAGAGAACCCATATCTTAATTGGAATACTCACATATAATTGGCAGTTTAATGTATGTCATGAATTGTACTCGTCCTGACATAGCATATGCTGTCAATAAGTTGAGTAGATTTACAAGTAATCCAGATCCAAATCATTGGACAGCTCTAATAAGGGTATTAAGATATCTGCGATATACCCTAAGTTATGAATTACATTATTCAAGATATCCAGCTGTATTAGAAGGATACAGTGATGCAAATTGGATATCTAACACAGAAGATACAAAATCCACAAGTGGATATGTATTCACCTTAGGAGGAGGTGTTGTGTCGTGGAAATCTTCTAAACAAACTTGTATAGCTCGATCCACTATGGAATCTGAGTTTATTGCCTTAGAAAAGGCAGCTGAAGAAGCAGAATGGCTTCGAAACCTTTTAGAAGATATTCCATGTTGGCCAAAGCCTGTGTCTGTAATATGCATACATTGTGATAGTCAATCGGCAATATGCAAAGCACAGAATAAGATGTATAATGGTAAGTCTAGACATATACGTCGTAGACATAATACCATTAAGCAGTTACTTGAAATTGGTGTAATTTCTATTGACTATGTTCAGTCAAAGAAAAACCTAGCGGATCCATTAACAAAGGGGTTACCAAGAGATCAAGTAAACTGTTTATCGAGGGGATAAGTTTAAAACCTATAACTAAAAAATCTTCATAGTGGATACCCAACCTAGCTGACTGGAGATCCCAAGATCTAGGTTCAAAAGGGACAACTAAATTATGAAGAGACTTGATAGCACTAAGGATGTACAATCCTACTCATTCCTATGATAATTGGTGCTACCTGCTAAAGGTACTAGGATAAGCATTGCTTTTAATGATTCTTATGACATGAACATCATGTGGGGTATAGCAGGATACTCTTAATAAGAATCACCTATGTGAGTGTGAACTGGGCCAATTCTATGAGAATTTTAAGGTTTAATTCTCTGAAGCACTCATGAGACCAGGAGTTGTTCGGGGCCAAAATGAACACAACCATGAGAACCAAAAGAATGCTTGGGAAGAAGTTGCGTGATTGTTATTGTCTTAGTTTACACAAAATGCTGAAAGGTTCAAGACATCGTGTTCACCTTTTAGCAAGTAAACTTGATAACAACTCACTAAGGAAGGTTCAAAGCCACAAGCTACCTATCCCGATACAACTTCATCCCATTATACTCTCTTTAGTGTGTCTGCATATTCATTTGCATTAAAATCCTTTTATGTGGGGGTTTGCCTTTGCTGATCTCTGATGATCTTTGATCTAAGTCTAATTTCCATTCATGTGGGGGATTGTTGGGTAATGGGCCAAAATAGACCCTAAATACCCTAATGGGCCTTGAAAGCCCATTACCGCCTTATGTGTGTGAATGAGAAATTGCGGGGACATTTAGTCCCATATCGAAAAAATCAAGAAAGGAAGGTTCACTTATATGGAAACCACTTCCTTGAAGCTTAAGTTCCTTAGGCTCACCACAAGTGGAGAGTTTGAGGTGATGCGTAGCATCACCCTCGCGCACCCGTACGCGCATGCGCACGCGCATACGCACGCGTGTGTGCGAAGGGCGCAATGGGCACTTTGTAGGCGCACTTTGCACTTCTGATAACATGATCATCAGATCACGATGATGAAAAGGCTTATCAGGATAAGGATAGACTTATCTGATCGGCTGATCTTCAGATCACAGCCATGAAAAGGCTTATCCGATCGCCTGATCTGAAGATCACGATGTCTAAAGGGCATATCAAGGGTGATAAGCCCTTAACCCTCACATCCTTTGATAATAGAATTTAAATTTAATTAAATTCGTAGGGTTGCTTCCAAGGGGCACCTAAAACCATATAAATAGGACCCTAGACCCTCTCATTTCAATCATCCCAAGCCATTCCGAATTGAGTTCAATTTGAATCAATTCTAGTCTTCTTCTCTCTTAGGCATTTGCATACTTTCCTAAGGATAGTATAGCAATAGTGCATTGAAAAGAGAGTAGCATTCTTGGTTCGAAAGTTTTGGTGAATTGTAGTGCTGCTTTCATCAAAAGGAGACTGTTGTATCCTGGGAGACAATCGTCATACTGACCGTAAGCACCATTGCGGGACGAAATTGTCTTAAGGACATAGAGTGAAACTCTAGCCTCAGTCTGATTCATTAGGTAGCCACCATCTGCCACATACCCACCAACAATCTTAAGACAATTTCGCCTGCTACCACGGAAGTGCTGCTGCAGATGGCTACTATGACGACATCCATTCAAGCCGAGAGACCGGAGAAATTCTCTGGCACGGACTTCAAGAGGTGGCAACAGAAGATGCTGTTCTACCTCACAACTCTGAACCTGGTCAGAGTGCTGAATGAAGATCCGCCTGTCCTGAAGGAAGGGGAGACCGACAAGCAAGTCATTGCTGCGGTGGAGGCATGGAAGCACTCAGACTTCCTTTGCAAGAATTACATCCTGAATGGTCTGGACAATACCCTGTACAATGTGTACAGCAGTATTGCTACTGCCAAGGAGTTATGGGCATCCCTGGACAAAAAGTACAAGACAGAGGATGCTGGACACAAGAAGTTTGTGGTTGGAAGGTTCTTAGACTACAAATGGTCGACCACAAAACAGTTATGGAGCAAGTCCAAGAGCTCCAGATCATCCTGCATGAGATACATGCAGAGAGAATGTCTCTCAGCGAGTCATTCCAGGTAGCTGCCATCATAGAGAAGCTACCACCACTATGGAAGGACTTCAAGAACTACCTGAAGCATAAGCGGAAGGAGATGGGACTTGAAGACCTAATTGTCCGCCTAAGGATCGAGGAGGACAATAAGAGCCAAGATAAGAAGGCAGGAGGACAACCTGCTGAGCCAAAGGCCAACCTCATAGAAGGGAAGAAAACGCAAGTTTCCAGGCGAAGGCTTTAAACAGAAGAAGGGCAATCCAAAGAAATACAAGTTTAAGGGAAAGTGCTTTGTTTGTGGAAAGCAAGGACACAAATCCAAGGACTGCCGTTTCAAGGATAAAGAAAAGAAAGAAGTCAACGTTACTGAAACCCTATCCAAAGAGGTATCCGAGATGATGCTGTCAGCTGTTGTATTTGAAGCAAACATGGTTGACAAAGCAAATGAGTGGTACATCGACACTGGAGCTACCAGACATGTCTGCTCTGATAAGAGTATGTTCTCATCATATACTCCTATCAATGGTAGAAATTTGGTCATGGGTAACTCCGCTACATCCAAGATAGAAGGACTTGGCCGCATCGTTATGAAGATGACATCTGGCAAGGAGCTTCTACTGAATGATGTGCTACATGTCCCTGACATCCGGAAGAATCTCATATCAGGCTCCCTCCTAAGCAAACATGGCTTTAGGATGGTCTTTGAGTCTGATAAATTTGTACTCACTAAGGGGGGATATTTATTGGAAGGGGTTACTTGAATAATGGATTATTCAAGGTGAATGTAATGACTGTACACAGAAACCTTGAAATAAATAAAGCTTCTTCTTCTGCTTATATGATTGACTCCTCTTGTTTATGGCATGATAGATTAGGACATGCGAATTTTAATTCATTACGAAAATTAATGAAATTAGAATTATTACCTAATCATGAAATCGATCCACATTACAAGTGTGAAGTGTGTGTTGAAGCTAAGTTAGCAAAAACACCATTTCCATCAGTTGAAAGAAATACTGAACCTCTTGACTTAATTCACAGTGATCTATGTGACTTAAAGTCAATTCAAACTAGAGGAGGTAAAAAGTATTTTATAACATTTATAGATGATTCAACAAGATACTGCTATGTGTATCTACTAAAGTCTAAAGATGAGGCTTTAGAAATGTTTAAATGTTATAAGAATGAAGTTGAAAATCAACTTGGCAAAAAGATTAAGGCCATAAGGAGTGATAGAGGTGGTGAATATGATGCACCTTTTGACGAATTTTGTCAGGAGCATGGCATTATTCATCAAACTACTGCTCCTTATTCGCCTCAATCTAATGGAATTGCGGAACGTAAAAACCGCACATTAAAAGAAATGATGAATGCTATGTTAATAAATTCTGGTACACCACAGAATTTATGGGGAGAAGCAATTCTCTCAGCAAATCATATTCTTAATAAGATACCTCTTAAGAAGAAGGAAGTTACTCCATATGAGTTATGGAAAGGAAAGAAGCCTTCTTACAATTACTTAAGAGTGGGGGTGTCTAGCTAAAGTAGCTATTCCGGACCCCAAAAAGGTCAAGATAGGACCTAAAACTGTTGATTGTATATTTATCGGATATGCACATAATAGTAGTGCATATCGCTTTCTTGTGTATAAATCAGATATAACTGATATACAGAAAAATACAATCATGGAATCAAGGAATGCAACATTCTTTGAAGATATATTTCCAAGTAAAAGGAAATTAGAAATAAGTTCAAATAAAAGAACTTATGATGATAATACTGCTAGTAGTAGTCATCAGGAAGAATATCCTGAAGATGAACCCAGACGCAGTAAGAGACCAAAAGTTGCTAAGTCCTTTGGTCCTGATTATGTAACTTATATGTTACAAGATGAACCTCAGACATTCAAAGAGGCAATGTCTAATCCAGAAGCACCCTTTTGGAAAGAAGCTGTCAATAATGAAATTGAGTCCATCATGCATAATCATACCTGGGAGTTGGTAGACCTACCATCTGGTATGAAACCTTTAGGGTGCAAGTGGATATTTAAGAAAAAGCTAAAAGCTGATGGATCAATTGACAAGTATAAAGCCAGATTAGTGGCTAAGGGCTTCAAACAAAAAGAAGGTATAGACTTCTTTGATACCTATTCACCAGTAAGTAGAATAACATCTATAAGAATGTTAATCGCTTTTGCAGCCATTAACAATCTTGAAATTCATCAAATGGATGTTAAAACTGCTTTTCTGAATGGTGAATTAGATGAAGAAATATACATGGAACAACCTGAGGGATTTATTGTTCCAGGACAAGAAAAGAAGGTGTGTAGACTTGTTAAATCCTTATATGGATTAAAGCAAGCACCTAAGCAATGGCATATAAAATTTGATAATGTAATGTTATCAAATGGATTCAAAATAAATGAATGTGACAAATGCATATATGCCAAATCCCTATGAAGGGTATGTGATAATCTGCTTATATGTAGATGACCTGTTAATCATTGGTAGTAATACTGAAATGATTAAACAGACTAAGAAAATGTTGATCAAACATTTTGATATGAAAAATATGGGTGTTGCAGATGTTATACTAGGAATTCGAATCACTAGAACATCTGAGGAAATAATATTATCTCAATCTCATTATATTGAGAAAATATTAAATAAGTATAAAAAGTATGATACTAGCCCGGTGAAAACACCTGTAGATGTTAATCTACATTTGGCTAAGTATACTGGAGAACCCATATCTCAATTGGAATACTCACGTATAATTGGCAGTTTAATGTATGTCATGAATTGTACTCGTCCTGACATAGCATATGCTGTCAATAAGTTGAGTAGATTTACAAGTAATCCAGGTCCAAATCATTGGACAGCTCTAATAAGGGTATTAAGATATCTGCGATATACCCTAAGTTATGGATTACATTATTCAAGATATCCAGCTGTATTAGAAGGATACAGTGATGCAAATTGGATATCTAACACAGAAGATACAAAATCCACAAGTGGATATGTATTCACCTTAGGAGGAGGTGCTGTGTCATGGAAATCTTCTAAACAAACTTGTATAGCTCGATCCACTATGGAATCTGAGTTTATTGCCTTAGAAAAGGCAGCTGAAGAAGCAGAATGGCTTCGAAACCTTTTAGAAAATATTCCATGTTGGCCAAAGCCTGTGTCTGCAATATGCATACATTGTGATAGTCAATCGGCAATATGCAAAGCACAGAATAAGATGTATAATGGTAAGTCTAGACATATACGTCGTAGACATAATACCATTAAGCAGTTACTTGAAATTGGTGTAATTTCTATTGACTATGTTCAGTCAAAGAAAAACCTAGCGGATCCATTAACAAAGGGGTTACCAAGAGATCAAGTAAACTGTTTATCGAGGGGAATGGGTTTAAAACCTATAACTAAAAAATCTTCATAGTGGATACCCAACCTAGCTGACTGGAGATCCCAAGATCTAGGTTCAAAAGGGACAACTAAATTATGAAGAGACTTGATAGCACTAAGGATGTACAATCCTACTCATTCCTATGATAATTGGTGCTACCTGCTAAAGGTACTAGGATAAGCATTGCTTTTAATGATTCTTATGACATGAACATCATGTGGGTATAGCAGGATACTCTTAATAAGAATCACCTATGTGAGTGTGAACTGGGCCAATTCTATGAGAATTTTAAGGTTTAATTCTCTGAAGCACTCATGAGACCAGGAGTTGTTCGGGGCCAAAATGAACACAACCATGAGAACCAAAAGAATGCTCGGGAAGAAGTTGCGTGATTGTTATTGTCTTAGTTTACACAAAATGCTGAAAGGTTCAAGACATCGTGTTCACCTTTTAGCAAGTAAACTCGATAACAACTCACTAAGGAAGGTTCAAAGCCACAAGCTACCTATCCCGATACAACTTCATCCCATTATACTCTCTTTAGTGTGTCTGCATATTCATTTGCATTAAAATCCTTTTATGTGGGGGTTTGCCTTTGCTGATCTCTGATGATCTTTGATCTAAGTCCAATTTCCATTCATGTGGGGGATTGTTGGGTAATGGGCCAAAATAGACCCTAAATATCCTAATGGGCCTTGAAAGCCCATTACCGCCTTATGTGTATGAATGAGAAATTGCGGGGACATTTAGTCCCATATCGGAAAAATCAAGAAAGAAAGGTTCACTTATATGGAAACCACTTCCTTGAAGCTTAAGTTCCTTAGGCTCACCACAAGTGGAGAGCTTGAGGGTGATGCGTAGCATCACCCTCGCGCACGCGCACGCGCACACATGTGTGCGAAGGGCGCAATGGGCGCTTTGTAGGCACACTTTGCACTTCTGATAACATGATCATCAGATCACGATGATGAAAAGGCTTATCAGGATAAGGATAGACTTATCTGATCGGTTGATCTTCAGATCACAGCCATGAAAAGGCTTATCCGATCGCCTGATCTGAAGATCACGATGTCTAAAGGGCATATCAAGGGTGATAAGCCCTTAACCCTCACATCCTTTGATAATAGAATTTAAATTTAATTAAATTCGTAGGGTTGCTTCCAAGGGGCACCTAAAACCATATAAATAGGACCATAGACCCTCTCATTTCAATCATCCCAAGCCATTCCGAATTGAGTTCAATTTGAATCAATTCTAGTCTTCTTCTCTCTTAGGCATTTGCATACTTTCCTAAGGATAGTATAGCAATAGTGCATTGAAAAGAGAGTAGCATTCTTGGTTTGAAAGTTTTGGTGAATTGTAGTGCTGCTTTCATCAAAAGGAGACTGTTGTATCCTGGGAGACAATCGTCATACTGACCGTAAGCACCATTGCGGGACGAAATTATCTTAAGGACATAGAGTAAAACTCTAGCCTCAGTCTAATTCATTAGGTAGCCACCATCTGCCGACATACCCACCAACACATTCTTGTGCTCCTTGCTGCAATCCAACGCTCGGCATTCATTAAGTAGAGCTCGTGCTTTCAAAATCTTTAACACTCTGAGGAGCCCTTTGGTTGAATTATTTCAATTAAGAGAAATGTTGAGGGATAAAATCACCATTGCATTGGTAACCGTGCGAAGGGGTTAAGACCAGCCCCGTCCTCCCGCCCGCTACGTTACACCTATGATGAACGAGCCAACTAATGTGGTCCGGCGGGCCGAGCAACTTATGGCTCGGTTCTACCGAGTCAGTCATAGCTCGGCTCTCCCCGAGCTTCCATAGCTCGGCCTCCCCGAGCTTCCCATAGTTCAGCCTTCCCGAGCCTCCCATAGCTCGGCCTCCCCGAGCTTCCATAGCTCGGCTTCCCCGAGCTTCCCATAGTCCGGCTCTCCCCGAGCTTCCATAGCTCGGCCTCCCCGAGCTTCCTATAGCTCGGCCTCCCCGAGCTTCCATAGCTCGGCCTCCCCTGAGCTTCCCATAGTTCGGCTCTCCCCGAGCTTCCATAGCTTGGCCTCCCCGAGCTTCCATAGCTTGGCCTCCTCGAGCTTCCATAGCTCGGCTTCTCCCGAGCTTCCCATAGCTCAGCCTTCCCGAGCTTCCCATAGCTCGGCTTCCCCGAGCTTCCATAGCTTGGCCTCCCCGAGTTTCCCATAGTTCGGCTCTCCCCGAGCTTCCATAGCTCGGCCTCCCCTAGCTTCCATAGCTCGGCTTCCCCCGAGCTTTCCATAGTTCGGCCTTCCCGAGCTCCATAGCTTGGCCTCCCCCGAGCTTCCATAGCTCGGCCTTCCCGAGCTTCCCATAGCTCGACTTCCCCGAGCTTTCATAGCTCGGCCTCCCCGAGTTTCCCATAGCTCGGCCTTCCCCGAGCTTCCCATGGCTCGGCTTTCCTAAGAAATCCATGACTCGATACTTGCCTCCGTGGAACCCGACGCGGGAGAGCCTAGGCCTGTCGTAACAGAATCCCAAACAAAGAATCACATTGAGGAGTGGCCTAGGATCTAGAATAACGGCTTAGGACCTATGCACTCATCAGATCTCAGGCCATCAGGGGACCCTCCCAGCCATCGATCTTTTAACAGACAAGATACGGATCCCACCGGCTTCATAACAGCTTGATACGAATCCCAACAACCTTCGAACCTTCTAGAAGGCGCTCAAGATCCAGGTGATTTCCTATAAATACAAAATTCTCTGATTCTCTCAGGTATGTGCGAACAGCCCCTGACTCTCACTCACACTCTCTCTCTCCTCCACTGCTCGTTGGTGCTCCCTTGGAGCTCCGATTGGCTACCCCTGGAGGGACTCCCCAGAAAGATCCTTCTCCCCATTTTTTGTTGATCACTGATCCCCGCTAACTTGAGCATCGGAGGGTCTTTCACGGAGGGCCACCTCAAACGCCTCTCGCGTGAGGACTTCTATGCAGGTCCGCCCAGGAGGAAGCCCTGATCAGGAGACCGGCCACGCCCGAGTCAGAGGACAGATCTCGGTGGCAACAGATTGGCGCTAGAGGAAGGGTCTCAAGTCCCGTTAAAACTTGAAGAAAGGAGATAAGGATCTCGATCTGGAGTAGAACCTCTCCAATGGCTAATCGCAGAAGAGCAACCTCTGAAGCCCAAGACCAGGTCGTCACTCAAAGACCTGATCCGATAAGCAATGCGGCGATGCAGCCACCGCCAGTCGAGACCCCGTCACCGCTAGCCATCCCGGTGACCCAGGACCAGTTCGCCATGCTAGTCCAGCAGGTCCAATCCCTAACCCATCTAGTTCAGGAGCGCTTCGCAACCGCCCCTGCTCCACGCCTTCATGAGGAGGCTGCAGCTCCTTTCTCTCCGGCCACCTCCTCCTCTGGTCTGCATGAAGCCGCGGACCCCCACACCGATCCAAAGGGGACAAACCAGTCCCACGAGGCAGCTACAACAGGGATCCTCCCAGATCTTAACGGGCCCGGACCCTCTCCCTGGTGTCCTCCCATCATGATTCGATGCCGTCCCTGCGCTCTCCTCGCCCAGCTCCTCCTATTACATCTGAAGAGGAGATCCGTCGACAAATCTGGGAGATACATCAGGAACTGGACGCCGCCAAGCAAGCCCATCCGCCTCAGCCCAAGGTGGAGCAGGGCATCCCTTTCTCTAAAGGGATCATGGAGGAAGTAATTCCCTCCCATGTCAAGCTACCCGCCATCGAGCCCTACCACGGCTCTTCTGATCCGGATGATCATCTTAGTAGCTTCCGGTCAATAATGATGTTCCACAGAGCATCCGATGCGATCCTCTGCCGCGCCTTCCCTTCCACCCTCAGAGGATCTGTCCGAACCTGGTTTAACGCCTTGAAACCAGGTTCCGTTGATTCATTCGACGAGCTGAGCCACCTTTTTATTGGCCAGTTCATCAGCAGCCGTCGTCACCGATGAAGGTCCAACTCCCTCTCTGAAGTTAAGCAAAGAGAGGGGGAGTCCTTGAGGAATTACCTTGGTCGCTTCAACAAAGCCATGCTGGAGGTGGACCACCTTAATCATGAGGTGGCTATATCCGCCCTTGCGGGGGGAGTTTGAAGGAGAGCGACTTCTACCTGGCGATGGAAGTCAGCTACCCCCCAAACCTCTCCGATATGATGGCTCTGGCAGACAAATACGCCAGGGTCGAAGAGTTGCGGAGAGTTGCCCGCTCCGAGCTGGCGAAGAAGAAAGAACCTAAAGGTTCCGATAGGCACCGACCCGTCCGTTGGCCAAGTCTGCCTCGTCGCCAAAGAGCTCCCCAACCGCTGCCAAGAAATCGCTCCCGGAGCCCGCCCAGGCGGTTCGACCGGTACACTCCGCTCACTGTACCCAGGGCGCAAATTCTCATGGAGATAGAGTGCTAGCTCCCTCGGCCAGCTCCTCTCCGAGGGAACCCAACCCGGAGGGACCCCGCCAAATACTGCCGCTACCATCGGAAACATGGCCACGACACCGAGGAATGTTGGTAGTTGAAGAATGAGATTGAGAGGCTGATTCAACGGAGCCGACTGAACCAGTTCAGGAGGGCACCCGAGCCAGGACAAGGGGGGATCACCAGCCTGAGCTTCAACAACCTTCTCCTCCACCAAATCCACCTGTAATCGGCCACATCAACATGATCGAGGAAGCCAGTGGCTCGAGCTCCAGAAATAATGATGAAGGATCGATGCCAAAGAAAGCGCAGACGGGTGAGCTCTCCTTCTCCGATGATGATCTCTGAGGAATGCAGTTCCCCCATGACGATGCACTAGTTGTATCCCTCAATTTAAATGACTATAATGTAAGCCGGATCCTCGTTGACAGTGGAAGTTCTGTGAATGTTTTGTACCTCGATGTGTTTGCCAAGATGAGATTGCTCATGAAAAACCTTCGAGCCATGGATTCCACCCTAATGGGATTCACAGGCGACGTTATCGTCCCAGAAGGGGTCATAACCTTAACAGTTCGGGCAGGAACCTGGCCCCTTGTGGCCACTATTCACACGGACTTCCTAGTAACTAAGCTCAGGTCGCCCTACAACGCAATATTTGGAAGACCCGACCTGATGTCCCTCAAAGCTGTTGTCTCCATCCCACACCTGTCTATGAAATTCCCCACCGGGCGGGGAGTTGGAGTTGTCCAGGGAAGCCAAACCATGGCTCGATAGTGCTTCGTCACCAGCCTTCAGTCTAGAATGCCCGAAGTTGACGGGCTGAACGCTTGGGAGGACTTCGCCGAGCAACGAGGAGAACCAGCCGAGGAACTGGAGGAAGTGCCGCTGGATGAGGCTCGTCCCAACCAAACCATAAAGATTGGGTCACTACTGAGAGACAAGTCCTGGCAGGAGCTGATCGACTTCCTCCGGAGCAATGCCGATATTTTCGCTTGGTCTGCCTTCGACATGCCGGGAATCAGTCCTGAGGTTCTCGTCCACCGCCTTAACGTGAACGAGGCGCACCGGCCCATCAAGCAGAAGAAGAGGAGCTTTGCCCCAGAGCGGCAGAGAGCTATTGAGGAAGAGATTGATAAGCTCATCAAGGCAGACTTCATTCGGGAGGTGAATTACCCAAGCTGGTTGTCGAATGTTGTCATGGTGAAGAAGTCGAGTGGTAAATGGTGGATTTGCATCGACTTCACTGACCTCAATAAGGCGTGCCCGAAGGACAGCTTTCCCCTCCTTCGAATTGATCAACTTGTGGATGCCACCTCTAGTTATCAAATGTTGATATTCATGGATGCCTACTCCGGCTACAACCAGATTCAGATGGTCCTCGAAGATGAAGAAAAGACCGCCTTCATAACTGACCGAGGTACTTACTGTTACTGTGTTATGCCTTTCGGTCTTAAAAATGCAGGAGCCACCTACCAAAGGCTGGTCAATAAAGTCTTCAAGGAACAAATCGATCGGAATATGGAGGTATACATCGACGACATGCTAGTCAAAAGCAAAGAGGCATCGCAGCACGTCAAGGATCTCTCGGAGAGCTTTGCAACACTCCGCAAGTATCAGATGAAGCTCAATCCGACTAAGTGCACCTTCGGCGTTAACTATGGGAAATTCCTTGGCTTCATGGTCTCCCAGCGGGGTATCGAAGCTAACCCCCAGAAGATCCAAGCTCTTCAACAGATGGAACCCCCGGCATCTATTAAAGAAGTCCAGCGCCTAACCGGGAGGATAGCGGCTCTCAACCGCTTATAGCGGGCTCAGTCGAAAGATGCCTCCCCTTCTTCAAAACTCTTCGGTCGGTTAAGAACTTCCAGTGGACCCCCGAGTGTTAAAAATCATTCCAAGATCTCAAGAAGTACCTCAGCTCCTCCCCACTCTCAGCAGTCCAAACCCTGGCGAGACACTATTCCTGTATCTGGCTGTTTCGAAAGGTGCCATTTTCTCGGTGCTGGTCAGAGAAGAAAACAAGGTTCAGAAGCCAATTTATTATGTCAGTAAGCTACTCCATGACGCGGAGACAAGGTATAGCCGGATTGAGAAGATGATGTTGACCTTGATCACCTCAGTTCGGAAGTTGCGGCCATACTTTCAGGCGCATTCTGTGACAGTCCTGACTGACCAACCCATCAAGGCGGTGGTCCACCGCCCAAAGACATCAGGAAGAATGACTAAGTGGGCCATCGAGCTGAGCGAGCATGACATCCATTTTCAACCTCGCCCGGCCATCAAAGCTCAGGTACTAGCCGATTTCCTCCTCGAGTGTACCATCCCAGAGGACGGCTCCACCCCCGACTCCCCTGAGAAACCAAAATTTGGTGCCCGATGGCTCCTCCATGTCGACGGGTCATCCAATGTCCATCGTTCCGGTGCGGGTTTGGTTCTCACCAGTCCGGAGGGGGCAACCTTTGACTATGGCATCTGCTTCTCCTTCCCAGCCTCCAACAACGAAGCTGAGTATGAAGCCCTGCTGGCCGGTCTCCGGATCGCCCGTAGCCTTAAGGTGGGGAAACTGAATGCCTTCACCGACTCCCAGCTGGTGGTGGGTCACGTACAAGGGGAGTTTGAGGCCCGAGAACCGAACATGATCCGATATCTCCAAGAGGTTCGGAGCCTACTCTCCCATTTCCCTAAATTTGAGATTATTCAGATTCCTAGATCTAAAAATGCCCGTGCCGACCTGCTGTCTCGGTTGGCAACGGCGGAATCTATGGACACTGAGCAAAAATTCCACCTAGAGATCTTAGAGAGACCCAGTGTCGCGGAAGCCGACCGAGTAATGCAAGTTAAGGCCGAGCCATCGTGGTTCGACCCCGTCCTGAGGTACCTCAAAGAAGGGTCACTTCCATCCGACCGGAGAGAAGCCAGAAGGCTAAAGCTGCAGGCCACCCATTATGTATTGATCGATGATCAGCTCTACAAACGATCCCTCTCCATGCCATTGCTCAGGTGTCTTCGCCCATCTAAAGCAGATTATGCCCTCCGCGAAGTACATGAGGGGATTTGCGGCAACCATCTGGGAAGCCGGTCCCTATGTCACAAGGTGCTGCGTCAAGGCTACTATTGGCCGACCATGCAGAAGGATGCAGACAACCTTGTCCGAGCTTGCGACCCATGCCAAAGGCACTCAAGCATTCAGAGGCTCCCCTTCGCTAGCCTGGTCCCCATATCCTCCGCTTGGCCCTTTGCCAAGTGGGGGGTGGACATCCTCGGCCCGTTTTCGCTTGCCACGGGGTAGCAGAAATTTCTATTCGTCGCCATCGATTATTTCACTAAATGGGTCGAGGCAGAGGAAGTTGCACAAATAACTGAAGCACGGGCGAAGGACTTCGTATGGAGGTCCATCATCTGCCACTTCGGCTTTCCGCACACTATAATCAATGACAACGGCAGGCAATTCGACAATCCAAAGTTTTGCCAGTTCTGCAAGGAGCACGGGATCTGCCACTACCTTACCTCGGTCGGGCATCCGCAAGCCAACGGAGCAGCCGAAGTAACCAACCGAACCTTGCTTCAAGGGATCAAGGCTCGGCTCTCCAGGGCCCGAGGCAGGTGGGCAGACGAGTTGCACCATGTCCTGTGGGCCTACCGCACCACCCCGAGAGTACCCACAGGCGAAACCCCATTCCGGATGGCCTTTGGCACAGAGGCCATTATCCCCGTGGAGATAGGGCTCCCTTCTATGCGGGTGTAAAGCTACTCGGAGGAAGCCAGTGATGAGCAGCTCCGCACCAATCTCGACCTAGTAGAGGAGATCAAAGAAAAGGCTCGAATCAGAATGGCCGCCTACCAGCAAAGAGTGGCCCACTACCACGCCTCCAGAGTCAAAGGGAAAGCCTTCTTGCCTGGCGACCTTGTTCTCTGGAAAGCGTCTGTCTCCAAACCGCTGGACCAAGGAAAGCTGGTGCCAAACTGGGAAGACCCTTACCAAGTAGCGGAGATCGTCAGACCGGGGACCTACAAGCTGCAAGATTTAGGCGGAAGATCCATCCCTCGGACGTGAAATTCGGACAATCTCCGTAAGTATTATCAGTAGGGTACGCCCTCTACAGGCTTGCCTTCTTAAATTTTTGTCGGCACTTGTTTCATAATTTATGACATGAATCACCACAAATTATATCACCAAAAATCACGAAAAGGAAGAGATGCTGCTTACTAATCCTCGGTATGACCGAGTTACCTTTTCAAACAAGAAAATTCTTCGAACCTCGGCTGGGCCGAGCAACAATTCTCCGAACCTCAGCAGGGCCAAGCAACAATTCTCCGAACCTCGGCAGGGCCAAGCAACAATTCTCCGAACCTTGGCTGGGCCGAGCAATAATTCTCTGAACCTCGGCAGGGCCGAGCAATAATTCTCCGAACCTCGGCTGTGCCGAGCAACAATTCTCCAAACCTTGGCTGGGCCGAGCAATAATTCTCCGAACCTCGGCAGGGCCAAGCAACCATTCTCCGAACCTCGGCTTGGCCGAGCAAAATTCTCCGAACCTCGGTCGGGCCGAGCAACTAATCTCCGAACCTCGGCCGGGCCGAGCGACAATTCCCCGAACCTCGACTGGGCCGAGCAACAAGTCTCCGAATCTCGGTTGGGCCTAGTGATGAATTCTAAAGCCCCGGCTAAAACCGGAGTGCATAAAGCCCGGCAAAAGCCGAAGCATGCAAACCCCGGTTGAAGCCGAAGGACTTCCGAAAAGTCCCCAGAACTTCGGCCAGTTTGAAAAATGCACACCGTGCAAAACCGTCAGCGGACACGAAGTCTGCACCTTTAGCGAATCACTAAAGGCCTCGACAGGCCCTATGCGGCCGCCCACGAACCCCAGACAAAGTCGGGGAATCCCCCCTACTGCTAAATCCCCAAGCAATATCCCTGCACCTTATCGCCCAAGCGCCTATCTCGCTCTGCAAGCGAGACCATGACTTATCGCATAAAGCCCACGGGACCACCCAGGTCCCCTTTTGGGCTCAAACCAGAACAAGCAGTTTTCCTTTTTATGAACTAAACAACAGTTTCATCAGAAGACAAGAAATTGCCAAAAAAGGACTTTTCTCTTTATTTATTATAAGGAAAAGTACAGAAAGAAAGAAAAATGTCCTTCGCAGAGGCCTAATGTCTCCCCTCAGGAGCTACCAGGTCTTCCACACGCTGGGACAGCTCGGCGACTCGCTGGCGGAGGGATGCTATCTCTCCCTCCTGACGGTCTATGACCCAGCGAAGGGCCTCGGCCTCCCTCATGGAAATGGCGAGATACTCCTCGACCGCCTTCTCCAGCTGCTCATGGCTTGCAAAAGCTGACGCCAAGGCCATACCGTCAACCATCACGGTGGAACAGCCCCCCTCGGAGCCCCCACGACCGCTACTGACTACGCCTGATTCTGCGAACGATCGCCCTTCACCCTGAGAAGCCATAACCTGCTCGCAGGAGCTGTTGAGAAGCTAAACGAAAGGGTGGTAAAAACTGGCATCCCCCTCACCCACATTTATACTGCCCTGGTGAGTATCTCGAGCAGTCGGGTCATTAATCCCGACCCGTGAGAATCCGCCACATGTCGCCACCTTGGCTGGCGCCCGTAGGAAACGAGGAGTCGCGCCCCTTTCCGAGAAAATTGGTAAATGTCGACAGATTACTCGGGAACCCCCTCCTTCTCTAGAAACTGGGTTCCTTTCGATCTACCGGGCCCTCACGGAGTAAATGTTTCCGAAACCCCATCGGGTCTCCTCGAATCAGCCGCCTTCGAGAAGCGCAAGGAAATGAAAAGGCACGTCAGCAGATGACGATAGCTCGCCTTCCTCGGAAATCGCCAAAAAATAAATATCAGGCATCCCCATGCATCACTCGTTCCGCTTTGCCGGTCTCCGCCGAATCTCACGGGAACCAAACATCAGGAATCTCGGTGGCGACCAAGTCATCCCTCCGAGCAACTATTCTCCGAACCTCGGCAGGGCCGAGCCATAATTCTCCAAACCTCGACAGGGCCGAGCAACAATTCTCCGAACCTCAGCAAGGTCGAATAATAAATCTCTGAGCTTCGGCCAAAGTTAAGGAATATGTTCCACTGCCGAACAATCTCCAAATTTTCGTCTGAATTCGGGCAGCTTGCGAGTCCCGACTAGGTCAGATAGTGCGGGATCCTTGTCCAGGAACGAACAAGATATCCTTACGCCTCATTTCGTTGCCAACAACAATAACTCTTGGCGCAAAAGAGACAGAAATTAAGAGAAAGAATAAAACTTTCTTTATTTCATTGCCATCGAAACCGATTACAATCGCCTGAGAGGCATTACAAGTGCATTAAGGCGCATAAAATAAAAATGGGTACAAAACTCGGGCGAACTGCTCCAAAGCAGCTCCGGGCGACTGTGATGCTCCGGCGTCCGGTCCAACAAATCAGACAAACCACGAACCAGCCAGCCCGAGCCGATAATGGGCGGATGACATGGCCCAACCATTGCGATCAGCTTCAGTAAATAACGATATCTCGGCATCCCAACCGAGATATCAGAGAAATCGGAAAGGGTGGACAGGATATTACCCCAAACCACCCAACCGAGGGGCCCTCCGATGAGTAGGAAGGAAGCTCGCAGACCCTGGCACCAGAGCGCTCCCCCAAATGGGTGTGTACCGCTCTACCTTGCCCAAACTCAAAGGAAAGGTACCCGCGGGCGACACACCATCACCCCCTCCCCACGTGGCAAAAGATTCCCCGGGCGTGCAAGCCCAGGAATCCAAAACAGGGGAGGAGGAGAAGTTCACGTGAGCCATGGGGAGCCCGTGTACACTTCCCTCCATACGTCCCCAAGGGAGAACCACAAAGGTCACACGGGAAGCGTATATGTGCGCTCTCCATGCGATCTCTGCGGACCTACTATGCGCTCTCCATACGATCTCCGGAGCTTCTTTCTTGAGGGCAGGCCACCCCCGACGACTCCTTCGTCACCCCAACTGTCCGAAGGACGACGACGACTCACAGGAGAAAAGCTCGGTCCTCCCGCTCCAAGCCCTAAATAAATAGGCATTGTGTGCGCCTCCACAAATTACAGTAAAGAAAAACTTTGGGATGGCCCAACACAGCCCTCTTTTTCCCTTTTTATAGGTGAAGATGGACCGGGAACAACTATCAGAGCGGAAAACCCTGGGATTCAAGACGCCAAGCCCGTGCCACGACGTGACCTCCTGAAATAAAAAATAGCGTCCCACGATGCGCACCGAGCGCGTCGCCCCAGCCAAGATGCATGCCAAAAGATTACCTCTGACCCCCGATCACAAGCTTTAAATGCAAAAGATCGTTCGCCGATCTTGCGGATTCTGGTGGACCTCGGGGATTGTCCTACGAGAACGACATCCTCCAATGGCGAATAAGCACTTACACCGCATGCCAAAGCAGCCCACGACGGGAAGGATCAACACAACACTGGTTCATCGGAAAGTCTTCAGCGACCTTTTTGCTGGCTGTAGAACCGTACCATCCACTTCGGTGAAATGAAAATCGGCCCACCTTGGAAAAGACAAAACGCTAACAGGGGTAATAAATGAATGCAAAGGCCAAACCCACTCTCTGACAGGAAGATAAAGGGGTGACAGTGAAGGTTCAACAAACCCCCCTCTCTTCGTCGAAGGCACGACCACAATCTGGCTACTGGCAATGAAAATCCCCTCGGCCCTCGCTGAGTCATTTTACTCCTCGGCCCTAGTCGAGCCATTTCACCCCTCGGCGAGGGCCGAGCCATTTTATTCCTCGGCCCTAGCCAAGCCATTTTGCCCCTCGGCCGTCGCCGAGTCATTTTTACCCCTCGGCCCTCGCCGAGCCATTTTATTCCTCGGCTCTAGTCGAGCTATTTTGCCCCTCGACCCTCGCCGAGCCATTTTATTCCTCGGCCCTAGCCGAGCCATTTTGCCCCTCGGCCCTTGCCGAGTCATTTTTACCCCTCGGTCCTCGCCGAGCCATTTTGCCCCTCGGCCCTTGCCGAGTTTTTACCCCTCGGCCCTCGCCGAGCCATTTTTACCCCTCAGCCCTATCCGAGCTGCTCCGTCCCTCGGCCTTAGCCAAGCTATTTCATTCTTCGGACCTAGTTGAGCCACTGTGTCATTTGGCCTAATCCGAATTAAATCGTCCCTCGACCTCCCTTCAAACCAAGTCATGTTGACGTTCGATTCTGCCATCGGGGCTATCCCTATGCCTTGGCCTCGACCAGGATATTCCTTCAAAATTCGAGCCCGGGAATCAACCAAATGACACTCATGGTTAGGACTAAAATTAAAGGCAAGAAAACTGCGGCCAAGAAGGACAAATGAATGACAAGCAGCTGATCCATTTATCAGTCTTCGGTCAAACTACAAAATAAGAGAAAGAAAAAGTACATACGGACTCCCAATGAGTCACGACTTGGGGTCAGACCCAGCACTTCCTGCGGCAGCATCAACAGGGGCGTCGCTTGGCCCCCCCTTCTCGAAGGTGTCGCGACGAGTACCTCGGTAGCCGCATCGGCTCCCAGAATAGCTTTGAGGTCGACATCGGATATTTCTTCATACTCGTCCTCCTCGACCCCGGGGTGTACGCCTCATAATGCTCGGCTTCCAGGCAAGACAAGTCCAAGTCAGGATAAGCCTGGGCAACCTTAGCCCGCGCCTCATCTTCGTCCAGCTGAAATGCATCAGCACAGGCCGCCCTACATTCGTCGGCAAATTCGATGGATTTCTTGTACTCCTCCACCGCCGAAGAGGCCCGCACGTTAGCCTCGGTTAATTGCTTCTTCAATTCGGAGATCCTTCGGTGCCTCGAGGCCGCATCCTCTCCGAATGCCGCCAACCGCCCCTGAAACTCCTGGCTCGCCCTGTTCAACTGCAGACGAAAAGCCAAGTAAAGCGGAAGCCGAAAGACCAAGATGGGTAAAACAAATGGTGCCCTATCTGCTCATCCCGCCGGGCTAGCTCGCCCTCCAGCGCATGGACCCTATTGAGAGCCCTAGACTTGGCCGATTGGGTTTGACGAAGGCTCTTTTCTAGCTCGTCCACCCGGGACTGAGCGTCCCCGGTCTCTTGATGAGCGTAGTCGAGTTCGTCAGAAAGTCGAGCAGCCCGCTCATCTGACCACTTTAGCCGATCCTTTGTATCGGTGAGCTCTTTGTTTAGGCGGGTGAGGTGGTCCTGCTGCCGCCGGCACTTGTGCTCTTCCTCCTCGAGCCTTTTGCTCCAACTGACTCTATCTTCGACATAGCTGTCTTTCAGCTGATCCCACCTCTTATCAAAGAACAGTTGCATGGATTTGACCTTGCTCTCGTGCTCTACCCTGACCTGAGCAAGCTCCAGACTAGCCTTCTCGGATTGCTCATGGAGGCTTTGGAGCTTGCCAATCTGTATGGCGAGTTGAGAGGCTCTTTCCCTCTCAACTGCAAGAATCCTGTGAGCCTCCCCGAGCTCCCTCTGGAATTCACCAACCTGAATGGCGAGCTGAGGCGCTCTTTCTCTCTCAACTGCAAGGATTCTGTGAGCTTCCCCGAGCTTCCTCTGGAGGACCACCAGGGCTCGAGAGAGTTTATCAGTAGAATCCGCCCTCTCCTTGAAGTGATCGGCCTCGTAGCGGGCTCAAGCCCAAGCTCCAACAGCCAGATGCAAGCGCCATTTCAGTGCCCTCATAATCAGGGCATTCTGCAAAAAAGGATTATACACATAAAAGGCATAGTCGAACTAACTGACTAGAGACCCAACTTCGGTATGACAACCTACCCGAGATGCGTAGTCTGTGGCAATCCTCATGAGAGCAAGATCGTCAATCTCGGAAAGAAGAAAAGCCTCACTCGGCACCCCGGTGCAACGGAAGGCTATCTCAATAAGGTCCTCCAATGACCCCTCCTGTTGAGGAACTCTCCTCCCCTTGGAAGGTGGACCGCATCAGAGCGGAGAACATGGCGCTCACTTCCGGGTCGCGTGAGTGAAGTCTACGCCCAGGGAGCCAGCTTAGACACCCGCGACCCATGAGCTTCTCGATAGGCCAGCTTCCGCCACCGGAGCCCTCGCTTGAGAAGCTTCGGGCGTTTCGACTCCGACGAGGAGAGCCCCAACCGGAGCATCCCCTTCGCTCGCCGGCTCTCCTCCTTCTCCTTCTTCCTCTTCTTCTGCTTCTATCTCCTCAGAAATCTCCCTGCCCACAACAGACTCTTCAGGAACTTGGCTCCCCCCGAAGCCTCCTGTGCCTCGGCGGAAGGCCCTTCACCAGAAAGCCCCCCGCGAATTTCGATCGTTGGTTCGGCAGGTTCGGCCATCTCCTCGTTGCCTGCTGGCTCTCCTACCAGCGACCCAGGCCGAACCTCAGCAGCCGCAACCTCTTCCCCTGCCTCGATGGAAGCAGAGGTCGCTCCCACCTCCGCCTGTAACCTCGCCGAGCCACTGGCCTCCAATGAGGGAGGCCGAACCGCCTCGCCCACGGGGGCCCCCAAGCCAACCGACGTTTCTCCTTCGCCATCGTCAGACAAAACAACAACGGGAGGGGAGGAAATCTCAGCAGCCTCCTCCGAAACCCCCGCAGCTTCCCGGTCTTCGCCCCCGGACAGACCCTCCTCCGGCGCCGAAATATCGTGCGCTGCCGAAACTTCGGTACTTTCGGCTCGCGGAAACGAGGGGCGCTGGTCATCACCGTCTCCCCCGATCCCCCTAGAGCGGGAGCCAGAAGGGCGAGACCTCTTCTCGGAGCGATGCTTGCTGCTGGAGCCAGATCTCCTGCGGCGCTTTCCCAGCTCCTCCCTCATCTGGTTTGCGAGCGCCGATCTTTTGGCTATAAGGGTAGTATAATTCGCCCGTTAGTTCGCACAGAAATCAAAGATGGAGCCACGCTAAACTATTGACCACAGAGTGATACTCACCGCGAGGATCGACGGGGCTCAATCCAGCCACGAAGAGAGCATCCTCCGATAGGAGAACGCTGGCTAGGAGCGCCCGACTGCCGTGCAGCATGATCAGATCCCTTTTCTCCGACTCGGTTAACTCCGGGTGCGCTTCTGGATCCTTTACGTACTGCCCCTACACCCGAGGGAAATCCAAACCAATGTTCCCCTCGACTATGAAGAATCGTGACTTCCACTCCTTTATCGACGACGGGTTATCCGAAATCATCTTGAAGGATCTCCGGGGGCCGATGTAAGGCCATTCTGAGGCCCTCCCGGAAACCAGATTGAAACACACTCTGAATATCGAAAGGGTCGCGGTCACTCCGAGGCGTTTGCACAACGAGATAAACCCGATGAGGTTGCGCCAACTGTTGGGAGCCACCATGGTGAAGCATATGTTGTAGAACTTCATCACCTCCCGCACCAACGGATGAAGAGGGAACCGGAGACCTGCCCTCAAACTTTCCTCATAGCAGAACGCCCATCCCCTAATCCGGATGTCACCCTATCCTCAGCCGTCGGGAGCAACAAGACGACATCCTGGGGGATCTTGTACAAGCGGCGCATTCGTTCCAAATCCGCCAAGGTCACCTCCGAAGCCTGGTCACTTGGGCTCACCATATCCTCAATCGCAAGAGATGCTGAGCAAGATCGCAGTAAAAACGGGAAGACGAAGTTCTCTAAGGGAAAGCGAAAAGGGCACTATAAATAAGGATGGCACCGCCACGACCCCATTTGTCCAATTGAAACCGCCTCAGGGTAAGGATGAGGTGTCTCAACCTAGGCGTCCGAAACTGCCACCACGGGCGCTGTGAAAATTGAGATTTCCCATGCGGCGCTTCCCCAGCCGTTACCTTCGCCCCTAAGGATTGACGGATCCACCTCGAAAAGGCAAAGCGATCCTACCGCATTAATTAGGGCATCATTGCGTGGGCTGTCAATTAGACGTCCACTCGTTCGCAGTGCGCCACCCAAGTCTATACTCCCTACGCCCGAACCTACGCTTCGAACTAGGGAGTGGGGGGCATGTGTTGAGGGGTAAAATCGCTATTGCATTGGTAACCGTGCGAAGGGGTTAAGACCAGCCCCGTCCCCTCGCCCGCTACGTTACGCCTATGATGAACGAGCCAACTAATGTGGTCCGACGGGCCGAGCAACTTATGGCTCGGTTCTACCGAGTCAGCCATAGCTCGGCTCTCCCCGAGCTTCCATGGCTCGGCCTCCCCGAGCTTCCATAGTTCGGCCTTCCCAAGCCTTCCATAGCTCAGCTTCCCCGAGCTTCCCATAGCTCGGCTCTCTCCGAGCTTCCATAGCTCGGCCTCCCCGAGCTTCCCATAGCTCGGCTCTCCCCCGAGCTTCCCATAGTTCGGCTCTCCTCGAGCTTCCATAGTCTCGGCTCTCCCCGAGCTTCCATAGCTCGGCTTCCCCGAGCTTCCATAGCTCGGCCTCCCCCGAGCTTCCCATAGTTCGGCTCTCCTCGAGCTTCCCATAGCTCGGCCTCTCCAAGCTTCCCATAGCTCGGCTCTCCCCGAGCTTCCATAGCTCGGCCTTCCCCGAGCTTCCTATGGCTCGGCTTCCTTAAGCAATCCATGACTCGATACTCGCTTCCGTGGAACCCGACGCGGGAGAGCCTAGGCCTATCGTAACCGAATCCCAAACAAAGAATCATATTGAGGAGTGGCCTAGGATCTAGAATAACGGCCTAGGACCTATGCACTCATCAGATCTCAGGCCATCAGGGGACCCTCCCAGCCATCGATCTTTTAACAGACAAGATACGGATCCCACCGGCTTCATAACAGCTTGATACGAATCCCAACAACCTTCGAACCTTCTAGAAGGTGCTCAAGATCCAGGTGATTGCCTATAAATACAATATTCCCAGATTCTCTCAGGTATATGCGAACAGCCCCTGACTCTCGCTCTCTCTCTCTCTCTCTCCACTGCTGGTCGGTGCTTCTTTGGAGCTCCGATTGGCCATCCTTGGAGGGACTCTCTGTCCTTCTTCCCATTTTCTGTTGATCGCTGATCCCCGCTGACTTGAGTGTTGGAGGGTCTTTCGTGGAGGACCACCCTCAACGTCTATTGCATGAAGACTTCTATGCAGATTCGTTCAGAAGGAAGCCCTAATTAGGAGATCGACCATAGGACAGATTTTGATGACATAAAAAAAAAATAACCATGAACTCTTGACTGTGCGTAAAACTGGTTCTATTAAATAAATAAATAAAAAAACGGGGGGCACGCAACTCATTTCTGACAGCGCTTGAAAATAGTACAGATCGGGACACTACGATCCATGCCCGAAATTTTCACCTCATTAGAGTGTACCCACCTCATTCAGATGGATTATTTGCTTCATGATGAGTTGAACTTTTGGCTACAATACAATCAACGAATCTTGTCACGTCGCATTGCCAGGCGTGGCAGCGAGGGAATCCAATACGTCGCACCTATTGCTATGAGGGCTTGGCTTGTCCTTTTCGAGCCTCAGTACTCCCCCCTAAAAACTTTTAAATATGGTAGTACCTCTGCTGACACGAGTCACAAGACCGGTGTACGGTCTTACAGTGGCTCCAACGGAAGGACTGGCATGGTATTAAACGAGGGGTGGGGCTCACCTTGGCTCTAGCCATCCATGGCTCCAGGATTTCTGGGGAAGAGGATGTACCCTCTCGGCTTTGCACAATGACCATATGCATGGCACGGAGATACAAGCCAGGACCCAATGTTCAGGCCCTGGGATGGTGTCTTGGCCATGTGCCAGGCATTTTTGCTGTTCCCCGCTTGTTAACCGTAGCACCAGTACAGTACCAGTTACAAAGCTTGTGACTCCTCTTCTGGCATCTCAAGGTGCTAAACTAGCATTCCGAAAAGCCAATACATGGAGGAGAGTGGCCTTTATGGCATTAACTGGTGATGAATACTGTGGTCCTTCCTGTTTTGGTTTTGTTTCCAGTATTGAATTCATTCCAGCCTTGAGGTACCCCCTCTTAATTATGCTTCACAAATAAAGTGGCTGTCTGTAACAAAGGGAAAGCTTTAACAGGCCTGCTGCTGCTATCAATGGCAGACCCAGGCCAACGCAATAGAAGCCACCACTAGATAAAGATCGATGCTTTTTAAAAAAAAGAGAATGCAATGCTGATGATGAAAAGTGAAAAGGTGAGTACTCTTCGTACTAACAAGGCAAAGATGATACTCGACGCTATTACAAGGTGCGCTCTCGTGAAGCAATAAGTAATACAGCTTTGAGGACCTATGCTGTTGATGTAAAACAGTTCAAGGACCTAGGCCTATCCATGATTCTCCTTTGGTTAAAGCGTGTAAGTTGGAACACCAAAGTCAATTTATAGCTCAGCTTTTAGGCAATTGGGTTCATGGTATAATAATACTTCCTATTTTTTTTGTTTCCAAGTGTTCTGGTTGAACTCGGCACAACACTTCCTATCGATATTTGATTTTGTTGCAAATGCCTCTACCATCTGATGTCGATATAGAAGATCACTTAATAAGCACCACTAATTTCTTGTTACTGAAAAAAAACAAGAATCTTTTTCGTCAGGCTAAGATTAAGAAACTGAACTGGTCGTCTGCAATGAAAGCAGTCAGGAAGACTACTACTGCAAATCTCTCATCTGTACAAGCATTCAAACAATGTCCCCTGCTTGACAACAGCAGCTCTGGCGAGCAACCCATTCTTAAAATGGGAGCAAATGGACCCTAATTCACAAGTGGTGTATATCTACAGAACCCAGCTCCGCAACTTTGGAGAGTGTGCTTAAATGTCCAAGTGAGGCTCATAGAAATCACTCAGACAGGGTGACATGATCTCCTCTAGCATTTTCAATACACTGTTCATAGAAGGGCGATCATCTGGATTCGCATCGGTGCACATTGCAGCTATATCAAGGATTGCTTCGACTGCTTCAACATCGACATTACCGCACTTTTCATCAACAATTTCTTCCAACCGATGCCCTCCTGTTAATGTGTTTAGCTGCAGCACTTGGAACATTAGTTGGTGGAACAAAGAGAGAAAGGTAATTGGAAAAATGATAAGTGTAGAGCTAACTCACCCAGCCAACAACATTCAGGCCTTTTTTAACAAAGGATGGATCTGTAGGCCTCTTTCCTGTGACTAACTCTAATAAGAGTGCACCGAAGCTATAAACATCTGCTTTCTCTGTTGCATCGTTAAGCAGGGTTTCTGTTCCATAGAAAGTTATGTGACTGTCCTGAATTGCACTAGATGAACCTAAAGAACAAATTGTCCATGGCTAATTTAACTGATTAGAAATTTGGAATTCTTTCATTCATCCCATTTAAATTTGATGAAAGATTAACAGTTTACATAGTTAGGCATCAATAAAATTTCCACAGGACAGGCTGAATAACATTTTGGGTGCGCTAAATAGTTTGCTTTGAGAACTTGACATAACACAGGCTATGTTTTAATGTGTGAGATGAGTAAAGGTGCAGGTAGATGAAGTTATGATAGGTATTGAGTAACAAACCTGGTGCCAGATAACCAAAAGTACCAGCTACAACTGTTGCAATGTGTGCATCATCATCTACGAGAAGTCTGGCAAGACCAAAATCTGATACATGAGGCTCCAGGCTTCTATCAAGTAAAATGTTGCTGGATTTTATGTCCCTATGCACTATAGGGGGAGAGCAATCATGATGCAAGTATGCCAGGCCTCTGGCAGAGCCAAGGGCAATTTTCATGCGGGCATTCCAGTTCAAGGGCTGCTCATCTTGCCCATGCTCTGAAAAAATAAAAATGGAAAGCAGAACTTAATAATAGCCTGGAATAAATTCACCTGACTCTCCAGAGGGCTGATCGCTGATTTCTAAGAAGACATAGATAATAGGGAATAAGTGGAAGTAAAATATTTTTAATGATGGTCTCAATAAACAAAGGAAAAGTGTATAAGAGAAAAATGAAACAGGTTAAAATCCTACACTTCAGCGAATCTTTGTATATAGTTTGTGACACATATAATAACTTTGTTTTTATTATTTTTACTATAAAAATAATTGCTAATGTTTCAGTCAAGGAGCTTACCATGCAGGTAGTGGTCTAAGCTGCCCAAGGGCAAGTAATCATATATCAGGAGTTTGGCTGAGGGGAGCCTGCAATAGCCTCGCAGATTGACAAGGTTGATGTGTTTAATGCTGCCTAGAATCTCGAGTTCCCTCTCAAAAATCTGATCAGATGCATCACTGTTCCGATCAATTCTCTTGACGGCAAATATGTTATTATCATCCATCACCATTTTGTAGACAGTACCAAATCCGCCTGATCCAACAATATCCTCTTCATCAAGTAGCTCCAGCTTTTTTATTATCTCCTCGGATGAATATGGAAGGTTTCCATGAAAAGTGATTAGTTTGGTGCCTAATTGGAAAGGAACATCAAATAAGTTTGGCAGCTGGTAGGACATAGGGTGAAGAAGGGACAGAGGAGATTATATAGTTTACCAACATCTTGCACAAATTGTTTATCCATTTTATATATTTGCCTCCGGCCTTCCCCTTTCTTGACAGTAAACAGATCCAAAGGAAACCAAGGACTGCAACTAATGCCAGGGCCATGGTAGACATAGCACCAATTATAATCCCATGAGAAAATGTGTTGTTCTTTTTGAGGGAATTGGTGGGATCCCTGGTGATTCAACCGCATGAAAGAGTTGAAACCGTCATCAGCAATACTAAATAACAAGGTACTTCACCCATTCTCCACTCATACTATATTCAGAAAGAACAACAGAATTGTTCTTTTTTTTGTCATTCTCAAATGATAATGAAACTCCAAATCAAAACTTGCCTGGTGAAGCGAAAGATTCCGGGTGTGGTAGCAGTGCAGGAAAGCCCATTGAACCACGGCACAGTTTCTGGATTGGCAAGCCACATAGCTCTAGATTTCCAACGAACCTGCATCCCTTTGCATCATTATAACAACTCCAAGGAGATATCATAAGGACTAGAACGCATACAATCTTCACATATCAAATTTGCTCTATAACCTATTGAACATGATAATCAAACTGATAAAAACGCATAAAAAACACTGATAATCCATGTTATTAGGCATCTGGGAGAGCAGCAGTGCAACTTACGAGGTATTCTTGAAAGTGCCTAGTATTCCAACATTTGGGATTTCACCAGAAAAGAAGTTGGTGGATAAGTTTCTGTGATGGAATGTACCACAAGATTTCACAAAAACAAATAGGGGGGAAAAAAAAATGCAAAGCTAGCAAATATGGTGCTATTCTAGATAAGTTAATATAGAACAAGGTGACTAAACTTACAGAAAACGCAAATGAATGAGACGACCCATTGAGGGAGGTATCGTTCCCCTCAGCAAGTTGCTCGATAAATCCCTGCATTCCACATCCAATTAACAGAAACCAATAGACAAGGTAATATAACATAATAAAAAGAGGACCAGGGATTAGTAAACATACAGGATAGTGAGATGAGCAAGGTCTCCAATCTGGGAGGAATACTTCCTTGCAGGTTATTTGCTCTCAGATACCTACACGAACAGGGGAATGCAGCAGCTAGCGTAAACAATCAAATGGAAAATATTAAGTGGAAATAAGGTAATCAAAAATAAAAAAAAGGATGAGAAATAGAGAAGGGCATACAGTGCTCTTAGCTTGGTGCAGTTCCTGATGTCAGCCGGAATGGGTCCATGCAAGCTATTCTGATGGAGAGCCCTGCGAAGTCCCAGATACAAAGCCAGTGCAAGATGGGAGCTTTAGCTGATATTCACAAAAGAGATGACACCTTTACGTGTTCTATCTATTTCTTTCAAAACAGTTATGACATGGAGTCATAACTATTTAGAGTTTAGTGTTTTGTAACATGAATGTCATATTGTATAACTTATGAACTGGGGTATCGTCAGAGTGTTTGGCGGCCTATATTCCCCGTTATTTACTTTCCATATAGTTCTAGTTACAAACCTACGACACCATGCTCCGGGTGTCATCATAAAAGCTACGACACCCCAGATTTACTATTAAGACACCGTAGTTACAAGCCTACGATACCCATGCTTATAACTAACCATGGAGAGAGCATGGGAATGGATATAAAGAAGAGGATAAGAGGGGGGAGGGGCATTCTACAGAGGGCCAAGTGGAGAAGAGGGGGGAGCGACACCCTAGTTTAAACCTTAACAGTCCCCGTACGGATGTCATCGCCTTAAAGCTAGGATGTCGTCAGATGAGAGCTGGGGTGTCGTAACAGCCTAAGTCAGGGATGTCATTAGTCCCCCTTAACTATCCCCGCATGGGTGTCGTCGCCTTAAAGCTAGGGTGTCATCGCGCTAAAGCTGGGGTGTCGTAAGAGCCTAAGTCGGAGATGTCGTCGGTCTCCTCCTTAACAGCCTCCGCACGGGTGTCGTCGCCTTAAAGCTAGGGTGTCGTCGCGCTAAAGCTGGGATGTCGTAAGAGCCTAAGTCGGGGATGTCGTCGGTCCGCCTTAACAATCCCTGCACGGGTGTCGTCGCCTTAAAGTTATGGTGTCGTCGCGCTAAAGCTGGGGTGTCGTAAGAGCCTAAGTCGGGGATGTCGTCGGTCCCGCCTTAACAGTCCCGGCACGGTGTCGTTTCCTTAAAGCTAGGGTGCCATCGCGCTAAAGCTGGGGTGTCGTAAGAACCTAAGTCGGGGATGTCGTCGGTCCCCGCCTTAACAGTCCCAGCACGGGTATCGTCGCCTTAAAGCTAGGGTGTCGTCTATTTAGAGCTGGGGTGTCGTAAGAGCCTAAGTCGGAGATGTCGTCGGTCCCCGCCTTAACAGTCCCGGCACGGGTGTCGTCACCTTAAAACTAGGGCATCGTCAGATGAGAGCTGGGGTGTCGTAACAGCCTAAGTCGGCGATGTCGTAACAGCCAATTGTGTTGTCGTATTTTTCAAGTGAGGTGTCGTATTTTTTTTACCTTGGTATCCTAATGCTTTGTAGGATATATTGACAGCTAAATCTATGGATATCATTGTTCATGACTGTGTGCCTATATTTCCACAAACGATGCTGAAATTATAAATCGGAAAGAAATCGAGCACACTCCTGGCCGTGCACCTTCACCCATCGCTCCAAAAGCAGGGGTTGATACTGTAGTTCCTCAAACTGGAATGGAATTCAATTCAGCAGATGATGTATATACTTTCTACAATGGATACGCAAAAAGAGTTGATTTTGGAATCACAACAGTGTATAGCAGGGCCAACAACAACAAACAACTTTGCTTCAAGCACCTGGCGTGTTGGAGGCAAGGAAAATCTATAAAAACAGAGAAGAGCATGAATCATAGGGATACTGGGAAAGTTGATTGCATGGCATTTATAAAAGCAAGACTGAATGCTACAAGTGGTAAGTGGATATTGATTGAGGTTTCTCTAGAACATAACCATGGGATGTCCATAATATCAACTGGTTATCTACGGTCGCATAGGAGGATCAGCACACCAGAGAAGGCAGAGATCAGTAATTTACATGCCGTGAATGTTCCGACAACTTAGATATACTCTGCCATAGCAAGGAGAAAAGGGGCAGAAGACAATTGGATTTCACTGAGAAGGATGCTCGTAATTTCATTTGTCGCGAATGTCAGTCTAAGCTGAAAGAAGGAGATGCTCAGTCGATGGTAATCTATTTCAATGAAATGCAACTCAGAAATCCCAATTTCTTCTATACCTTAGACCTCAATAATAATGGTCATCTCAGGTCTGTCTTCTGGATTCATCCAAGGTCAAGATTGGCATGCACATACTTCGGTGATGTTCTAAGCTTTGACTCAACCTATTTGACAAATAGATATCAAATGCCTTTTTGTCCATTCGTCGGGGTCAACCATCATGGACAGTCCATCTTGCTTGGTTGCACATTGTTGTCTGATGAGAGTACTGAAACATATAAATGGGTTTTTCAGTCATGGCTGGATGCAAATGGTGGTCAAGCACCTATTGCCATAATAACTAACCAAGATAAGGCAATCGAGGCTACTGTTAAAGAAGTTTTTCCTAACACACGACATCGATTTTGTCTTTGGCATATATTGAAGAAGATACCTGAAAAGATTGGCCACATTTGCACAGCAAATCCCAAATTTATGGTTGATTTCGATGAGGCGATATATGATTCATTGACCATACAGTCATTCGAGGAAAGGTGCCCATATTATGGAGAAATATAAAGAATGCAAGGCTATAGATTGGTTCAATATCCTTTACGAATGTCGGAATAAATGGGTCCCAATTTACCTGAAGGATGCATTCTTCGCAGGTTTGTATTTCATTGTCTTTGGTTCATGTTCGCGTTCAACGCTTCTTTTTTGACAAAATTATATACAGGGATGTCATCTTCACAAAGGAGCGAGGGCATAAATCACTTCTTCGATGGGTTTATAAATTCAAAGACTACACTAACAGAGTTCATAGGTAAGTACGAAGATGCCTTGAGAAAAGGTACGAGGCCGAAAATGAGGAAGATAATAGGACATTGCAAACGATTACTTTCCTAAAGACATCATCACCTTTTGAGAGACAAGCTGCAGAAAGGTATACAAGGCGCATTTTCAAAAAATTTCAAAATGAAATCCTTGAAATGGCTGCATCAAATACTAAATTGATCAAGGAAGCTGATGACTGTTATGTATATTCTGTAAAGTCGTATGAAAGGATTGAAGTCGATGGAATCAGCAAGGAGATGATCAAAGAATATATCGTGTCATACAATATATATATATTGAGGATGCCCAATGCTAGTGTCGATCCTTTCAGTTTAAGGGTTACCTGTGTAGGCATGCCTTGTTGGTTCTTCATCAAAGCGACGTTTTCGTTTACGGTTTACCAGATAAATACTTCTTGAAGAGATGGTGCAAGGACATGAAATACCAATTCGACGATTTCGACTGCAATACTGAAGGTTGCGATAAAAGCACACGAAAATCACGGTACACAGTGATAATTTTTTCTTTGAAATGTCTTAATATATGTTTTCGATAACATTATGTTATTGATTGTAGATATAGTTTGCTGAGTCATCGGATGATGAAGCTCACAGAGATAGCCTTCGTGTCTGAAGATGCATTTAATTTAGTGATGGATGGTCTAACACCTATATTCAAAATTGCCGTGGATGCTAACTGCGCAGCTAAGCCAAGAACAGAGCTTATAATTTAAGATCCTCGGCAAATTAGGATGAAAGGTCGCCCAAGAGAGAACAGATTAAAGAGTGGAGTCGAGAAGAAGTCAAAAAGATCAAGGAAAAATCTGGTCAAGGCAACCGTTGACGCTCCACCAATGCAAAATGAAATAAGAACTGCTTCAAGCAACAGGCAGACTTGTATAGTCAATTAACATCGGAGAGGACATGGAAAGAATTGTACCACCTTTTGAAACTTTGATGGACGAGTTTGATGCTTATGTATTGAGTCAACTAATATATGAGCATATATAAAACACGGGTGTCGTAACTTTGTAACTAGGGTGTCTTGGTCGCAAATAAGTGTTTTGTAACTAGGGTGTCTTTTTCAGCCAAATGAAGTGCTCATCTCGTCTGCCAAGAAGATTTGATATTTTACGAATATGCTTGTACTGTTACGACACCCCAGCTCTCGCCTAACGACACCCGTGCGGAGACTGTTAAGGTGGGGGGCACGACGACCCCCCAGCTCTGGGCTAACGACACCCTAGCTTTAGCTCGATGACACCCGAAAGGCAAAATCCTACGATACCCCCTATTCTCACGAAAGGACACCAATGCTTTTAGCGCGATGACCCCCCAACTCTGGGCTAACGACACCCTAGCTTTAGCTCGACACCGAAAGGCAAAATCCTACGACATCCCCATGTTCTCACTAAAGACACCAATGCTTTTAGCGCGACGATCTCCCAGCTTTGGGCTAACGACACCCTAGCTTTAGCTCGACGACATCCGAAAGGAAAAATCCTACGACATCCCCTGTTCTCAATTTACGACATTCTAGTTTTCAATTTACGACATCATATATGAAAACTCAAGAAATTGTGAAGTAGAAAAGGCATAAAGATGAATAAATCGAGGACACCCCTGTTCTCAATATAAAATATTTGCATTTGCATTAAATATGAAACAGTGTCAATATGAATAAATTACATTAAATTTTCAATGAAAGAAGAATGAAAAAATTAAGAACAGTTTGCGATAAGGTCATTGATCTTTTGGTTGAGGCCCTCTCTCAATATCGTTGCAGCTAATTGTTACCGGTATTCTCTTATTTCCTCCTCGTGAAATCCATCTTCATATCAGAATTGTCCCATCGAGCAAGACATTTCATGTATCTTAGACAGTATAGGCCACAATCTAGCGATCCGGCCGGTTGACTTGGGCAATCCGAAATCTCTTCCATCGGTCAAGTCATAACCTCCTCCTTATGGCAGTAGATATGTAATATGTGGCCAAGAATTGTATGCCATTTCTTCGCATTGGCCTTGTACCTGGTGTTGCGTTTTAATGAATTCAAGTGCATGAACACCTTTCTTTCCATGTCGACAGCAACAAGATGCCAGTGCGAGTTATCGGAGTTTATTATGGTGAATAGAAACCGAATTGGGCCTTATCTTCATCGGATACATTGTCAAATATCGATGCCCCTGATGTTGCAGCGAGTTCATGAGGAGTTGATGGAGAAGTCAGACACAAAGCGGCTACAAAAACTGATGCAAAGATGCACTTATGGTATCGGTCCGGATGCTCTGTCCAGTTGCACATCAAAAACTCCTGGCCGGCATCAATTATCTGCCAATGGAATGTAAACTGATTAATATAATTCTAAAATCAACAACTAGAAAAGGTTTCTTGAGATACTTACATCATCTATTATCATATCATTGTTAATGAGATCCCGAAGACTTTTCCCTTTACAATGCCACCTAACTTATTGGTGTACATGATCTCGTCAGTTAGTCGTTCACTCAAAAAAAAATTTATAATTATTTATCATCTTCGACCGTTGTGTTGGGTTTTGATGTGCCCACTATCTTCGATGACTTTCTATGACAGATTGTCTCATAAGATTCTCCTCTGACCTTGGATGCCTTTCGCTTCCTCGGCTCTTATTTCACCCTCTTAACAAGAGAAGGCATTCCAACGATTTCTATGTCAATATCATCATCCTTTGGAGCAGGGGTGCCAAGTTTATTATCAGATTTGGACTCCTCTTGGCCCTCCATAGATTGCCCCTCTCCGCTCTTCTCCTCCTCTTTATTTTCAATCCCATGCTCTGTTTTATCATCCAAGGATTCTCCCTCCAATCGCTTCTCCTCTTGGTCCTCCTCCATCTTATTGTCCTCCTCCATCTTATTCTCCTCAGTATTTCATTTAACAGGCTCGAGAAGACACTCCAGGGAATGCCCCTCCTCTGTCTTCCATCTCCCTTGTCCTCCTCGTTTATTGCATTGCTTTCCTTTATGAGGAGTGAACTGAGGAGGCTTTCAGCAATGGACAGCATGTGCCTGACATCGTCGAGTTGATCCTTAACGCAGGCCAATTCAATCCTCAACTCGGCACAACTTTCGCAGCGCTCTGTTGATTCAGGCGATGCTACTATCTATTGACTGAGAAGCCAGCGCTCCTCTGACAGTGGTACACAGCTCCTTCCAACTGCAAAGCAAGATGATAAACAAATTAATATTAAGTGAAAATATTAACACATTAAGTGAAAAATATGGTCAGAGCAATGAAGCAATGTATTACCTTACCAAGTCGTGAGGCTGCATGTTGGCAACCCGAACTGACTGGATCTTCATTTGGTTATCATACCACTTCAACAGCCGGGGCAGTTTATCGGGATATGCTGTTGCTCTCATTGATGTATGCTCGAGGAACCACGCCTGAACATGATAATTTTTAGGTATAAAAAATGTAATATTAACAAAGAAATTATACTAAGAACACTATTTATGCATCTCAATAATCCTTACCACCAGCGCTGCCGAGCATCTGAACAGGGTAGGCTACCTCCTAACCTTTTGTGCTCTCTTTGAGTGGACCGGCTCCTCGGAACGCAAGCAAGCAGCTACTTCTGGGAGAGCCAGAACAATCAACTCCTTGAATGCCGAAGCCCAGTCGATCCTATCCGGTTGACTTAAGTCATCCAAGTGCTGGATGAGATACCGTGGATATCTCTGATTAGACTTTGGAGCCAAAAACATGGCAAACATGTAGGCGATCCAAAGTCTGACGGTGTCCTCGACATCTTCCTGTACCTTAGATGATCGGAGTCAAAAAATTAACTTCTCCAAACCTTCTTGATGAAGATCTAAACCCTGGCCAAATCGTTTGAACAACCTTCCGTTGAACACTGGCTGGACGTGTCGATCTTCTTCCCATGAGCTGGAAGACCCAGAATAAGTGCGACTTCATTGGCACTGAATAGAACCGGCTTGCCACAGAAAATGAACTCGTCGCCTCCACTGTGACATCTTATGATGTTTGCTAGCAGTCGCCCGTCGACTGTGAACGTCTGCATGTCGACGAAGGCACCAAATGGGGTCCTTCGAATAAGTTTTGTATGCTGTCTAGTAAACCTATCTTCCAAACCTTCTGAACGTATACGGCGGCCTGCAACTATTCTTAAACAACTGGAAAGCCTTCACTCGGGGGATTGGAATAATTTTCATGTCATCTGAAATAGGGGGTAAAACATACTAGTCAGCTGGGTGCCATTATGTATGAACTAGGGTGCCATGACATTTTAAGAGAGGATGTCATAATATCTTAACAAAAGGGGTAAACATACCTGAAGAAGACACATCCTCATTCGAATGAAGAACGATGTCCTTCTTTGTTCCATCATTTTCTCCTTCTGGTTTTTCTTTGTTCGTGGTCTTCGTCCACAAATGAAAGCACTCATGTCCATGAATGAAGTAGATGGAAGAAAGAACTGTTGAAGAAATTTAGAACACCGGTGGCTTCTCGAGCAACAAACGAAGGACCTCTAGGGTTTTAGAAATTTTTTTATGCCAACCTCAAAGGAATATGAAAGACACCAGGAGCGCACGATCATATCGCTGATACGCAAACCCATAGGAACCAGCCACGTTATGCAACTTTTCTCAAAAAGATGGCATAGCTGAGTTACTAGGGTGTTGTCGAATTACAACTAGGGTGACGTCAAAATTCCCACCTAGTTCAAATTTATCGTAGTGGTGTCATAAGATTATACCAAGGGTGTCGTAGCATTTCAACTGGGGTGTCGCGAAGGAAACCCCATGAAACAACTTACGACACCCCAGCTCTCATCCGATGACACCCTAGCTTTAAGGCGACGACACCCGTGCGGGGACCGTTAAGGCGGGGACCTACGACATCCCTTACTTAGGCTCTTACGACACCCTAGCTCTCATCCAATGACACCCTAGCTTTAGTGCGACGACACCCATGCGGGGACTGTTAAGGCGGGGACCTACACATCCCTGACTTAGCTGTTACGATACCCCAGCTCTCATCTGACGATACCCTAGCTTTAGCGCGACGACACCCGTACGTGGACTGTTAAGGCGGGGACCTACGACATCCCTAAGTTAGGCTCTTACGATACCCCACTCTCATCCGACGACACCCTAGCATTAAGGCGACGATACCCGTTTCGGGACTGTTAAGGCGGGGACCGACGACATCTCCGACTTAGGCTGTTACGACACCCCAGCTCTCATCCGACGACACCCTAGCTTTAGCGCGATGACACCCGTGCGGGGATTGTTAAGGCGGGGACCGACGACATCCCCAACTTAGGCTGTTACGATACCCTAGCTCTCATCTGATGACCCTAGTTTTAGCGCGATGACACCCATGCAGGGACTGTTAAGGCAGGGACCTACGACATCCCTGACTTAGGCTGTTACGATACCCTAACTCTCATCCGACGATACCCTAGCTTTAGCGCAACGACACTCGTGCGTGGACTGTTAAGGCGGGGACCTACGACATCCCTGAGTTAGGCTGTTACGACACCCCAGTCTCATCCGACAACACCCTAGCTTTAAGGCGATGACACCCGTTCCAGGACTGTTAAGGTGGGGACCGACGACATCCCCGACTTAGGCTGTTACGACACCCCAGCTCTCATTTAACGACACCTAGCTTTAGCACGACGACACCCATACGGGGACTGTTAAGGCAGGGACCGACGATATCCCCGACTTAGGCTATTATGATACCCTAGCTCTCATCCGACGACACCCTAGCTTTAGCGCAACGACACCGGTGCGGGGACTGTTAAGGCAAGGACCTACGACATCCCTGACTTAGGCTGTTATGACACCCCATCTCTCATCCGACGATACCCTAGCTTTAGCGCGACAACATCCGTGCGTGGACTGTTAAGGCGGGGACCTACGATATCCCTGAGTTAGGTTGTTACGACACCCCAGCTCTCATCCGATGACACCCTAGCTTTAAGGTGATGACACCCGTTCTGGGACTGTTAAGGCGGGGACTGTTAGGCTATTACGAAACCCCAGCACGGGTGTCATAGCATTGGTGCTAGGGTATCGTAAGGTATAAACTAGGGTGTCGCGAAGGATTTTCGGTAGAATTTCTCTGGAGTGTGCGGGGCTTCTCTCAATGGTCAGTTTTAAGCATGGGTGTCATAGCGTTGTCGCATGGGTGTCGTAAGGTTTCAACTGAGGCATCGTAAATCTTTTTTTGGGTGAACATAACTTGGGTGTTGCAATACTTCCGACCTGTTCCTCTTGGGACGTTGTAAAGCTTATCCGTTCAGCGTGCATTTAAACCAAGGGCACCAAGTGGCCGATTGAATAATTGGAAAGTGCTCACTCCATCATGTGAGGAGAGACACTCCGATTTACTATAACGAAGATGCTAGCATGGCCAATACTTGTTCCGAATCGGGGATTGGAACACTGAGTTCGACGAGATTTGGTTTCCCAACACTCTCTTCAGTAATGGTTTCTGTCCCCTATCCCCCAACTCGACGGCTATAAAAGGGGAAAGGATGAGTATTGCCCGCAACCACAGGAATCGGAGGTAGTTTAAGAAGGTTTAAGAAAGCTTCACCCATGTCGACATCGGAGGTAGACGAGCTGGCTATCGCCTTTAGCATGAAACTTCAGCTCGATGGCGACGACGAAAAAGTGGAAAAGGAAACTACCAAGGGATCGTTGAAGAAAGACTCTGGTGGATCTCCGAAACAGAATTTTGAGACTACAAGTAAGATGAAGAGAAAGGGAGGAGACCGTGGAAGTCCGTTTGGAAACGCCAAAAAGCGTTTCCGTTGAAATTGTAATGAAATTTTGCAATGACTAATAATATTTTAGATAAAATTGCGACTGCTTTGATGCTACTGTGTTTTAATAGTAATTCTGGGTTATCGTAGCTTTATTACGATTATGATGGATTTTCTCCTGCGATGTCGTAAAGCTTTTCACCTACGCATGAACGGATGTCTTAGGTTTGTAACTAGAGTATCGTACTATTTCATGTACGAAACCCCATTAAATAACTTACGATACCCCAGCTCTCAACTGACAACATCCTAGCTTTAAGGCAACGACACCCGTGCAGGGACTTGTTAAGGCGGGACCTACGACATCCCTGACTTAGGCTATTACGACACCCCAGCTCTCATCCAACGATACTCTAGTTTAGCGCGACGACACCCGTGCGGGGACTGTTAAGCGGGACCGACGACATCCCCAACTTAAGCTGTTACCGACACCACCAGCTCTCATCCGACGACACCCTAGCTTTAAGTCGATGATACCTGTGCAGGGACCGACGACATCCCCGAATTAGGCTGTTACGAAACCCCAGCACGGGTGTCATAGCATTGGTGCTAGGGTGTCGTAAGGTTTAAACTGGGGTGTCACGAAGGATTTTTGGCCAAATTTCCTCATGGGGTGTCGCGGGGCTTCTCTCCATGGTCAGTTATAAGAACGGGTGTCGTAGCATTGGTGCTATGGTGTCGTAAAGTTTCAACTTGGGTGTCGCCAAGGATTTTCGGCCGAATTGCTCCTGGGGTCGTAGCATTGTCGCTAGGGTATCGTAAGGTTTCAACTGGGGTGTCGCGAAAGATTTTCGACCGAATTCCTCTTGGGTTGTCATGGGGCTTCTCTCCATGGTTAGTTATAAGCACGGGTGTCGTAGCATTGGTGCTAGGGTGTCGTAAAGTTTCAACTTGGGTGTCGCGAATGATTATCGGCCAAATTCCTCATGTGGTGTCGCGGCCGTTCTCTCCAGAGTTGTAAAGTGAGACACTAGAGCTATATGGATAGGAATAACGGAGAATATAGGCGGAGACACTCCGATGACACCCTAGTTCTAAGGAAGTTACCTACGCATTAAACAGTTTCCTAATGCATTAACTTCCTTTAACGACAAAAAATAGTTGGTGCAATAAAGGAGCTTTACAAAGAAGTATGAACACCTTTCTTTTTACTTCCTGCTGTGGATGACATTTCCTTGCATCCGAAAGCCCAGAGCGAGGGGGAAGAAAGAGTTTTTCTTGCACAGATGTAATCCAAGAAAAAATGACGATAGAAGTAGGCTGGAGGGAAAGGACATTTTCGTCTGCATAGCAATTTTAAAATAAAGGCGAAGCGCTTTTAATGGCCATCACGATCAGAACATAACTCGTAGCAGAGCCATACCGTTCCGCAACGTCAGCCACGTAGGATGCACGTAGATCAATCAGGAGAGACGGTGCAGCCCACATAGAACTTGCTGCACCGGGGGCAGTGTACAAAGACTTTTCCTTTTTGTGCACCATCTTCTATGCAAACCTTTTACAAGGGCATGTCATGGCCCATTGAGCCACGATATGCCTTACATGTGTGTTCACGTAGGCATGTAATCAATGCGCTCATTGATGTGCATTTTTGTGCATCAAAAGTGGTGCACAAAGACTTTTCCAACATGATAAACCCTAACCAAGGAAAATTCTATTTGGCCCGCAAAAATTGCTCAGTAGCTTCCCTCTTTTTTAAAAAAAAATTCCTAAACTACCCTTCCTTTTATCTCTCTATACCCCATCCCCATCTCCTGCCCTCCCCACTCCCCCCTCTCTTCGGCGCCGCCCTCGTCTCATCCCCTTTTTAGCACCGTCCTTTTTCTTTTCGGCCCCGTCTCCTCTCCACTCCCTAGCATCAGCCAACTCCTCCTTCCCTAACAATGGCTTCCCTTCCGACACTGTTCGGCCAAACAGGACCGAACAAAGGCCCTTTGTTCGGTCCTGTTTGACCAAACAAAGGCCCTTCGTTCGGTCGAACGAATGTCGTCCGTTCGACCTGTTTGCCCGAACGATGCTCGATAGGCGGAGGGCGCCAGGGCCAAAGAGGGCTGGTGCCCGGAGGGCGGAGGGGTGCCGGGAGTCGAAGAGGGCTGGTGCCCGGAGGGGGGGGGCGCTGGGGGCCGAAGGGCGCTGGTGTTGGAGAGTGGGGGGATGTTGGGAAAGGAGGAGGAGATGAAAAGGGAAGAAGATGGGAGACTGAGGGGAAGGGATTGGGAAAGGAAAAGGAAGCGGTGCCGAAGAGGAGAGTGTGGAAAAGGAAAGGGGGAAGGGGGCCAGAAGACGGAGAGGATACGGGGGTTGGAAGGAGAAGGGGGCCGGGAGACGGGAGGAGAGGGGGGCGTGGAGGAAATGGGGTCAGGGATAGTTTAAAAAAAAAAATTTAACAAAAGGGCTACTTAGCAAAAGCTACGGACCAAATAGAATTTCCCCTAACCAAGCCCTACTAAGCTTAGATTGGTGTCAGGTGGCAATAAAAAATTGACACGCGGCCTACGGTGGCCGGCCGTAATAAATCGGCGGCAAGAGAATACGGCGAGCTCGGCCGTTGGTTTGGGTGGAGAGGAAAAGGAGAAGAAAAGGGTAGCGGTCTAAGGGAGAATAAAAGGAAACAAGAGAAGAGAGAGCTTAACTGGGTTTCATTTGACTCGAGACTTGCTTTTCCAATGAGGTAGTCCACCAACACGGCATGGGAGTAGACTCGTGAGAAGGTCTGGGTCTAAATTTTGACCAGCAGTACTGTGGTCAAGTCTAGTATCAACTACGTATTGGTCGAGCTTTTGGTTTGAAACTCGCTTCTGGTCTTATTGCTATTCCATCTTGGAGTCCATTCGGCAATATCGTCTTAGATATTGGACCTAGAGAGAACGGCGCGTGTTGGAGACGGGGAAGAAGGAAGAAGGAAGAAGGAAGAACATGGGCGCTGCAAGGGCTTGTTTGCAATTTTTTTTATTTTAATTCTTGCTAGGATCAGACTTGCAAGCTATCGTGTTTCAGAAAGACTTCAAAGGTTGATGCTTTAAATTTTGTGCAGTGTGAGCTCCGGCATCTATTGCTGTGGTTGCTTTAAGATTCGTGTCCTGCGGCGGTTGTCTTCCTGATCTCGGTGAGTTAGGCTGTCCCAGTGATCCGTCTCCTCTGGGTGTTTGTCCCGCTTGACTCCTCCTTCCCCTATGGCTGTGATTGGGGATTCTGCTGCTCCGAAGGCGTGGAACAGGGGTCAGGCATCCGGCTTTGTTTGGGTATTCCCCATCACCGGTTGAGATTTCTGAGCTGGAGGGCCGCTTCCCGGAGGTGGTTTGCATTCCTGCTGTAGCACTGGAGGAGGCCAGCAATGTTGGAAGGAAAAGGCCATTCTGGCCCACACATTTCAGAGGTGGGTTTCGCCGATGCTTTCATCAAGAGTTCCGACGGGCTGGCATCTCTGGTGCTATTCATCCGGTTAGCCTCGCTCATCGATGCCACATATTTCGATTCGAGGATCCGGAGTCTAAGGAGCTAGTGCTTCAGCGTCCATGGGTGATCAACAGACAGCCTGCTGCCATGGAAGCATGGCGTCCGGAGTTTGTTCCAGCGATGGATGCAGTGTCCTCTGCCCTCCTCTGGGTGAGGATGCCCTCTCTCCCTGTTGAGTTCAGGTCCGAAGAAGTTCTGAGAGTGATTCTGGAGCCGGCGGGTGAGTTCCTGTTCATTGACTCTACCACTCGCCTGCTTTCTAGGGGGGTTTCGCCAGAGCTTGCATTCGTGTGGATCTCCGGCGTCCTCTTCGGCCGGGTGTCAGAGTTCAGGGCTTGAGTACCCCCTTTTGGCAACAGTTTCAGTATGAAAATTTAGAAGGGATGTTCTTGCTGTGGCTCGATCCATCTTAACGGCCCATGTTCTCAGTCTTCCCCGTCTCCGGCGGCTGCGCAGCCTTCGGCTGGGCCTAGCTTCGGTCCTTGGATGTCGGTCACCCGTCGTCGTCGTCTGCTGGGTTCAGAGCTGAGGAAACTTTCGACACCTTCTGGGGCTTCCCAAGCTGCCTCCGAGTCTCCCTCATCTGAAGCTGTGAAGCCGGACTTGGTGGCCGAGGGCTAGCTATCTCCTGCCAAGGTTGCTCGTTGGATTTCCTCCAAGGCCGGTTTGTCCTCTGCCAGCAAGGTGGTGGTTCCTACTACTCATCTGGCCAGATTGAAGAAGGGACATGGACCTTCGAGTGAGGGCTGCTGTGAATTCCTGGGCGTGCCGGTTTTAGGAAGCAAGGGGTTCGTGCCAGTTTCTTGGAGTAAGGGGCCTGTGCCGTTTGAGGGAGCAGTGGAAGCCGAGAAGACTGAAGTTCAGATAAATGGGTCTGAACTTCAGCTTGTTGTGATCCAAAAGGCTAAATCCAATAATCCATTTGCCCTCCTGGGTACTGTCAATTGGGAAGGTAGACCTTCTGCCCGGTTAGATGCCAATCCGGGTCCTTCCAAGCGTGCCAGGCCGGAGGAGTCCCATCCCTTGCGGAAGTCTTTGCAAAATGTTAACCAAAAGGTAAATGCGCTGCTACTATGGGAAAAGGGGCTAAGGGAAAGGTTAACCTAAATGCCAATCCGAACCCAGATCAGTGCCTTTCCTCTATTGTAAGCATGCCTCTTAAGGCCTCTGCCCAGGTGTCAGTTGGAGCTGGGAGTGGGGGCCAATCTTTAAAGGATGTGAACTGTAACAAGGAATTGACACTCTCCGGCCTTAAATTGGCAATTCAGGGTCAGTCGATTATTTTCGGCCTCCCTGCTGATGGACCTCGGGTTACTGAAGATGAATCGGAGGTAGTTGCTCAGCGGGCTGACAATTTTGCGATGGATTGTGCTATGTAGTCGGAAGTGGGCAGTACCCTGCATCCGGAGCATAGTTCTGACTCAGTTATGTTGGACAACCAGGGTGGCCACCACCCCTCCCCACAATTGTAAATGAAAATCCTTATATGAATGTTAGAGGAGCTCGAAAACCGTCTTTTCGATCCTCTTTTGGTAGACTGTTACAGATTCATAATTTTGATATATGTATCCTTACGAAAACTCGATTATCGGGAGACAATCTGGTCCAATTTCGTAGACAGGCTGCCAGAACGTGGTCCTCATATGCTGTGGAGTCTGTAGGCCTGTCCGGAGGGATTGTGGCTTTTTGGTGCCACTCTTTGGTGTCAGTTAATGCCTTTCATCAGTGTAATCAGCAGGTGGCTCTTCTTGTTTTGGAAGGGTCTTCTGACCCCTGGCTCCTCTCGGGGATTTATGCCAGTACTGATTATAGGGAAAGGCGTGTTCTATGGGCAGAGATTCTCTTCCTTCTTCATCAGGGTATCCCGTCTATTGTGGCTGGTGACTTTAATTGTATTGTTGCTGCTAATGAAAAGAAAGGAGGTAGACGTGTTATGGAATCAGTAGATATCTCGGAGTTTAGAGGGTTTATCTCCTCTGCTAGCTTGTTGGATCTGGGATTCTCAGGATCCCAATTCACCTGGTGTAATAATCGCCAGGGCTCGGCTCGCGTGTGGGAAAGGCTGGATAGAGCTTTGGCTACTACTCAGTGGACTCAGATGTTTCCCTCTGCTACTGTCACCCACTTGTCCAGAATTGCATCCGATCATTGTCCCATTTTGATTTCCACTGATTCGGTTATCCATCAGCAGCGACAGTTTAGATTTGAGCAATTCTGGACGTTCTACCCGTCGGCCCGAGCTATCATATCCCAGGTCTGGCATTTACCTATGAGAGGCAATGCTATTTACCGTCTTTCTAGACGGTTGGAGCTGGCCAGGCGTAGGCTCTCTAGATGGAATAGAATTGAGGTTGGCCATCTAGTGAGACAGATTGAGCAAGCTGAAGCTGATATTGCTTTTATCCAAGAAAGGGAGGACCGGGATGGCTATCTTTCTGCTCTTGACCTTTCCTCTCTTCGCTCCAAGCTTGACCTTCATCACTCCCTTCTTATGCAGCAGGAGGCCTATTGGAGACAGCAATCTAGGGTTCAATGGATCAGAGAAGGAGACCGTAATACCAGGTTCTTCCATCAGGTTACTTTGAAGCGTCGGGCAGCTAACAGGATTCGGAGATTAGTTGATGAGGAGGGCAATGCTTAGGACGATTTTGTTGTTATCCAGGATCAGCTATTTCAGTTCTTCCAGTCTAGATGGACTGAGTCATCTGGAGTTGGGGCTCCTGTATTCCGGGTTCCTCCTTCCAAGAAGGTCACTGATCACCACAATGATCTCTTGACCAGGGAAATCACGGCTGAGGAGATTCGCATGGCTTTATGAGATCTCGGGCCTGATAAGGCGCCTGGCCCTGATGGATTTTCGCCTTTATTCTTCCGTCATTACTGGGACATTATTGATCAGGAGGTTACTCAGGCTATTCAGAGTGCTTTTTTTTCCAAATCTATTCCTTCTGTATGGAATCGCACTCTTGTCACTCTTATGCCGAAGCGTCCTGATGCCTCGTCCCCTCATCACTTTCGACCGATCAGCTTGTGTACTACTCTTTATAAGATCTGTGCCCGCCTTCTTGCTTCCCGGTTGCGGATGGTGATTCCCCAGCTCATATCTCCTGAACAAGGGGCTTTCATTAAAGGTCGAAGCATTTCCGATAATGTTATTATTGCACAGGAGTTTATGCATGATCTTCAGAGAGCCCCGACCAGGCAGAGTCTTATGGCAGTCAAGCTAGATATGGAACATGCCTATGACAGGTTGATCTGGGTCTTCTTGCATCAAACACTGATTGAGTTTGGTTTTCACGATCTGTTTATTGATTGGATCATGGCCTGTATCCAGAAGCCCTCTTTCTCTCTGCTTGTTAATGGAGTTCAGACTCGGTTCTTCCTTTCTAATGTGGGTCTGAGATAGGGCTGTGTTGGCCCAGATGACAACCCAAGAGGGGGGGGGGGGGGGGGGGTGAATTGGGTTCTTTAAAAAAATTTAAACCTTTTGAAATATTTGTTTGCTTAGTGTGAGTAAAAGTAAATGCAGATGCAAAAACAAAATACAATCACTAAGATAGAGATAGAGATAGAGATAAAGGAGACACGGCAAACACAAAGATTTTATAGTGGTTCGGTGTATCCAACACCTACGTCCACTCCCAAGATTCACTTGGGTCCACACTATAATCTTCCTTGATTACAGCCGAGTTGTTTTACAAGCTCACAACTCAAACTTGTTTTCCCGGGATCACAACGAACCCAGCCGGTTTTCCGGGCTCACCAGCACAAAAACCCTAACACAAGCTATACCAAGCTTGTACCGAGGTAAGACTACCTCCACTAGTTCAATCCCCCAGATTGAACTAGACACAAACAAAAGAAATATTATTTTTCAAGTACATAGCTCCTCAATGAGCAAATAATCAAATAAATGAACAAGGTTTAGAAAAGCCTGATTTGTAGTTGGTTGGCTTTTGAGCTTTTCTTCTTTTCTTCTTTTCTTCTTCTCCTTGCTAGATTGAATCAAGCCTCAGCTCCGATTCTTCACAGTTGAAGCAGTTGAGAAGGATTGAAAAGCAAGAAACTGATCCTCTTTCTCCAATTTGGGAAATCCACCAAAACTTTGATTTGAATGCCTTGGATTCCTCTTGAGCTTTTTGGAGTGGAGTGGATTTGAGCTAGAAGGTTTTTTCTCTTGAGATTCAGGCTCTCTCTTTTTCGATTTTTGAATTGGATTTCTCTATTTCCGTTTTTCTTCTTTATTTTTCCCTTTTTCTCTCTTTTTTTTGAATGATAGTCTTCCCTTTTTATAGATTTCTTTCAAACCATTTTTGGAAGAAAACTATCCATTGGAGTGTACCTTGCAACAAAATATATCCGTTAGAAATAAAGTAAAATAGAAATATTACCGTTAGAGCTGATCTGGCAATTTGATTTTTTGTTCCAGGTGGGTTGGAGTCGACTCTAACTTTTCTGGAGTCGGCTCTAACTCGAAACACTTTAATCCGTTAATTCTGGAGTCATCTCTGACTTTTTTGGGGTCGACAAGAAACTTTTCTGGAGTCGACTCTAACAGACCCGGAGTCGACTCTAAGTCGGGGTCAGAAAAATCAACGTTCTGTTGTTTCTGATAGAGTCAGCTCTCACAATCCCGGAGTCGACTCTAACTTCCGTGCCAGATACTGGAGTCGGCTTTGTGATTCTCGGAGTCGACTCTAATGTCTGCAATCTTACCTAGACATTAGATTCGATCCAGAACAAGATTTAACTCCTGATTTTGATCATTCAATCAACTTATAATCTGAAAAACTTAATCAAAATCATTAGAGCCTTCAATTGTTATACTCAAATAGTTTTGTTAATCATCAAAATCATCAATTGGGTCAACAATCTCCCCCTTTTTGATGATAACAAAAACTTTGAGTATATGCATTCAAAAAATTCATTCGAACTAAAGATTATAGTCATTTTAAAGCTTAAAACATTTTTAATGAAGGATTTGATGCCAATATTCAAAGTGAACTTTTAAAATTATGCATGAGTTCTATATAAGCCATCAATTATGAATATTTAAACTAAATATACAGAAAATTACAATTAAGCTTGTTGTTAAGCTCCCCCTGCATTGAATAGCTCCCCCTATATAAAAATCAAATTTTAATTGAACTGATTAAAATTTCAAGTCTCTTTCTTTTTGCATAAACAATCATTTCTTCCCCTTTCTTTCTTTCTTTTTGCATATTCAACCATCTCTCATTAAAATTTCAAGTCTTTTTTTTTTTGCATATTTTCAACCATCTCTCCCCCTTTTTTGTTATCAGCAATAAGGAGAGTATTAGATAAAGAAAGTTATTAGAGAAAAATTGTTGGTTCAATAAGACATAGGGATTCAAGCAGTCAATCATAGACAGATTTGAAAATGTGTAATTGCATTACATAAGTAAGAAATATTACATAAGTTGATTCAAGTACATTCCAAAGTGAGATACATTAGATACTCAAAATTCCTAAATACAAACTATCAAGATAAAGTAAACCTGGAGAACCTAAGATACAAAAGAGTATCAAAATCAAAATCAAAGTCAGATATGTTTGAATACAATTTTCTTCAAGTAACCTATGATTTCCATTACATCATCTTTTTGAGATTTCTTAAAATTTTCAAGACAAGCTTCGATCTGTGAGACTGCAAGGTCAATGTCCTTCTTTAGTTGACCAGTTGCATGAACATAAGATCCCGAGCCATCAGCAATGCCTTCCATCCTTTCAAAGATTTTGTGAAGTTCAGCACCAAAGGATTCAACAGAATTGCTTATGGAAAAGGAAATCATGTCAAGTCTCGAGTTAAGTTCTTCTTTTAGCTGATTGAAGTCTTCTTTTAATTGATTAATCTCATGAGATCTCTGACTGTCATATTCAGCAAGCAAGGCTCTCAACTGACCAATCTGCTCATCAGAGAATCTTCCAGAAGCAGAAACAGACAGATGTGGAGGAGAGGGAACTGTGCTCGGTCCAGCTTCTGAAGGTCCAGCTGTAGATGGTCCCGCAATAAATGGATCAGGGACTGATGGTCCCGCAGTGGATGGTCCAGGGATATCTTCTACTCTGGCCTCTTCAGTTCTATCTCTCTCAGCTCTTTCATCTCGTCCTCCTTTCATCCAGATACCATTTAACTTCTTGAAGCCCATCCGATGAATAGTAGAAATACTATAATAGTCAGTGTGCCTTAATTTCCTTAGGGGTTCATTATCCATAATTAGCACACCTTGGCTTCTAAAGATCAATGTCAGAACCATACCATATGGCAGTGTAGATCTTTTCTTTATAGCAGCCTCTGCCATATAACCAATCATCATGCCAGCTAGGTTGACTGGCCTTCCAGTTATAATACAATCCATCAAAAGAATGTCTCGCTCCGAGACGTACTCAATCTACCAATTTTGGGGAATAAAATTCTCTCACTAGGGCAGGATAAGTGGGGATATCTAATGAACAAATCTTTTCCCACCCCATTTCTTTTAAACATCTTCCTATTGAGAAGCCCTTCGACTCAAAGAAATCAAAGTTGACCTTCCTTCCAGTTGTGATAGTCTTACCGGCTAGTTGATCTACTTTGGGTGAAGAGGGTGAAGGAGGGGAATCTTCTTGAGTGGCCGAAGAGGAGGATGGCGAGGGTTGCCTCCGAATTGTGCGTCGCCTCGTGGGAACGGATGCTCCTCCGACGAAACCGCGCCTCTTGGGTGCCATTGAGTTGATTGGAATGTGTAATCAAAGGTTTTGAGAAGATTGGGGAGGTTGGAAAGGCTTTGGAACTCCTTGGAGGGGTTTTGGGAGACGGATAAAATGATTTGGGTCGACTCCGCCTTTTTATTTTTGACCTAGTTCGACCTAGAGTCGACTCCCGAAAACTGGGTGTCGGCTCCGAACCAGAAAGTCTGTCAGCGCTCAAATTAGAGTCGGCTCTACAGAAGCCGGAGTCGGCTCTAATTGCTTAGACAGAACATCAAAAACTAAGGTGTCGACTCCACAAACTGTTAGAGTCGACTCTAACAGTTTCAGAGATAAAAAAAAGTTTCAAGGATCTGAAACTATTCAAATTAATCATCAAACTCTAGATAAATGTTCCTTAGAAATTGGGAAACAATGAATCAAGATCTAGATAGATTTCCTTATTGAATATCGAGATTTTTCAAGAAATTGATGAAATCTAGATAGTTGTTCTTAAGAGTTTCAGAAAATTATTCCAAAGGATCACAAACTCCTAATTCTCCTCTAAGATAACAAAATCTTTCTTCACTTAAGGGTTTTGTAAATATGTCAGCTAATTGTTCTTCAGTATTACATAATCAAGACAAATTTCATTATTGCTACATGTTCTCTTATAAATGATATCTAATTTCAATGTGTTTTGTTCTTGAGTGTTGAATTGGATTTTTAGTTAGATTGATTGCACTTGTGTTATCACATCTTAGGTGTTTATCAAGTGTGATACCATAGTCTTCAAGTTGTCGCTTAATCCATAGGATTTGAGCACAGCAACTTCCAGCTGCAACATATTCTGCTTCAGCAGTTGATAATGCAACCGAATTTTGCTTTTTGCTAAACCATGAGATTAAGTTACTTCCTAAGAATTGGCATGCACCACTTGTGCTTTTTCTATCTAATTTACATCCAGCATAATCAGAATCAGAATATGCAATTAGATTTAATGTTGAGTCTCTAGAATACCATAAACCTACATTTTTAGTTCCACTTAATATCTTAAAATTCTTTTAACAGCAATTAAATGTGATTCTTTAGGTTCAGATGAAATCTAGCACATAACAACTGCAAACATAATATCTGGTCTACTTGCTGTTAAGTAAAGAAGGGATCCGATTATACCTCGATAATATTTTTGATCAACCTTCTTACCTTCTTCATCTTTGTCCAGCTTGCATGAAGGACTCATTGGAGTTCCGAGGGGTTTGATTGATTCCATACCAAACTTCTTTAGAAGTTCTCTTGTGTATTTGTTTGGTTGATAAAGATTCCCTCTTTGCTTTGTTTGATTTGGAGTCCAAGGAAGAAGTTGAGTTCTCCCATCATGCTCATTTCAAATTCTCCCTGCATCAACTTAGCAAATTCTTGACATAGAAGATTGTTAGTAGCACCAAAATAATGTCATCAACATATATTTGTACTACAAGTAAATCTTTATCTTTTCTTTTCAAAAATAATGTTTTATCAACATTTCCTCTTGTAAAATCATTTTCAATTAAAAATTTACTTAATCTATCATACCAAGCTCTAGGTGCTTGTTTCAAACCATATAAAGCTTTGTGCAATTTAAAAACGTGATTTGAAAATTCATGATCTTCAAAACCTGGTGGTTGTTCTACAAAACTTCTTCATTTATAAATCCATTTAAAAATGCACTTTTACATCCATTTGAAATAAGTTAAATTCATATGACATGCAAATGCAAGTAATAGCCTAATGGCTTCTAATCTAGCTACAGGTGCAAAGGTTTCATCAAAATCAATACCTTCTTCTTGATTATATCCTTTTGCAACTAATCTAGCTTTGTTTCTAATTACTATGCCATTTTCATCTAGTTTATTTCTAAAAACCCATTTTGATCCTATAACAGAATGATTTTAGGTCTTTCAACTAAGTCCAAACATTATTTCTAGTAAATTGATTTAATTCTTCTTGCATAGCTAACATCCAATTATTATCTTTTTCAGCTTCTTCAATAGTTTTAGGTTCAATTTGTGATACAAATGCAAGATGATTACTAATATTTCTCATGATGATCTAGTTCTTATTCCTTGAGATGGATCACCTATAATCAATTCCTTGGATGACTATAAGCATATCTCCAATCTCTTGGAAGATCTACATCATTATGATTATATTAATCATCACTTAGGTGAATCATTATCTTTAGCTTCTTGTTCATGATCTGAAGATACATCAATATTAAGTTTTTCAAGATCTTTTTCAAATGTTTGTATCTTCCTCATCATCAATCTTTTCAGAACTTGATGCTAAAGATTCATCAAAAACTACATGAATGGATTCTTCAACAATTAAGTTTCTTGTTAAATACTCTATATGCTTTACTAGTTGTTGAATATCCTAAGAAATTCCTTCATCAGATTTAGCATCAAATTTTCCTAAGTTATTTTTACCATTATTATGAATGAAACATTTACAACCAAATGCATGAAAGTATTTAATTTGGTTTTCTTCATTCCATAATTCATAAGGTGTTTTCTTTAAAATTGGTCTTATTAAGCTCTATTTAAGATGTAACATGCTGTGTTAATAGCTTCCGCCCAAAAGTACTTTGGTAAGTTACTTTCACATAGCATGGTACGGGCCATGTCTTCTAGAGTTCTATTTTTCCTTTCAACTACACCATTTTGTTGTGGAGTCCTAGGTGCTGAAAAATTATGATTAATCCATTTTCATGCAAAAACTTTCAAATAAGTGATTTTCAAATTCAGTTCCATGATCACTTCTTAGAGACACTATGGTAGTGTTTTTCTCATTTGTGACTTTCTTGAAGAATTTCAGGAATATCGAGAAAGTCTCATCTTTGTGAGCTAAAAACATTACCCAAGTGTATCTAGAATAATCATCTACAATCACAAGACCATATTTCTTTCCTCCTAGACTTGTGGTTCTAGTTGGTCCAAAAAGATCCATGTGAAGTAGCTCTAATGGCCTAGAAGTTGAAACAATATTTTTAGATTTGAAAGAACTTCTAGTTTGTTTTCCAAATTGACATGCATCACATATTTTGTTATTTTCAAAATCTAGTTTAGGTAAGTCCTTTTACTAAATCCATTCTAATTAGTTTTGAAATAAGGTGTGTGCTTGCATGACCTAATCTACGATGCCACAACCAACCAATCTCATTCATATTAGCATTATTAGCAACTAAGCAATGATTACTAGTAGACAAATTGTCTAATCAATCAAGTATACATTGCCATTTCTATTTCCAATAAAAACAATGCTATTATCAATGGGATTAGTTACAGTGCATATAGAAGATTCAAATGATACTTTAAAACCTTTATCACATAATTGACTTATACTAATTAAATTATGTTTCAAACCATCAACATAAAGTACATTTTCAATATATGTGGAGGGAGTTATTTGAATTTACCAACCCCAAGATTTGGCCTTTGCCATTATCGCCAAATGTAACAACTCCTCCTCTTTTCTTTCAAGGGTGATGAATTGATCTTTGTCACCCGTCATATGTCTTGAGCAGCCACTATCAAGATACCACTTTTCTTTGATCTTTTGGCCGCAAGACATTCCTGCAAAATAATCAAGTCTTATGTTTAGGTACCCAAGCTTTCTTGGGTCCTTCATGGTTAGTAGCAATAAAAATTGTTCCTTTCGGAACCCATATTTTCTTTCCTTTAATATTTAATTTTTATTATTTTAAATTTTACATTCATAAGATTTATGTCCTTTTTGATTACATTTAAACATGTAATATTACTTTGGTTAGCTTTTACAAAAATATTTTTTAGTGATTTTTGTTTTCTAAAGGTGTTATATCCTAACCAGCTTTGTCAAAAACTGCTTTTTGACTATTTAATAACATGTTAAGTTTAGTTGAACTTAAGTAAATTTATCAATATTTTTATTTTTCAACTTCTTTCTTTAGTTTATCATTTTCATTGAAATTGATTCTTTTTCTTTTAAAAATTTCATTTTCAGATTTAAGTTTCTTAACTTCATTATTAAGATTTCCTTTTCTTTAATGAAAGTTAATTTTCATTTTTCAAAACTTGTATTTCTTTTTCAAAATTTAAAATCATCACAAGTTCATTAAAAGCATCAAATAATTCATCAAATGCAAATCATTGCAAGGGTTTCGGAACTTACCTCATCGTTGTCGTCCGCCATAAAGCAAATTTGCAACTTCCTTTTGTTCTTCTTCTTCGGAAGAAGATTCTCGCTATCACTCCAAGTTGCCACATAAGCCTTTTTTCTTTTTGTAGGCTTTCTTCAAAGGATCATATCTAAAGTGCCCCGGTTTTTACACTCATAGCAATCAAGGGGTCTTTCTCTTTTTCTTTGTCCTTGTCCTTTTCTTATCCTTTTCTCCTTCCACTTTGCTCCAAATTTTTCTTGTGGAAGGGTTTCTTTCTCCTCATGAATCTTTTGAATTTTTTGCTAAGAGAGCAGTCTCTCATCATCATCATCATCATCACTGCTGCTCTCTTCCTTTTGCAGCTTTGAGGGCAATTTTCTTCTTCTTTGTTCCTCCTCTACATGCTGCTTCATTGTCAACTCATGGGTCATAAGGATCCTAGAAGCTCCTCTAAGGGTAAGTGTTGAGGTCCTTTGCTTCTTGGATTGCTGTCACTTTTGCTTCCCAGATCTTGGTAGTGACCTAAGAATTTTGCGAACAAGTTCAGAGTTAGTATATGTCTTACCAAGACTTTTCAAACCATTTACAATATCAGTAAATCTAGTGTACATGCATGCAATGGTTTCAGTTTGTTCCATGCTAAATAATTCATATTTATGAACAAGAATATTATTTTGATTCTTTTACTTGGTTGTACCCTCATGGGTAACCTCTAATCTATCCCAAATCTCTTTGCGGAATTACATGTGGAGATTCTATTAAATTCATTTGCATCTAAAGAACAATATAAAACATTCATGGCTTAGCATTAAGCTGTGCCATTTCCTATCATTATCATTCCAATCCCTTTCGGGCTTAGGAACAATAGTGCCATCAATAACGTGTGTGGGTGTACTAGGTCCATTAATTATAACACCCCATAATTCATAATCAGAAGCTTGAATGAATATCCTCATTCTAGCTTTCCAATATGAATAGTTGGAACCATTAAACAGTGGAGGTCTATTCGTAGAATGACCTTCAGCAAATGATCCAACTTGAGTTGCCATTTGGATCTTTAGCTCTTGATCGTGTGATCAAAATCTAATGAGCACTTGCTCTGATACCAATTGTTGGCCCAGATGGCAACCCAAGAGGGGGGGGTGAATTGGGTTCTTTAAAAAATTTAAACCTTTTAAAATTTGTTTGCTTAGTTGAGTGAAAGTAAATGCAATGCAAAAAAAAATACAAATAAGAGAGATAGAGATAGAGAAAAAGCACGGCAAACACAAAGATTTTATAGTGGTTCGGTGTATCCAACACCTACGTCCACTCCCAAGATTCACTTGGGTCCACACTATAATCTCTCTAGATTACAGCCGAGTTGTTTTACAAGCTCACAACTCAAACTTGTTGTTTTCCCGGGATCACAACGAACCCAGCCGGTTTTTTCGGGCTCACCAGCACAAAACCCTAACACAAGCTAACCAAGCTTGACCGAGGTAAACTACCTCCACTAGTTCAATCCCCCAGATTGAACTAGCACAAACAAAAGAAATATGTTTTTCAATACACAGCTCCTCAATGAGCAAATATTCAAATAAATGAACAAGGTTTAGAAAAGCCTGATTTGAAGTTGGTTGGCTTTTGAGCTTTTCTTCTTTTCTTCTTTTCTTCTTCTCCTTGCTAGATTGAATCAAGCCTCAGCTCCGATTCTTCACAGTTGAAGCAGTTGAGAAGATTGAAAAGCAAGAAACTGATCCTCTTTCTCCAATTTGGAAAATCCACCACTTTGATTTGAATGCCTTGGATTCCTCTTGAGCTTTTTGGAGTGGAGTGGATTTGAGCTGAATTTTTTCTCTTGAGATTCAGGCTCTCTCTTTTTTGGATTTTTGAATTGGGATTTCTCTATTTCCATTTTTCTTCTTTGTTTTTCCCTTTTCTCTCTTTTTTTTTGAATGATTCTTCCCTTTTTATAGATTTCTTTAAACCATTTTTGGAAGAAAACTAGCCGTTGGAGTGTACCTTGCAACAAAATATATCCGTTAGAAATAAAGTAAAAATATTACCGTTAGAGCTGATCTGGCAATTTAATTTTTCGTTCCAGGTGGGTTGGAGTCGACTCTAACTTTTCTGGAGTCGGCTCTAACTCAAAACACTTTAATCCGTTAATTCTGGAGTCGTCTCTGACTTTTCTGGGGTCGACAAGGAACTTTTCTGGAGTCGACTCTAATAGACCCGGAGTCGACTCTAAGTCGGGGCCAGAAAAATCAACGTTCTGTTGTTTCTGATAGAGTCGGCTCTCACAGTCCCGGAGTCGACTCTAACTTCCGTGCCAGATACTGGAGTTGGCTCTGTGATTCTCGGAGTCGACTCTAATGTCTGCAATCTTACCTAGACATTAGATTCGATCCAGAACAAGATTTAACTCCTGATTTTGATCATTCAATCGACTTATAATCTGAAAAACTTAATCAAAATCATTAGAGCCTTCAATTGTTATACTCAAATAGTTTTGTTAATCATCAAAATCATCAATTGGGTCAACAGGCTGCTCTTTATCCCCGTTCCTATTCGTTCTGGCTGCAGACGATCTCTCCCGTGCTTTTCATCAGGCTCAGCAGGATTGTCGTATAGCTCCTTTTTTGGCTGGCCCTTTGGGACCTCCTATCTCTCATATTCTTTTTGCAGATGACTGTATTCTTTTGGGTCAGGTGTCTCTTTATAATGCTGCTAGTTATGTCTCTATCATTCAGGGCTACTGTCGTGCTTCTGGACAGAAGATCAATTTAGATAAGTCCACTATTTGCTTCAGTCCTAAGACCTCCAGGTCTACCAAGGACGCTATTCACCATGCTCTGAGTATCTTTACTAAGGATGATGGTCTGTCTTATTTGGGAATTCCAGTGTTGGGGAGGCGTCCGTGCATCAGGGATTTTGCTATCTTTGAGTGACGCATTCGGGATCGGATGGATGGTTGGCAGGTCACCGGCTTATCCATGATGGCCAGGATCACTCTTATCCGCTCTATCCTTACATCCCTTCCTATGCGTCTTCTCTCTAATGCTGTGGTCCCCATTACTTGTTTGCGAAGGATAGAGCGATATTTCAGGGATTTTCTGTGGGCTTCTATGCAAGATGGGCATGGCATTCATCTTCAGGCTTGGGATTTGATTTGCATGCCTTTGCATGAGAGTGGTCTTGGTATTCAGTCCTTGCTTGTCAGGAGAGATGCTTTGTTGGCGAGACATGCTTCGAGATTCATCCTTGATCCTCACTGTTTTTGGAGCTCTTTTATGCGAGCTCGATACGGTGACTGCTCTCCTGCTTTGGATGCTCCTACTATTCGTCGGCATTCTTTCTTCTGGAAGGAGGTTTGTCGTTATGTTCCAGCTATATTGAGCAATATATCGTGGATGATTGGTGATGGCTCCTCGGTCGATGTTGTCCAGGATAGATGGATCACTGATCTCCCCCTCTCTCGCTGGCCGTCATTTATTAGTATGGATATTCCTCATCATATGCGGGTGTAGGATCTCATTACCCAAGATCTTTCATCGTGGAATACCCCTGTAGTGATTAGTTTATTTGGGGAGGAGCTTGCTCGACGGATTCTTTCTATTCCTCTCACATCTGGACACATTCCTGATATGAGATTATAGAGGAGATCTTGTCTTTCCAGGGCCCCCACTTCGGACCTTATTGAGGCATTTAGACCTCAGCCCCAGGATTCACGGGATGCAAATTGGATATGGAAGCTTTCTGTTCATCCCAGGGTCCAATTATTCATATGGAAGATCTTGTGGGACTGTCTACCTTCCTATTCTTAGTTGTCGAGAAGGGGTCTTCATATAGAGGCTACGTGTCTGCTGTGTGGGTAGGAGGAGGAGACTATTGATCATGCCATTTTCACTTGCCCCACGTTGAGCATGATTTGGACGAGGATGAGTTATGACTGTAGAGTGGATGTTACTGGTTCCTCGTGTTACCCATTCCTTGAAGCTCTCCAGAGGACCACTAGACAGCGCAATGCCCTTAGGCTATTACTGTCTATTAGATATGGCTGATGTGGAATCGGCGTATTTTTTCTGATGAGACTACTTCCCCTTGCAGATTAGAGCAGAAGGTTAGATCTATGGTTGCTGAAAGTGCTCTTCTCCTCACTGGGTCTGCTTCTTACTACTCTGACCACTGGGGCTCCCCTGCTGTTTCGACAGTGAACCGTCGGACGGTTTATATTTCTTGGGAGCCCCCCCTCCAGGGTATGTTAAGATCAACTTTGATGGAAGTATTCAAGGTAGACTTGCTGGGTCTACATTTATTATCCGCGGGACAGATGGAGCCTTGCTGGCGGCTGGTGGTATTGGCTCCCTTAATTCTTCTGTTCCCATGGCCGAGCTTTATGCAGCATGGGCTGGTATCTCTAATGCTGTTAGGCAGCTTTTTGCGCCATGCCTGTTTGTTGAGGGGGATTCTCTCTCTGTTATTTGGTGGCTTCGCTCCGGATTTAGCGATCATGTCCCCAGTAACCCTCTTCTCACAGATATTCATGCTGCTCTCAGAGGTGTTCACAGCGTCCACATCCATCATATCTACCGCGAAGCTAATACTGCGGCAGATTGGGCTGCGGTGGCTATGGCCCATCATGGAGGGTTTTGGATTTGGAAGCAGGGTGATCCCTGTCCTCCTGCTCTTAAGCAGATTTTATACTCTGATATCTCTGGGTTGACTCGCACGAGACTAGTGTGATCGCCCGCCTGTACCAAAAAAAAGGAGGTGTTTAGAAGCTGTTTGAAATGAAATAATCAAATTCTTATAGTAATTCTTTATTAATAAAAATATAAAAAAATATAAAAAACTTAGATCAACATCCTTTTTTTCTGTTGATATTTTGTTCTCAAAATTGAATGCAAATGAGATTGTTAAGAATAATTTTCATTTAAATATAATAATTTAATACACTGATCAATTTATCCAAAAATTTGTATGAAATTTTTCGCTCTAAATAGACTTTAAATAGCTGTTTAAAGGCAATTGTAGTTAGCTAAGGTAATTATAGTCGATCAAATTGAGAGGTTTATTATGATATATTCAATCACCTTAATAACTAAGGTAAAATATATATAAGTATCATGTAGTTTAAGCATTATCAAATTAGACTTTTATAGTTTAAAATATTATGCTTAACTATCATATATTTTAAAATATATATGATTTGAAATGTTATATTTGTGTATCCATGTACTTTAAATCTAATCAACTTTTATGTAAGTGCAAATTGATAATGTTTTAAAATACATAATGGCTAAATATAATTATCAAATTATAGGAGTGTAATGCATAATAGTTAATTATAACATTTCAAATCACAAAAGTCTAATTTGATAATGCTTAAATCATAGAGCGCCATCTATATTTTTTTAATATTTATCTATGGAATTCATGTTCTTGTATCTAGATTAGACCTCGAGATTGCTCATGAGAAAAAATCAATATATAGGTAGAAAATTAGGTGGTTTATATTATTTGTTATATAAATCAACTATAAATCTAGTTTTAATAGATGGACTTGAGTATAAGTATATAGCACATGTAATTCGTCGCATTTAAAATAAGATAATTAGCTAGCGTGAAGTACAGCATTGAGCGTGTGGCAATACAAACCGCGCTGTTGCAGAGTAGCATGGCACTATAGCCATATCATGTGCAACACATGGGCGATGCTAGGCCGCGCTAGCCTTAAGAAGGGAGCCACACCGAACCCCCATGCGGGCAGCGCTAGCGCGAGCCACATCGAAACCCCTGGCACGCCAACGTGTGGCAGCGCAAACCACGCTGCTACAGAGTAGCACGGTGCTGTAGCCGTACCCGCGTGCAACACGCGAGTGGCGCCAGGCCGCGCTGGGTCCCCCCCTCTCCATCCTAGCTTCCTTCAGCTCCGGCTCCGTCTCCTTGCCATCTGCACTCCTGGTGAGACCCCTCCCAACGAGAGGTGGGGAAAAGGGAGGAGAAGGCCGCCGGCAGTGGCCGACACTGGGCCGGTCGCCGGGGGCCAAGCCTTGAATGAAAGAATGGCCGCTGGCCATTCCCTTCTTCCTCCCCCGAACCATGAGAGAGAGATAGAGAGGGAGATAGAGAGGGGCAGCATTCTGGCATTCTGCTGCTCCTCCCATGACCATGCTGGACGCCTCGACGCGCAGCCATGGAGGCCCGGTCGCTCAAGGCGGTCGGGGAGGGGAGAAAAGAGAGCCGCCGGGCGGCCCTCCTCTGCAGTGGGAGTCGGCTTGGCTCCCGCATCTATTCAGGCTCCGATGGCGTGCCCGTCGCCTCGCCGGGCCCAGGTCGTGGGCAGCGGCCCCCACCGACATCGGGGAGGCATCTGGTGGGGTCCGATCGACCTCCTTTGGCCGGCTGTGCCACTACCATAGTGAAGGTGGTGGGAGAAGAACAGAGAAGAAATAAAGAAGAAGAAAGAAAGAAAGAAAGAAAAGAAAAAGGAAAGAAGAGGAGGGTGGCTGCCGTCGGTGGCCGATGCTGGGCCGGTCGCCGGCGGCCAAGCAAGCTCCGAGAGGGGTCGGCGGCAGCCCTAGGCCGCCGATAACTCCCTTTTCCCCTGGTTCAGAGAGAGAGAGAGAGAGGAAAAGAGAGGAGCTGGGCCCAGATTCGGCCAACTCAGTTAGCCCTTTTGGGCTCCAAATAGGGCCAGATCCAATGAAAGAAAGATGGGGTTTGGATCAATGTTGATCCTAGTTTCTTGGGGTATTTTTATTTTCTCGTTTGGGCTTATATATTTGAAGATATTCAAGCCCCAAGTTGGCCCAAGATTAGACTAGGTAGAGTTTAGAAATATTTTGATGTGTGGATTTTGGAGACTAAAAATTAAAAAATTGATGTTGTAGGTACCCAGGTGCTCAAATAGCTAATTTACACTTTTGGATTAGTGCGGGAAGGTAAGTAAATCATTTATCATAATTTTATGAGTAAGTAAGTCATTTATTATGATTTTTATGAATTATTAAAATATAACAATTATGTATTTAAATGCTATACTGATACATATTACATTATTTGAAAAACAGAAAATGGATTTGGTACTCTTATTTGCAAGTGAGCATTTACTATGACCGTCTTTACAATTGTTATATTTTGTAAATAATTTGGTACCTATGTGGACAATTGATCAATTGGTATGGTATTTGAAATTGCCAAAGGTTTTATAAATATACATGTGTATTTGACAAGTTTAAACCACTGTAATTGTGAAAAGTATATGGATTGCATTTTTGCAATGATACATGCTATTTTGCAAATATGACATGAAAATGATACTTTATGTATATGATAATATGTCCCACTATGATCCGCTATGATATAATATGATGTGATATGTTACATGGCTCACATGAGACTTTGGGACCCAACTCCATAGGGGTATATGGAGAACACACACATAGGGTGTGCTATGATAGGATATAGCATATTTGGCCACATGGCACCGAAACCCATCTTCATAGAGGGAATATATGGAGGACACACACTCCTCGGGTGTGCTATAGCAGGATATGATATGACGTGAGTTTATGACACTGGTTCTAAGACCTAATTCCTAGGGATATTTATGGAGGTTACACCCAAAGGGGGTGTTATATTTATGTGGACATAGTGTATGGTCGTAAGATATTGGTATAAAATAGATTGTTATATGCTATTTACAGTGGCACAGTGATTTTATTTGAAATTGTATATGCTATACAGTATTTGCTTCCAATTTTTTTTTGAGCATATGGAATGCATGTTTGAAAACATGACGAAATGTATTTGAAATGTGGAAGCTTGACATGTGTTTATTATGAAAAAGTTGAATGAAATGATTATATCATATTATAATTGACTTACTTACTGAGTGTGAGCTCATTTAAATCTCACAATGTTTTCAGAGCCACAGAACTAATGATGGAGATATGGGGTAGTTGGAGCAGCTATCAGTGTGACTTAGATCCAACATTTTATTGTTACCCCATTGATTTATGCATTTAGGCATATAGCCTAAAACATATGATTATAACTTGTATTAAGAATATTCTGAATTTGGATGATATATAGTTATTACCTCTTCTTGTATTAAGTATTATGTTTCAGGACGCCTTGCATATCAGGCATACGGCAAGTTACCACCACTAAATTCAGTATTGGGTCCGAGGCATGACAACACATTTTTTGTTCATCGCATATATAATGTAAGACTAAATTTGATGTATCACTGACTTTTCTTTTTATCCTCAAGCCCATCTGCTGAGCCAATGAACTCGCAGCGGGCTGAAACCATGTGGTCCAAACACTCGAGTAGAAGTTAATTAATAACAAATGGATTTGAGTATAAGCATATAACACATATTTTTATTATCCAACGTGGGACTAAATTTGATGTATCACATTATAGGTCCACCTTTGGATCCATTTTAGATTGACCAATAAGCAACAACCATATTAAACAGCATCAGGCTTATCGCATGGATTTTGAAAGCTCTCATTCCTATATATATATATATATACTAACGTATTGGGGAGATTAATGTCACTCTCATGCCCTAGTTGTAGTAAAATCCATCCACATTGGTAATACTATGGAATGAAATCCAAGTTTATGATCTACACATCACAACATCTATCTATTGTTTTGCTCTGCTTCTGGTTTTCTACGAATGACCACGTTTCAATTCTAAACGGGCCAATTTTCTACATTGAGGCTAGGCCAGGGGTCATCCAATTTTCTATGTTGGAGCTAGGCCAGGCTCGTCCAAGATTATAATTTGCAAGTTTCTATTGTATTGACTTGGAATTAGAGAGTAGAGTTGATCTCAAACTCGATGGCCTCTTGAGTCTCGCTTAAAAATTTTTCAAAAACATGAACTCACCGAACAAGCTTAGATAGAAAAAGAGATCTGATCTAGAAGTTATGGTAGCCTGAAAAGATTGTTAGGATGAGTTAGGTCAGATCGGGCTCAATATACCAAAAAAAAAAAAAGAAAAGAAAAGAAAAGGAAGAGTAAGAGAGAGCAAAGCATGGAACACGTGGTCTATCTAGTCCATTTTTTATAGTCTAAAGTGATGTGGCTGACGTAGCCACGAGGGCAATTATGGCAAAATCAAAATCTTAAAGCAGCCCCGCCCCGGCATCTCCAAGATGGCCAAGTCGGCCCCGACCTTCCCTGGTCGGCCCCGCTTGGTCTCGGCATCTCCGAGTCGGCCAAGTTGGCCCCGACCTTCCCTGGTCGGCCCCACTCAGCCCCAGCATCTCCAAGACGGCCAAGTCGGCCCCGACCTTCCCTGGTCGGCCCCGCTCGGCCCCGGCATCTTCGAGTCGACCGAGTCGGCCAAGTCGGCCCCGACCTTCCCTGGTCGGCCCACTCGGCCCCAGCATCTCCAAGATGGCCAAGTCGGCCCCGACCTTCCCTGGTCGGCCTGCTCGGCCCCGGCATCTCCGGAGTCGGCCCCGACCTTCCCTAATCGGCCCCACTCGGCCCCGGCATCTCCAAGTCGGCCCCAACCTTCCCTGGTCGGCCCCACTTAGCCCCGGCATCTCCGAGTCGGCCAAGTCGGCCCCGACCTTCCCTGGTCGGCCCCGCTCGGTCCCGGCATCTCCGAGTCGGCCAAGTCGGCCCCGACCTTCCCTGGTCGGCCTCACTTGGCCCCAGCATCTCCAAGAAGGCCAAGTCGGCCCCGACCTTCCTTGGTCGGCCCCGCTCAGCCCTGGCATCTCCGAGTCGGCCAAGTCGGCCCCGACCTTCCCTGGTCGGCCCCGCTCGGTCTCAGCATCTCTGAGTCGGCCGAGTCGGCCCCGACCTTTCTTGATCGGCCCCACTCTGGCATCTTCAGGTCAGCCGAGTCGGCCCTGCTCGGCCTCGACGCCCTCCGGAGGGTCAAGGCTGTCTCAAGTCGGCCCCAGAACGGTCTTGGCTATCCATGCCGCCGTCCTTCTGACCCGCGCTGCTTGGCATCCCCAGGCCCAATTACCCAAAGTCACGCCGCTGATGGGACTAGACCTAACTACCTGTCAGCCCCACTGACTAATGGGATGTAGCTCACCAACTGCCATTTTTTCCTCTCCGATGGGACATGACCCACCAACCAGTCCGAGTTCACGCAACCCCATAAACCCCATGGACATTCCTTTCTTACGGAACCCCACGTGGTTGTGCAGGTGTCAACCCCCTATAAAAGGGTAAGTCCACTCAGGAACAAGGTATGAAAACTCATATGCTCGCTATCCTGATACTTAGAAAGGGACTTTCTCTTTATGAGGACTCATTTTTTCTCTCTCGAGCTCGTCTGAGCTCTCCCTCGGCTGTGACCCCGGTTACTGACTTGAGCATCGGAGGGTCCCCACCGGAGCACCCCTCCGGTCTTGGGACTTTTTGTAGGCCATCCGTAGATTAAGCAGCTCTCTTATCCCGACGTTCAAGATCAGTGATCAGGCGTCATCAGATTGACGCGTCAGGAAGGGGGGCAGGAAAGCAAAGAAGGCCCAAACCCTACAATATACTTCTCTTTTCTCTCCCTCTCCCAACAATGGTGATGACACGAGCTCAGGATGCTTTAGTCAGTCACCCTGGGGGGGCATCTTCCCTCAGCTAGGTAGCAGGAGGCCAATCTCCCTGCCGCTGATCCTCCCGTCATTTCCCCTTAATCGGAAGCGACTGCCCCGACTGCGGAGCAGCTGGCGACTCTCACCCGGCAAGTTCAGACCCTCACCGCCATGGTCCATGGACTTCAGCAGCAGCAGTCCATGACCACCCAGTATCAGACTGCTTCCCCTGCCAGTCAACAGTCTGCAAGAGGAGGTTCTTTTTAGCAAGAGGCGGTCGTCGCCGGGCTTCTCTAAGGAAGCCTCGCCGCGAGCCCCTCAAGCAGCCGCGATCTCCAGATTGTGGCCCAAGCAAGTTTCCTCTAGAGCCGCACCGCTAGGAGGAACCAAAGTGGAAATCCCATCTTTTGCATCCTTCTTCTTCTTCTTCATCTTCCTCTTCTTCATCCTTCGAGCCATCTCGGAGGGCCCTGACAATCAACCGCCAGGCGGAGGAGCGTCTGGATGAGTACAACCGGCGACTAGACGAGCTCGCCAGGAAGATCAACAATCAACCGGAGGAGGAATATGACACCCATCCTCCTTACACTCATCGGATACTCGAAGAGCCCGTCCCCTCCAGATTCCGATTCCCCTAGAAGATCCGTACGATGGTACGATGGATCCTCTCGACTACCTCGAAAGCTACAAGGCCATGATGCAAGTTCAGGGTACGTCAGATGCCCTTCTCTGCAAGGCTTTCCCTGCTACTCTATTGACCCAATTATTGATTTTGATGATTAATAAAGGAATTGAGTATATTTACTTGATTACTAATAGATTTGATAAGTGTTTCAGGACTTAAAAATATTTAATCAATATAAAGGTATTAAGAAACGTGTTTTGAATCTATTGCAAATCATAAGTTTCAAAGTTTCAGAGACTGGAGTCGACACCTAGAAATGCTGGAGCCGACCCCTTGGTCAGTCAAATATTCTTCTGATTTTTGATACGGACTGGAGCCGACACCTTAGAGTTTTGAAGCCGACACCCAGAGTTTTGGAGTCGACACTTACAGTGTCTGGAGCCGACTCCAATGCGGGGACAGAACGCTTATTTTTTTAGCATCTTGGAGCCGACACACACAGTTTGTTGGAGCCGACACCTGACGATGGCGAGCCGACACCTAACTTTTTTGGAGCCAACTCCTCGNTCTCTTGAAATTAAAACCTTTTGTGCAAACTTGCAAATTTGAGGATCAACTCACACAGGCCTGCTTTGGGTTAATAAGGCCTTGCACTAGTCACTTAGTATTTTGAGTGTTATAAAGATCGGCCAATCTCAGAAATTGCAACCTCACAATAACATGGATCAGTCCATGGAGCGTGTGTTGTGTATAGAACAATACTCTACTCAAATGACCTTTTCGTCAGGAATACAAATCAGTTGGTTGAAGTGCCGCCGTGGGATGGTCTATATGTGGAACATAGTCCCATTACACTCAATAAATATGTTACTTCTCTTCTTATAAACTTAACTAGATCTGTAATTATTTATTTAAGTTGTTGTGTCTTATCTATATCCTTTTATTTCTCTTTAGATACCTAACATTTTAATTCCTGATTTGTGTCTTCATTTAAACTTGACTTTAGCTGCTTGATACAAGGGTTTAGTGACATTGCTTATCCAATGTGGGAATTTTTGTCAATTTCCAAGTGGATATGCTCTACCTTATTCAAAATAGCAAACATTGCCACAATCTTTATAAATACATCGATAAGCAATAAATAAAATATAGTTCACATTCTCTTCTCTTAAGATATGAATTTTTAATATTGTGCAAAAACATATTTATTGGATGATTGGTGTTCAATACTTCACTTTGTATCTAGTTAACTTATTAAGGGTTTTAAAGCTTCTTAAATGCAGCATATTCACTAGGAAGTCAACTTAATTGTGCATGTTTAATCCAAGGTAGGTTTTATCTGTGTGAGCTATACTAGAAACAGAATACCAGAATTATTTTGAATCTGGCATTCTCTTTCCTGTAATGTTTATCTGAGAGGTCTTTCATTATGAAATATTCTCTCCTTTTTCTGTTTCTCTCATTTTGATATTATTATTCATTTTCTTATAATTTATGTGTGCTTTTGTTTATCTTTGTGCTACATGCTAATTATATTGTCTAGTGATGAAAGGAGAATTTCACTTATGCATGAAGAAATGGTGAGATATATAATACTTTTAGCATATTCTCTGTTGAAGAAATCAAGAGAAACATTGACTATTAGGCAATTCGTCATTAGTGCAATTTGTACTAGTTTTAGTCAAGGTTCTACACCTTGGTATTGAGTTCTTTGCTGATGCCTTACTAGAATGATACAACATTGTCTTGACATATGGTGAAAGCGCTGAGTTGATACAATACCATGTCAAGCCCTTGTACTATATTGGTTCCCTACCGGTACAATACTGTATGTCCAGTATGGACTGATGCAGTCCAGCATGTAAAACTAAGGATTTAGCCCTTGACATGATCTAGCAAATAATCAACTTATTGTTTTTTTTTTCTTTTCTTTTTTTTTTCACAACACAAATTATTAAGTTAACACTTTAAGGCAGGTTGTGACCTTTTTTCTTATTCCCTCAATTATTTGCATTGGAGCATGATTGCTAGTTTATACTATATAATGCAAATGCAGGTTTATTGTTGAAAGTCTGTTAGGCATGCCATACTAGATGAACTTTCTAAAACTATACAACAATAACAAAGACTTAATCCCAAACTAGTCGGAGACGGCTACATATATTTTTTTCTCCATTCAGCTATGTTTTGAGTCATATTTTTTTATAAAATAAAAAAAATTTAAGTCTTTCTTTATCACTTCCTCTCAAGTGATTTTTGGTCTACCTCTATTTCTTTTTTTCTTTATATGTATCAAATCACTCTTCCATATAGGTGTATATTTAGGTTTACGTTGCATATGTCCAAACCATTTATGTCATTCTTTTCTTAATTTATCCTCGATTTGAACTGCATCTACCTTTTTACGAATTATTTTATTTCTTATTTTATCTTTTTTATATTACCATTCATCCATCTTTACTCCGCCTATGTATGAATTTTTTATACATACAGGTTCTAAATCCGGATAAAAGAGGAGGTTGTGGTTAACTAATTTTTCCTGTATGACCTCCATCTAATCAATTATTGAACTTCCACATCCTTTTTCTCTCCAAATGGAGCTAATATGTTTCCTTCATTGAGCAGATAAATGAGCTTTCATATCAGCCCACATGATAAGTTAAACAATTTGATGTTGTAAAAAATCAATATCTGATTCTACCCTGATGTTCGGGAGCCACCATCCAGATCATCTTGTCAAGCCAGTCATAGATACTTTGTGATCATCATTTCAGTGATAAGCTACAAGCTCCTTTCTGTCCTTTGTTCTGTTCACTACCAGTCTGGTTTACTATTCTTTAGGGTCTTTAGACAAATCTTGTATACAGATTTTACCACATGAACTTAGGTCTTTGTAGTTCTGATCCAACTTATGTGACTTCATGTTAGCACCTGAACATGCATAATGATAGAAAAGGGTTCCAAATAAGACTTGCGTTGATAATTGAAATCATAGAGCCACTTACTGGCTGTTGTTTAGTAAAAGAAATAGGCTTTATGTTTTCTTCCTATATTTCTTTGGAACATGAAATGATTTTGGTTTGATAATAATCCTTGATACTGGATCATTCATAACTTGCACTTCTTTTATGCCAAACTGTGTTCCCTTTGTTGCAGAGAACATTCCAAAATTTCCTCGTGTGAATATATGGGATCCTTACAAGCGTCTTGGTGTAAGCCATGACGCCTCTGCAGAAGAAATCAGAGAAGCAAGAAATTTTCTTTTAGAGCAATATGCTGGGCATGAGAGAAGTGTGGAGTCTATCGAAGCTGCTTATGAGAAGATACTAATGGCTAGTTTCAGAGAACGCAAGAAGACAAAAATTAATCTGAAAAGCAGATTGAAAAAGAAAGTAGAGGACTCACCACCATGGGTGAAAACATTGATTAGCTTTATTGAACTACCTCCGGCTGACATAATCGTCCGAAGACTGTTCCTCTTTGTTTTCATGGGGGCATGGAGTATAATGAATTCTGCTGAAAGTGGGCCTGCTTTCCAGGTAAGCTTTTGATTAGCTGTTGTCTAGCTGGTTTATATTTTTACCTGTGGGAGAAAACATGTTATATGTGAACATCCATAGAACCGACTATAGATAGTTGGGAAAAGGTTGGATGGTTATATTTTAGCAAACATGTTATATGCAAGTTGAACTTGAAACTCTTGCAACAGGTAACACTATGGTTTGGAACTTTTGTTGGCTTCTTATGACCCTTAAAATACTTGACTTACAATGTGAAGATGAACAAAGTTAATGCCCTTTGGAGCAATCATTACTATTTATTTGCTTCAGGTAGTGATCAGTATGGTGCATATGTACTCAGTTTCAGTAATTTAATCAAAATGATTGACTATTATTATTACTATATCCTGTTGGTCAAGTTAATTAAAGCAGATGTTCTTCCTGACATTTATCTGCCCTAACCCAGTAGAGGTTCAGCCAGTCTAGTTAATGTTTTAACCTAGAAATAATCAAATATCTTGCTGACCTAAACTTTTTCTACATAATATTTTCTCAGGGAAGCCTAATCGCTTTGACCTGAGTTTGTAATGTTTTTTTTTGTTATTTGGATCAGATAGAGGTTCAGCTTTAGTGATGGTTGTCTGCTATTATATCGTCACTTCCACTTGACTAGTTCCTGATATACATATTCTAGTTATGTTATTGCTGCTTTATCATGTGTTAAGTGAATTGAAGCTGACATTGTTCTTCCTGACATTTATTTTCTTATAAAGAAGTTGCATTCCCCCCCTAAATTATATCCCTTTCAGTTGTTTTGAAATCTGACCTAAACAGAATTATTTTAGCTTATGAATGATCAGAGCCTTTCTCATGCTTTCCTGGTTCCATGTAATATCTTTCATGGAAGTCTAATTGCTTTGACCTGCATTTGTCCTTTTTTCCCCTATTTGGAAAAGAAAGAAGTTTGGTTTTGATTATGGTAGCTATTATTTGGTCATTTGCACTATATATATATATATATAGGTGGCAGCTGATCTTCAGCTAAGATTTATGCCCTTGATCTTTTTCTTTCTTTCTTTTTTTTAATGCTAAGCAATTGTCTTAATTTTAACATCAGAAGCAGGAACTAGTGTCAGAGCATGCATTTACTAATGTAGTTTGCATTGGGTTGTGTTCCACAACAGGTTGCACTCTCACTCCTTGCATGCATCTACTTTCTTAATGACAAGATGAAGAATGTTGTCAGGGCTTCCCTAACTGGGTAAGTGGAAATTTCATGGATGTAATCTACATTATGGCAGCAAACATATCTAACTGTTTTATATCATCTTATCCAGATTTGGTGCACTTGTTGTTGGCTGGATAGTTGGTTCCATGCTTGTGCCTATGATTCCATCAGTTCTTCTGCAGCCAACTTGGACGCTCGAACTCCTGACATCACTGGTGTCATATGTTTTCATGTTTTTAGCCTGTACCTTCCTCAAGTGAATGAATTTGAATTTGGATTTCGCTTTCCTTGTGATTTGGCAAACATTCAACAGCTTTCCTGTTATCAATAAATTTGAACTACAAGAGAATTGCTACTCTTAATTTTTCATGCTACAAGCCTGGATGTACGAGTCCTGTGAAATACAGTTTTGTACCATATATCATCCTTTTCCTAGTCTCATGTAGTCCTCATATAGAAAATTTTGATTATAGGCCTCAGTTATATGAATGTCTATTACTCAAAACTCATGTGGCCCCTTCATTTTTTTCATTTGTTCTTGCCTGGCATGAGGGATGGAATCTACTTCTTGACATGAGTAAATACACGTACAGTTAGGTTATATTGTCATTGGGTGTCAATTATAATTGGAAACTATTTAATTAGTATAGGTCGGCCCGTAAATGGGCTGTATCTGGGACAGATCCATCCATGTCCAAGCTTTTGATAAGAAAAATGAGTTTAGATTCAGGTTTGGATCCATTGAAATGTGTAAGCTAGAACTTGCATCAAAATGGATTGATAATTGGACTTGAGTTCGGATTTGTGTTTTTTTTTTTTTTTTGGAAGTTCAATTCAGCACCAGAGTTTAGTGGACCAACCAGCCAAGGGTTAGCAATTTTCAAAATTAAAAATGCTCTTGTTAAATGACATGTGAAATAGATTTAAATTTTTATTTAATTTAATTGAAACATAGGAGGGAAGAGAAAAATGTGCAAGTCCAAGTAGGGAGAAAAGAAATTAACACAAATAATGAAGTCTATATTTCTATGTTTATGTATGCTACTTTTTTTTTTTGTTCCAATTAGGTTTTGAAATGTGAACTTAAATGAATCCAATTGGGTTTTGAAATGTGAACTTAAATAAATCTAGGTTCAATCCAATAAGAAACTACAGTCTAAGTTAATCCAATAAGGTTATCGAAAATTTAATTTTGATTCATATCTGATTGTTATAAAATAATCAGATCGGGTGATCATGTTTTCGGGTGTCATTTTCACCCCTAGGCTTAGGTCTAGTTCTTTAGAAGCTAATTTAAGAGAACATATGATCTAATTCTTTAGAAGCTAATTTAAGAGAACATATGATTGCAATGCAACTATAGTAATGTAAGTTACAATATGAATCAATATCACGTTTGTGATGAATGGATTGACAAACTAGTGATGTGCTTAGATTTTTTGGAAAGCATAACATAAAAAAAAAATAATAATAACATTGTGGATAAACCTAAATTAGAAAATCGAGATGTATCAGGTTCCATTTATACATGCTTGCACATGGAATATTCCCTCATGGACGAGTGGGGATTTAAATGGGTCGGACTTGCGTGAAATCTGTGCTGCCTATAACCACATCTGAACTTGATAAGGCAAATCAGTTTGGATTCAGCTTTGGATCTGTCCAAATGAGTTTGTTTTTGCGGGGGGATTCCATTACAGATAATTTTATCTTATCTTTTGCTTAATTCTTATGATTTGAAAATGGTATATAAGGCTTAGATGAGTTAAGTTGAGTATATATATATATATATATATATATATATATATATATATATATATATATATATATATAGCATAAGGACTATTGTGAAAACTGAATTATTGGTTTTTGAAAGAAATCTGACACTTTGGAATAGATTTAAGTTTTCATTTATGCTGATTTAATTCAAATGGTATTAAAAACTAAATGTCAGCTGATGGGGCTAGTAAAACCTATGGGCAATGGTGATGTACTCAGATCGGACTCCCAGTTAGCCATCTAAGTCGGTCCTCTTTTAGCCAGCTTCAGCCTCGGTCAACATACCTTGGCCCAGCCTCAGCCAAGGTATGTCAGCCTCGGCCACATACGGCCAACAGCCTCGGCTAGCCTCAGTCAACTTCAGCCTCAGCCAACATACCTCGGCCAGCTTCAGCCTCGGCCAGCCTTAGCCTTAGCCAGCTTTAGCCTTGGCCAACATACCTCGGCCCGCTTCAGCTTCACATACCTCGGCCAGCCTCAGCCTGGCCAGCTTCAGCCTCGGCCAATATACCTCGGCCAGCTTCAGCCTCGATCAATATACCTCGGCCAGCTTCAGCCTCAGCCTCGGCCAACATACCTCGGCCAGCTTCAGCCTCGGCTAATATACCTCGGTCAGCTTCAGCCTCAGCCAGTCTCAGCCTTGGCCAACTTCAGCCTCGGCCAACTTCAACTTCGGCCAGTTGACCTCAGCAACCACCCAAGCAGTTCCCTAGCAACCACATTGTAGGGTCCATGTGCCTGGCTCCACCACTGTCCGCATAGGACAATAGACGTGCGACGTGGGGAACACATCTGGCAAGCGTCGTAATGGCCGTCTACGCCCCCTACAAGCCTGCAAAGCCTGCAGCAATCATCCAAATCAAGTGGCCACCCACTCTGACGGAACTTGACCCACCAACTATAAAGTCACCGATATTAGACGGGACATAGCCTGCAACTCTGACAAATCACATGGAGGCTAGTTTCACTGTGCTGCCTCCATCATCAATGCTCTGACAAATGATCATGCCCAAGACTGGTAGGCTCTAAGCATCAATAAAATGGGTAAAAGGGACCCCCGACCAGGTAACAAACCATAACTACACTCCCAAACGCTCATTCTTGCTCATAGAGAGCATGGCTCTAAGCTCTTTTTATTCTTGCTCACAGAGAGCATGGCTCTAAGCCTCTCTTTTTCTCTGTTTTAAGCTTTCCTCAAGCTCACGGCTATTGCCAGAGCACTTATTTGAACATCGGAGGGTCCCTGCTTGAATCTTCGGTCTTTGGGACTTGTTTGCAGGCTCCCAAGCACGAGAGCTCGCCGGAGGATCCCGGGCTTCGCTGGAGGAGACGATCGGATGCTTGCGGACATTCAAGGATGATGATTTAACGTTCAGCACCATTGGAACATTTGTTTAAAGACCCAATGGGGTACTAGTTCTAGAGACCCCATTGGTTGACTAGGTCAATCTGCTGACCTGCCACCCAATCAGGTTGATTGAAAAAATCCGTAAATACTGATAAAACACTTGTCTTGACGAGCTGGGTTGTTGAACCATTTCAACTACTGATTCAGAAGAATTGTCGGTTTAAAAAAAAAAAAAATCATGATCTCTTCTGAACCTAAACAGAGGAGGTCCATTTCAGAACTGATGGATGTGAGGCAACTCTTTTAGAAAGGAACCAGGGATCACATTTGGTCGAATAAAGAAAAAGTTTGGCTAATTATGATGGCAGTGGCGTATAGCTCAACCTAGAGCGAGCAGAGGCAAAAAGACCAAAGAGGGAGGGTTAGAGGTGGAGCAATGAAACCCAATGGGGGTGGAGGTGACAAGGTTGCATCCCAGAGTAATGAAGCTGCTGCTTCGGCATAATCATATTTAAGAGAGATCTTGTTTTCTTTGCAACGCAACCAAAAAAGACTAACCATGATGGCGCGAGATTTGGGATGAATAAAATAATGATTGGCTTGGTTGGGGATTTGGGATCGGAGGAAACCATCAACTCACAAAATAAATCAAAGGACGGATGAGTTTAGTGTGAATTTTTTTTTTTTAAGTGTAATAATTATGTCACATTTTCGCAACATAGGGGAAATGTTTTCATTCTACCTTGAGCTGGACTCTCTTAAGTTCGCCTATCTGAAGGCATTTGACACGCTTACGATCAGACCGCTTGGAGAGATTGTGGCAGAGAATTGGACCAACGTGAACAGCTTTGCGAGGGGCAACGGTGAAGAGGACCAAGATGGGGCATGGATTCGGTGGGAACCACCGGAAACCCTTTTGTTAAAATAAAATATATTAACTTGTATTTTTTGCTTGCTTCTGCGCTAGAAAAGTTTTTTTTATATGAAAAAGATGGATAATCATATCAGTCTATGTAAGTAACCCGGATAAATCAGAAAATAGAAGCTGTTTAAGTACAATGAACAAGGGTCATCTTGTTTCCATAACCAAAAACCCAAAAAATAGGCCGCTATACTCGCAATCCAGTCGGCCGCTGAGTTGGCTTTACGGTAAACATGATGGATCTGGATGCTAAAGACCTCCCACAGAAGAGACCAAACATTAGGATTACTCGAAGAATGACCGTAGCAATTCTGTCGTTTAGCAAAGTTAAACGCAAATGCAATTCCAACCTAACATAAAATAAATAAGATCAAATTAATCTTTAAAAGATTCATATTGTAAATGTGTTGACAACACGAAATAATCGCATCTTATTGCAGATTTATTTATATTATCTAAATGATCATTTAAAATCCATTTAGTTAATGATATATTAAGTGAATTATGTTGTTAAGTGTGTCGAACCTGCCTATTTGGGTTGAGCAAGTTATATTTGGATTATGCATGCTCTATTATGTTACCTATTTAATAATTATATAGTATTTATGTTTAAATATTTAACATAATTAATTAAACATGACGACTTCATATCAAGCTATGTAGTGCTATATTTTAGTTTCAATACCACATGAACACAATACGAAAAAAAGAATTGTGTATCATAATCATATTTAATGCATAAGCTATCGATTGATCCTTTTTCAATTTTGGCTAAAGCCTTAGCAATAAAGCTGAGTTGAAAAATCGATGCTTTCCTTCGAATGAGGAAGAGTGAGCTGTCTTAATATTAAACATTTAGCGGGAGTCCATGGCACATCTCTTCCATCCTTGATGAACCTTCAAGATGATTTTATGAAGGTTAAATTTTTGTCATATTTGAAAGGAAAGTAAACCAGAGGACAGATACCGCTGTAGAGTATAAGCGGTTAGAAATAATTCTAAATGGCACATAGAATTGCCCTTCTTCTACATCTTGATCAAGCTTGTGTTTCAAGTATAGGATGCTTGAACCATCCTCCTTAGCTAGTGGGTTGTAATTGTTTTTTTTTTTTTTCATTACACACATATATTATGATATGAAAAAAGTAAAAAAAAGTTTGGATGAAAAAACAAGGTTCTGTGAATATTTTAATTCCCCCCGTTTCATATACTTGGCACTGTCATTACACTTCACAACATTTACTTATATTAATTTTAATTCCATATGTTGCATGAATATAACACCTTTGTTACACTGAAGTTCTTACTTAGATTGTACTTGTACAAGTTGCATTGTTCAAATACATTGCCAAATCTCCATCTTATTAAGATAACGCAACTAAACAGCATCCAGAAAGTTTGATCAATAAATGTCAAGACGACAACAACATGCTTAACTCTGGATGCTCAGACTCCCAATCCCACTGTCTCTGCACCACAAAAAGCCCTCAGCGGATCCTTAGCTTTCTTCCTTCAGCAGAGTACCAGAATTTCAGGTAGTCATTATAATTGTAAGGTTTATAAAGCAAAGGGTGCTCTTCATCTACCAGTTCTTCTGGGATCTGTACCATGGACTCTTCTTTCGGTGACGAAGCAAAAAGAGCACTGTACCTCTTCTGATTGATGGGCATCCTTACACGATGCATAGGAGGTCGCAGTCTTCCATTAGTCCACGCCTGGCAGAAGTAAACAGAGCATAAATTTAAGGCATTCTGCTCGTATCTTAATCTTACTAAGAAAATGAAGAAGATCTCATTTATCATCAGTGTGCTATCAAAAGCTATATATATATATATATATAATAAGTCAATACCCTGAATGCTTCACCAATCACGACTGTGAAGGAGTTTGGGAAGGGCTCTACAAGGATCCATTCACCATCTTGCGTTTGTACTTCAAGTCCTTTAACTTGATCCTGGCATATTATGGTTATCATATTTGGATCTACATGGGGAGGTAGGACAATCTTGGTTTCCTGGTCCAACGGAACCCCATATTCTGCCAGCCGAACCCCATATTCTAGAGATTCTATGCGAGAATTGTAGTACTTTTCAACGCCCAGGCTCTGAAGGACCATCCTCTCAATAATTTGCTCCAACTTCTGGACTTGCTTGGCAGAGTTCCACACGGTTTGGCTAGCAAAGACGAGAAATAAATGTTCATTAGGAGGAGCTTGGAGGTACAAGTCGGGCGGGAGAACTCATTTCAGCCATGAAAGGCCCTAACAATTCATGATGATCCTTGAAATCGATGATTAATCATTCAACAGTATGGTCTACAATAATAAACAGTATTGACAAAAGAAAAGTTCTCTCCAGTATTACACAGCAATGTGTCGTATAGATGTGTTTAAATAAGGAGATTCAAAAAGAAAAGGCTAATAGAGGATGAAACAAAAACAGATGGTTCTAAGACTTAATTAGAGTTGAATCTACATGCAACGTTGCCAATACCAACAGTAATTGTGATATCCTAAATTTAATCTCATATTGGATGAAACCAAAAATATATTATGTACTTATAACTTAAGTGCACTTGCTACCAATGAGTTTTTAAGTCCTATAGTTTCGGTTCCATATTAATTGGGCTAGCACGTGGACTTGCATGAATTGCAAGTTTTTAAATTAGATAGGCTTTGGCAACGATATTCAGAGTCATTGGTTGAATTTATCATTTACTGTAGGGATAATACATTAAATAGTTAAAAACCATATGCAGTTAAAAGAGGCAGTGTTTCTCATGACATAAAAGAATTTATCTAGGTAAATATATTATTTACTCAAAGCTTGAATAGTGAATAAAAAGTTTAACTGCTTCTTTATACATTTACTAGTTTGTGCTTAATATGACATGGAATGCGTTTATTAGAGATAGATTTCTGTTTATCAAGACTATGAAACAGAAAATTTCAACATAATATAAATGCAATAGCTATTCATCAATGTAGATTAAATGCCTATAGAAAATTATAAGTGCTTATCCTAAAATGGATATAGCAATGTAAAACAATAATAGTTTAAAAAATTGATAAGATTTGATAAAAAAATTGATAGAAATTAATTATTAGAGTATCAACATTATTTCAAATCAATAACACTTTTATATCGTTGGAGACAGATATTAATAAAAAAAGTTGAGTCAAAGTGCACTTGCTATTATAAGACTTGAAGAGAGTCTAAGAAAAGAAATAAATTATGTGTTTTATATCCATCATATAAAAACTTCGTCAAGGCCCGTCTTAAGCCCGAGCAAAAGAAGAGGATTATGTTAGGTAGTTGAGAGCCAACGTAAAACTCCATAAGATCTCTTAAAACATGATTGAAATAAGGCTTAGATGAGTTAAGTTAAGTATATCCATCACATAAAAGTTACAGAGGAACCTTACTATTACATGAGGCTGTCACCATTGCGAGGCTTGGAGAAGTTTAATATACAAGATTCTTGCCACCATAAAATCTAGAAAAAGTTGATGCAAAAAAAATTGTACACAACCTTAAGCCCACAGTTAGAGAGCCTATTTTCATAGTTTAAATATGCGTCATCAAGCTTAAAATAGAACAACCTCACCATTGTATTGTATCAATAGAGCAACTCTATCAGGGACAAAACAACCATTAGTAAAATCAAAATAACATAATTTATGAGAAATCGGTAATAGAGGAACCTAGTTGAAGGCGTGCTGGATATTATCCTAAGAGCATCATCAACACAAGCACATGAAAGATTTGATCCAAATGACTCTTTCATTCGCTCAAAATTAATACTTAAAAATTATATAAAATTAGATTGAGGCTAATTTAGATAGTAAAATTAGTTTAAATCTAACGATAAATTTAAATAATTAAAAGTAAAAAAAAAAAGGGGAAGAGTTCACGGGCCTACAGAGTTCATGATACATCCCACGCGCACGGTCGACCAAGCAGAGCCGAGCGTGAGAGTGGTGAGATATCCAATAACACCTTAATTTCCCAATGTAAAACTGAAATTTAGTAATTTTTTTTAAATACTTAACTGACTAAAAAATTAAAAAAAAAATATTCCAATAATTAAATGTTATAGGAGGCGAGCCAGAGGTGGGTGAGGAGGAGGGTATGGAGAAAAGAGTTTTGATAAGCCATGGAGGAATCAAATTAAACGAGGAAATGAACATCAATAATACTACCAGAAGCCTGGATTTCCTTGGGGCCACATAAGACGGGCGAATTCCTCGACCTTCTCAAGGTCTGGGGCGCCTCCCACGCACAGGCTTTCGTAGGGCATGGTGGAAATCTGGCCGATATAGCCCTGATAGGGCCTGTCCGAGTTCTGGTTCTTGGTCTTGGTGTCCAGAGGGAGAGCGAACAGTTCCCCCATCACCCGCCCGAAGAGCGCCTCCTNACTAACCATAAGGACCCAAGAAAGCTTGGGTACCTAAACATAAAGTTTGATTATTTGCAGGAATGTCTTGTAGCCAAAAGATCAAAAAAAAGTGGTATCTTGATAGTGGCTGCTCAAGACATATGACGGGTGACAAAGATGAATTCATCACCCTGAAGAAAAGAAAGGTGGAGTTGTTACGTTTGGCGATAACGGTAAAGGTCAAATTATGGGCCTTGGTAAAGTTCGCATAACTCCATCTACATTTATTGATAATGTACTTTATGTTGATGGTTTAAAGCAATTTAATTAGTATAAGCCAATTATGTGATAAAACTTTAATGTTTCATTTAAATCTTCTATTTGCACTGTTCTAATTCCATTGATGATAGCATTGTTTTTACTGGTTATAGACATGGCAATGTATACTTAGTTGACTTAGAAAATTATCTAGTAATCATTGCTTAATTGCTGACAATGCTAACATAAATGAATTGGTTGGTTGTGGCATCGTAGATTAGGTCATGCAAGCACACACCTTATTTCAAAATTAATTAAAATGGATTTAGTTAAAGGATTACCTAAACTAGATTTTGAAAATAACAAAATATGTGATGCATGTCAATTTGGAAAACAAACTAGAAGTTCTTTCAAATCTAAAAATTGTTTCAACTTCTAGGGCTTAGAGCTACTTCACATGGATCTTTTGGACCAACTAGAACCACAAGTCTAGGAGGAAAGAAATATGGTCTAGTGATTGTAGATGATTATTCTAGATATACTTGGGTAATGTTTTTAGCTCACAAAGATGAGACTTTCTCGATATTCCTGAAATTCTTCAAGAAAGTCACAAATGAGAAAAACACTACCATAGTATCTCTAAGAAGTGATCATGGAACTGAATTTGAAAATCACTTATTTGAAAGTTTTTGTTCTGAAAATGGAATTAATCATAATTTTTCAGCCCCTAGGACTCCACACAAAATGGTGTAGTTGAAAGAAAAAATAGGACTTAGAAGACATGGCCCGTACCATGCTATGCGAAAGCAACTTACCAAAGTATTTTTGGGCGGAAGCAATTAACACAGCATGTTACATCTTAAATAGAGCTTTAATAAGACCAATTAAAGAAAACACCTTATGAATTATGGAATGAAAGAAAACCAAATATAAAATACTTTCATGCATTTGGATGTAAATGTTTCATTCATAATAATGGTAAAAACAACTTAGGAAAATTTGATGCTAAATCTGATGAAGGAATTTTTCTAGGTTATTCAACAACTAGTAAGCATATAGAATCTTTAACAAGAAAACCTTAAGTAGAAGAATCATACATGTAGTTTTGATGAATCTTTAGCAACTGGTTCTGAAAAGATTGATGATGAGGAAGATACAAACATAATTGAAAAAGATCTTGAAAAACTTAATATTGAAGTATCTTCTGATCATGAACAAGAAGCTAAAGATGATGATTCACATAAGGACGATGATGTAATATTGATCATAATGATATAGATCTTCCAAGAGACTGGAGATATGCCATAGTCATCCCAAGGAATTGATTATAGGTGATCCATCTCAAGGAATAAGAACTAGATCATATATGAGAAATATTAGTAATCATCTTGCATTTGTATCTCAAATTGAACCTAAAACTATTGAAGAAGCTGAAAAAGATAATAATTGGATGTTAGCAATGCAAGAAGAATTAAATCAATTTACTAGAAATAATGTTGGACTTTAGTTGAAAGACCTAAAAATCATTCAGTAATAGGATCAAAATGGGTTTTTAGAAATAAATTAGATGAAAATGGCATAGTAATTAGAAACAAAGCTAGATTAGTTGCAAAAGGATATAATCAAGAGAAGGTATTGATTTTGATGAAACCTTTGCACCAGTAGCTAGATTAGAAGCCATTAGATTATTACTTGCATTTGCATGTCATATGAATTTAACTTATTTCAAATGGATGTTAAAAGCGCATTTTTAAATGGATTTATAAATGAAGAAGTTTATGTAGAACAACCACCAGGTTTTGAAGATCACGAATTTTCAAATCACGTTTTTAAATTGCACAAAGCTTTATATGGTTTGAAACAAGCACCTAGAGCTTGGTATGATAGGTTAAGTAAATTCTTAATTGAAAATGATTTTACAAGAGGAAATGTTGATAAAACTTTATTTTTGAAAAGAAAAAGTAAAGATTTACTTGTAGTACAAATATACGTAGATGACATTATTTTTGGTGCTACTAACGATTCTCTTTGTCAAGAATTTGCAAAGTTGATGCAGGGAGAATTCGAGATGAGCATGATGGGAGAACTCAACTTCTTCCTTGGACTCCAAATCAAACAAAGCAAAGAGGGAATCTTTATCAACCAAACCAAATACACAAGAGAACTACTCAAAAAGTTTGGTATGGAAACAATGAAACCCCTCGGAACTCCAATGAGTCCTTCATGCAAGCTGGACAAAGATGAAGAAGGTAAAAAGTTGATCAAAAATATTATCGAGGTATTATCGGATCCCTTCTTTATTTAACAGCAAGTAGACCAGATATTATGTTTTCAGTATGTTTATGTGCTAGATTTCAATCTGAACCTAAAGAATCACATTTAATAGCTGTTAAAAGAATTTTAAGATATCTAAATGGAACTAAAAATGTAGGTTTATGGTATTCTAGAGACTCACATTAAACCTAATTGCATATTCGGATTCTGATTATGCTGGATGTAAATTAGATAGAAAAGCACAAGTGGTGCATGCCATTTCTTAGGAAGTAACTTAATCACATGGTTTAGCAAAAAGCAAAATTCAGTTGCATTATCAACTACTGAAGCTGAATATGTAGCAGCTGGAAGTTGCTGTGCGCAAATCCTATGGATTAAGCGACAACTTGAAGACTATGGTATCACACTTGATAAAACACCCATAAGATGTGATAACACTAGCGCAATCAATTTAACTAAAAATCCAATTCAACACTCAAGGACAAAACACATAGAAATTAGATATCATTTTATAAGGGAACATGTAGCTAATGATGAAATTTGTTTAGATTATGTAAACACTGAAGAACAATTAGCTGACATCTTTACAAAACCTTTAAGCGAAGAAAGATTTTGTTATCTTAGAGGAGAGTTAGGAATTTGTAACCCTTTTGAATAGATTTTGAAACCTCTAAGGAAATATATCTAGAGTTCTTTCAATTCTCAAAATCTTAAGGAAATTTATCTAGAACTCATATCAATTTGATTATCAAAATCCATGATTTTTAATCATACTCAAAGATCAAATCCGGACATTTCAGACACTTTGAAAATTTGATTTTTTACTCTGAAATGGTTTCGGAGCCGACTCGAGAGTATCGGAGTCGACTCGAGTTTCTGCTGAAACTCAGGAGTCGACCCCTTCTCTGAGCGAGTCGACTCGAGATCGAGTCTGTGCTCTGTGACTTACCCGAGCCGACTCTACGCTTTGCGCGAGTCGACTCGACGTGGTCCCATCGCTTTATTTAGGGCACGAGTCGACCCCACGGACATTTCATTCTCAAATCATTCCAAACCCTCTCCAAAGCTTTCCCAAACCCTCCAAACCTCAAAAACCTCGATTAACCACTCCTTCAAGATCAATGGCACCCAAAACCCGTGGAGCTAGTAGTGGCGCCGGTTTGAAGAGGAAGCGGACCGTTCGACGACCCGTCCGCGAGCCGTCTACGGATTCATCCTCTACCCCTTCTCCGAGTGATTCTCCTGCTCCTGCTCCTACTCTTCAGGTAGATCATCTTGCCAGTAGAGTTGTCACACAGGAAGAAAGGTTGATTTTGAATTATTTGAGAATGAAGGATTTTAATAGGTAGACAACTGATTGAGATGGGATTTGAGAGATATGTTCATTGGACTGTCCCACCTACCCTGCTCTAGTTAAGGAGTTTTACAAGAATTTGACTAGAGGAGATGATGGTTTAGTCAGCAAAGTAGAGGATTGGTCTGAACATCACTTCCTCTATTCTATCTAGATTGTTGAATTTACCCCTGTCTGGACCATCCACCTTTGCCCCAGAAGATAGATCTCCAGCCCTCACTAGGCTATTGAACAGAAATTTTGAAGGATTTGAAGAAGTATTTGCAAGTCAATTGCCTTTGGAATTAAGATTACTTCACAACATCTGCAGCAGATTTTTTTCCCAAGACCGGCAGATTGACTATGTATCTGAGAGATATTTTGTTATGGATGCTGTTGTTTCTGGGAAGCCCATTAATCTACCTCGGATGATAATATGGTACATTGCAGATTGTGGTGGGAAAAAGAAATCAAGTTTGCCCTATGGCATGGTTTTAACTAAGTTATTTCAAAGCCAAGGGATTGTATTTGGTGATAGTGAGCCGAAAAAGGAACTAAGGCATACGGATTTTTACTCTTTGGCTACTATACATCGAATGGGGTTTGTTAAGAGAATGGAAATTGGGAGAGAAAGAATGTTACAGAGGACAGAGCTTAGATGCTGAGGCCCCCAGACCTTCTATGAGACATTCATCACCTGAGCCTCCTCAGTGCTCGTCTGTTCCAGCTCCTGCTCCTGATTCTACCCCTGCTCCTGCTATTGCTCCTGCTCAGTCTTCTACATTATCATCTGGTAGCTTTTCTGATGTACAGTTAGATCAACTTAGATCATTATTCAAATCTGAGATAAGTGCATGAAAATAGACTGAAAGAAGAATTTGATGAAAAGTTTATGAATTTAAAAGAAGCCTTATATTCACTTAGTGATCGGGTTGCATCGATTGAGTCTACTCTCAGTTCATCTACCAGCTCCTTAAGTGAAGACTTAAAGAATATCTTTGGAGAACTTAAGGATATCTGCGGTGACTCAGAGACTATTCCCGGTGCAACGCCGAGCTTCAGGATAAAATTACATCTGCTTGTACTTTTGTTGATAATAAGCTCAAAGATTATGTTAGACTTCAATGTGAAGGGATGAAGCAGATTGTTGATCACTTGAATAGAATTACTAGAAGAAACTTTTAAGTTTTCATGTAATCTCTTTTTGATGTAATCAAGTTTACTTTCAATGCAATGAGCAAGTTTACATTTTCATGTATTATCATTTTGAAGTAATGAGAAAGTTTGATGCATTACTTATGTCTATTTCAATTGTAAGTATCCTTGAATACTTTGAATGATTATCCTCAATTGATAAGTTAAATAGAAAAAGATAAAGAATGTTATTGATATTGAACTTCCTAACCTTTTTGTTGATTACAAAAAAGGGGGAGAGTTTTTATTCAATCGTATATGCCTTCAATTCAATCAAAGTTTAATTTTGAAAGAGGGAGAGCATAAGGGGAAGAGATAAATTGAATTTCATAAAGAAAATGCTTAAGTTTCTGAATTTGAAAATTTTGAATGATTTATAAAATTAAGGTTCATAGGGGGAGCTACCTCATTGAGGGGGAGCCTTTCCATGAACACAATAGTTGATTTTGGAATCACAAATTTTTCAATTTATAATGCATATACTCAATGTTTTTGTCATCATCAAAAAGGGGGAGATTGTTGAGAAATTATTGAAACATAATTGCCCCAACTTTATTGATTTTGATGATTTCCAAAAGCCATGAGTACCTTAAAGAATACAATGAGTTTATTTATCAAAAACCTTGAGCTTATTCAAATTGAAAGGAATGGACTCTCAATGGTTAAATTTAATGAGTTTTGAATCTATTAGAAAAAGGAGTTTCAAGCTCTATGCTTAAAAGATTTCAAAAAAAAATTTTTACACATTATAATTCAATCGATGAATTCTTGAAACATGTCTTGAATCCATGCTTAATGTCATATTTAATGTATTCAAGTCACTTTATATTTAAATTTATTTGGGACAAGTTTTAAAGTCTATCAGAACATTTTTCTGATTTTTGTATCGCTCCCGAGCCGACTCAAGGGTTTCCGAGTCGACTCCTGTAAGCCACAGAGTTTTCTGATTTTCTGAGTCGACCCTTGGTTTTCAAGAGTCGACCCCTGACTCTTGCGAGCCGACTCCTGTCTGTGCGAGCCGACTCCGCTCAAACAACAGAAACCATTTTTGAGCACTTCTCGAGTCGACTCCCCATTTTCCTCGAGTCGACTCCCGAGGAGCCGACACTTTAGTTTTCGCGAGTCGACCCTTCAATGTTTAAAATGTTTCTACTTTTGGTAATCGACTTCGAGCCGACTCCCACAGCTCGAGTCGACTCCGCGAAATCTGGCGCGATTTTTAACGATGACACATCAGCCCCAACGGTAAGATTTTCAAATAACGGCTATTTTTCTTTGTCTCTAACGGATATATTTTTGCAGATTCTATAAATAGAGGAGCTCTTTTCAAATCAAAAGCATCAAGAAAAAATCAAAAAGAGAGAAAAGAATATCTTTCAAAAAGAGGGAAAAACAGAGCTTTCATAGGAAAATCTTTTAGCTCAAAATAGAGTGATTCAAAAGGAGTGAAATCAAAGAGAAGATTCGTCTGCTCCATCTCATCAATCCACAAGAGTCAAAAGAAAATCCACAAGCATTTCAAAGATCAAATCGAAGGATTTTCAAAAGGAGAAAAAGCTTCATCTCAACTCCAAAGTCTTCAACGGTCAAGAATCTTGCTGAGGCTGATTCAACACTTCAAGAGGAGTTAAAGAGAGAAGGAAGAAAGCCAAAGCCACACCATCTGCTATCTTATCAGGCTTTTCTAACCTTTATTTTTATACTTAATTTGTATATTTGCTCAAGGGGAGCATTTCATTTAAACACTTTTATTCTAATTGTTTGCTGATTCAATCAGTGGATTGAATCAGTGGAGGTTGATATACCTCGTTGCAAGCCGGAGTGCTTGTGTTGGGTTAGTTGTGAGCCCGTGAAAAACAACGTGTAGGGTTTTGTGCTGGTAAGCCCGAGTTAAAACCAGCTGGGTTCGTTGTGCGCCCGTGAAAACAACAAGTTTGAGTTGTGAGCTTGGAAAACAACTCGGCTGTAATCTAGAGAGATTATAGTGTGGACCCAAGTGAATCTTGGGAGTGGACGTAGGTGTTGGTTGCACCGAACCACTATAAAATTATCTTGTGTTTGCCGTGCCATATTTTCTCTTTCTCTATCTCTCTTTATTTGCTTGTGTATTGATTTAAGTTAGCCTCTCACTTGCACATCTTGCTAACTAATCAACTAAAGTTAAAAAGACTTAAATTTTTAAGAACCCAATTCACCCCCTCCCCCCTCTTGGGTTGCCATCTGGGCCAACAGGAGATTTATTGCTCGGCCCAATCGAGGTTCGAAGATTTGTTGCTCGGTCCAGTCGAGGTTCGGAGATTTGTTGCTCGGCCCGGCCGAGGTTCGGAGATTTATTGCTCGGCCCAGCCGAGGTTCAGAGATTTGTTGCTTGGCCCAGCCAAGGTTCGGAGATTGCCTGCTTAAATAGATAACTCGATCGTACCGAGGATTGGTAAGCAGCATCTGTTTTCTTTATGATTTTTGGTGATATAATTGTGGTAATCACGCCATGAGTCATGAAAACAATATGCCAACAAAAATTAAGAAGGCGAGCTTGTAGAAGGTGTACTCTACTGATGATACTTGCGGAGGTTGTCCGAATTCCATGTCCAAGGAATGGATTCCGACTTAGATATCGTAGTTTGTAGGTACCAGGTCCGATGACTTCCGTTACTTGGTAGGGGCCTTCCCAGTTCGGAGCTAGCTTTCCTTGCTCTAGCAGTTTGGAGACAGATGTTTTCCGGAGAACGAGGTCACCAGGCGAGAAAGCTTTCCCTTTAACTCTGGAGGCATGGTAACGGGCCACTCTTTGCTGGTAGGCAGCTATTTTGATCCGAGCCTTTTCTCTGATCTCCTCTATCAGGTCGAGGTTGGTGCAGAGCTGCTCATCACTGGCTTCCTCCGAGTAGCTTTCCACCCGTAGGGACGGGAGTCCTATCTCCACGGGGATGACGGCCTCTGTGCCGAAGGCCATTCGAAATGGGGTCTCACCCGTGGGCACTCTTGGGGTGGTGCGATAGGCCCATAGGACATGGTGCAATTCGTCCGCCCATCTACCTCGGGCTCTGGAGAGCCGAGCTTTGATCCCTTGAAGCAAGGTTCGGTTAGTTACCTCGGCTTCTCCGTTAGCCTGTGGGTGCCCGATCGAGGTAAGGCGGTGATGGATCCCATGCTCCTCGCAGAGCTAACGGAACTTCGGATTGTCGAATTGTTTATCGTTGTTAGTAATGATGGTGTGTGGGAGGCCGAAGCGGCAGATGATGGACCTCCACATGAAGTCCTTGGCTCGAGCCTCAGTTATCTGAGCAACTGCTTCCGCCTCGACCCATTTGGTGAAGTAGTTGATGGCGACGAATAAAAATTTTCACTATCCCGTGGCAAGTGGAAACGGGCCGAGGATATCCATTCCCCACTTGGCAAAGGGCCAAGCGGAGGAAATGGGGACCAGGCTGGCGGAGGGGAGCCTCTGAATACTGGAGTGTCTTTGGCATGGGTCACAAGCTCGGACGAGGTCGTCAGCATCCTTTTGCATGGTAGGCCAATAGTAACCTTGACGCAGCACCTTGTGGCATAAAGACTGGCTCCCCAGATGGTTGCCGCAAATTTCTTCGTGTACGTCCTGAAGGGCATAGTCAGCTTCAGATGGGCGAAGGCATCTGAGCAGCGGCATGGAGAAGGACCACTTGTAGAGCTGGTCGTCAATCAGCACATAGTGGGTGGCTTGCAGCTTCAGCTTTCTAGCTTCCCTTCGATCGGCCGGGAGCGATCCTTCTATATGATATTTCAGGATGGGGTCGAACCATGATGGTTCGGCCTCAACTTGCATCACTCGGTCAGCTTCCACAATGCTGGGCCTCTCCAAAATCTCCAGATGAAACTTTCGCTCGGCATCCATCGATTCCGCAGTTGCCAGTCGAGACAATAGGTCAGCACGGACATTTTCGGATCTCGGAATCTGAATGATTTTAAATTCAGGAAAATGGGAAAGTAGGCTTCGAACCTCTTGGAGATATCGAACCATGTTCGGCTCCCGGGCCTCAAACTCGCCCCGTACGTGGCCAGCTACCAGTTGAGAGTCGGTGAAGGCATTCAGCCTCTTCACTTTAAGGTTGTGGGCGATTCGGAGCCCGACAAGCAGAGGTTCATATTCGGCTTCGTTATTGAAGGCTGGGAAGGAGAAGCAGATGCCATATTCAAAAGTCACCCGCTCCGGGCTGGTGAGGATTAAGCCAGTACCAGAGCAATGGGCATTGGATGACCCGTCGACATGGAGGAGCCACCGGGCGTCAGATTTTGGGTATTCGGGGGAGTTGGGAGTGGAGCCGTCCTCCAGGATAGTGCATTCGAGGAGGAAATCAGCTAGCACCTGAGCTTTGATGGCCGAACGAGGTTGAAACCGAATGTCGTGTTCACTTAGCTGACGGTCCATTTGGTCATCCTCCCCGATGTCTATGGACGATGGACTACCGCCTTGATGGGTTGATTGGTTAGGACTATCACAGAATGTGCTTGGAAGTATGGCCGCAACTTTTGGACCGAGGTTATCAAAGCCAACACCATCTTCTCAATCCAGGTATACCTCGTTTCCACGTCTCAGAGTAGTTTGCTAACATAATAAATTGGCTTCTGGATCTTATTTTCTTCTCTGACCAATACCGAGCCGATGGCACCTTTCGAGACAGCCAGATACAGGAACAATGTTTCTCCAAGATTTGAACTGCTGAGGAGAGGGGGAGAGCCGAGGTACTTTTTGAATCTTCGAATGATTTTTGATACTCGAAAGACCATTGGAAATTCTTAGCCGACCGAAGAGTTTTGAAGAAAGAGAGGCATCTTTCGGCAGACCGAGCCACGAAGCGATTAAGGGCCGCTATTCTCCCAGTCAGGTGCTGGACTTCTTTAACAGATGTCGGGGGCATCATCTGCTGAATAGCCTGGATCTTCTGGGGGTTGGCTTCGATGCTCCGCTGGAAAACTATGAAGCCAAGAAACTTCCCAGAGTTAACGCCGAATGAGCACTTAGTTGGGTTGAGCTTCATCCGATATTTGCGGAGTGTTGCGAAGCTTTCCGAGAGATCCTCGACATGCTGCGACGCTTCTTTGCTCTTAACCAGCATGTTGTCGACATATACCTCCATGTTCCGGCCGATTTGCTCTTTGAAGACTTTGTTGACCAGCCTTTGGTAGGTGGCACCTGCATTTTTAAGACCGAAGGGCATAACACGGTAACAGTAAGTACCTCGATCAGTTATGAAGGCGGTCTTCTCTTCATCTTTGGGAGCCATCCGGATTTGGTTGTAGCCTGAATAGGCGTCCATGAATGTCAGCATCTGATGACCCGAGGTGGCATCTACAAGCTGGTCAATTCGGGGGAGAGGAAAACTGTCCTTCGGGCACACTTTATTGAGGTCGGTGAAGTCGATGCAGATTCGCCACTTGTCGTTCGACTTCTTTACCATGACAACATTCAACAGCCAACTTGGGTAATTCACCTCCCAAATGAAGTTTACCTTGATAAGCTTATCAACCTCCTCTTCAATAGCTTTATGTCGCTCTAGGACGAAGCTTCTTTTCTTCTATCTGACGGGTCGGTGCATCTCGTCCATGTTGAGGCGATGAACAAGAACATCAGGGCTGATTCCTGGCATATCAAAGGCGGACCAGGTGAAGACATCGGCGTTTCTTCGGAGAAAGTCGATCAGTTCCTGTCGGGACTCGCCTTTCAGTAGCGACCCAATCTTTATAGTTCGGTCGGGCCGGGCTTCATCCAGTGGCACTTCTTCCAGTTCTTCAGCTGGTTCTCCTCGTTGCTCGGCGAAGTCCTCCCGAGCGTCCAGCCCATCAACCTCAGGCATCTTGGACTGAAGGCTGGTGACAAAACACTGCCGAGCCATAGTTTGGCTTCCTTGGACAACACCAACTCCCCGCCCGGTGGGGGACTTCATAGATAGGTGCGGAATGGAGACAACGGCTCTGAGGGACATCAGGCTGGGTCTCCCAAATATAGCATTGTAGGGCGACCGAAGCTTGGTCACCAGAAAGTCTGTGTGAACAGTGGCCACATGGGGCCAGATTCCTGCCCGAACTGTTAAAGTCATGATCCCTTCTGGGACGATAACATCGCCGGTGAACCCCACTAAGGTGGAGTCCACGGCTCAGAGATTTTCATGAGCAATTTCATCTTGGCGAACACATCAAGGTACAGAACATTTACGGAGCTTCCACTATCAATAAGGATCTGACTTACATCATAGTTATTTAAATTGAGAGATTGTTGACCCAATTGTTGATTTTGATGATTAACAAAACTATTTGAGTATAACATTTGAAGTTACTAATGATTTTGATTAAGTTTTTAGTTTATGATATGATTTATTAATCAAAATTATAAGACAAATCAAGTTCTAGTTCGAATCTAATGTCAAGATAAGATTTCAGGCATTGGAGTCGATACATGGAATTGTAGAGTCGACTCTGAAATCAGCACAGACTTAGAGTCGACTCCCGGACTGTTAGAGTCGGCTCCAACAAAAGACAGAATGATGGTTTTTCTGGCCACGACTTAGAGTCGACTCCAGGACTGTTAGAGTCGACTCCAGAAGATTTTTGTGTGACCCCAGAAAAGTCAAAGACGACTCCAGTTCAAGCGATTTGGGAATTTTTGATTTAGAGCCGACTCCAGAAAAGTTAGAGCCGACTCCAGAATGTCAGACGTGACTCCAGAACTGTCAGAACGACTCTAAACTTTACTTTTATCTTTTTAATCCCAACGGCTATTGCTATTTTTGGATCTAATCCTTCTTACACTTGTTTCTAACGAATAGTTTTAAACTATTTATGGATTAAACTGATCTATAAGAAGAGGGTTTGTTGCATCCAAAAAATATATAGAAAAAGAGAAGAAAAAGAGAGACAAAAAGATAAGAATAGAAAAAAATCTTTGAAATCCATCAGAAAAGAAAAGAGGGAAGATTCGAGAGAAAAGATCATACTGATTCCCCAAAAGAAAAGAGAGAGATTCCAAGCTTTCATAGTTTCATTGTGAAGAAGTCTCAAGAGAAGAAGCAAGCCCTAGTTTTCTGATCTTCGGAGCTTCAAGAGCATTCTAAAGGAAGATCCATTCAAGAGAAGAAAAGAAGCAAGCCACCAAGATCTGCAAATCAGGCTTTGATTCCTATCTCTTTATTTCGTGTTCTATCATTGTATATTTGCTCATTGAGGAGCCTTTGTTTTGTAAAAACAATTATTGTTTGATGGGTCAATCAGAGGATTGATTCTATTGAGGCTGTTAGCCTTGTGCAAGCAGTTTGCTTGTGGTGTAAGGTTTTGTGCTGGTGAGCCTTGAAAACCAGCTGGGTTCGTTGTGCACCCGGGAAAACAACAAGTTTGAGTTGTGAGCTTGCAAAACAACTCTACTGTAATCAGGTTGATTATAGTGTGGACCCAAGAGATACTTGGAGTGGACGTAAGTGTAGGTACACCGAACCACTATAAAATCTCCTGTGTTTGCCGTGATTGTCTCATTATCTTTAACTCTCTATTTGTGCATATTCTGTTTTAATCTGTGCGAATCTAAGTTTTATTTCCACTGGGGTTTATTTTTCAAAAGAGTTTAAATTTTTGAAAAACGCAATTCACCCCCCCCCCTTCTTGGGTTGCTATCTGGACCAACAATTGGTATCAGAGCTAGTGCTCATTTGATTTGATCTAACGATCAAGAGTCAAAGATCCACATGGCAACTCAAGCTGGTTCATCTTTTTCCAAAGGCCAATCTACTAATAGACCACCCTTGTTTAATGGTTTATACTATGGTTATTGGAAGGCTAGAATGAAAATCTTCATTCAAGCACTTGACTATGATCTATGGAGCATTATAGTCAATGGACCACACACACCCACTGCTAGAATTAATGGCATGGAGATTCCTAAACCGGAAACGGAATGGGATGAACATGATAAAAAATTGGCACAACTAAATGCCAAAGCAGTGAATGTTTTATACTGCTCATTAGATGCAAATGAATTCAATCGTATATCTATTTGCATTTCTGCTAAGGAAATTGGGATAGCCTTGAGGTTACCCATGAGGGAACAAATCAAGTCAAGGAATCCAAGATTAACATGCTAGTTCATAAGTATGAATTGTTTAAGATGGATGCATATGAATCTATTACCGATATGTTTACAAGATTTACTGATATAGTTAATGGTTTAAAAAGCCTTGGTAAATCTTATGATAATTCTGATCTTGTGAGGAAGGTTTTACGTTCTTTGCCTAGGACTTGGGAAGCTAAAGTGACTGCAATACAAGAGGCGAAGGATCTAAGTACCCTACCCCTAGAAGAATTATTGGGATCCTTGATGACTCATGAGCTTCAAATTAAGCAACATGTTGATGATGACGAGTCAAAGAAGAAGAGGACTATGGCTCTTAAGATTTCTGAATACATGGAAGAGCCTCATGAATCTGAAGATGAAAGTGATGATGAGGACATGGCACTCATCACAAGGAAATTTAAAAGATTCATGAAGAAGAAGAAGTTTGAAAGAAAAAGCCCTTTGCAAGAAAAGATGAGGACAAGGGCAAAGAAAAAGAAGTTATTTGTTTTGAATGTAAGAAGTCGGGTCATTTTAAATCTGAATGCCCACAACTAAAGAAAGGCACCCGGAAATTCAAAAGAAGGCAATGATGGCCACATGGAGTGATTCGGAAAGATCAAGTTCCGAAGAGAAAGAAAAGAGTGAAATGGCCAATCTATGCTTCATGGCGGACAATGATGAGGAGTGTCTTGCAGCCATTAGACTGAAAAGAAAATGGTACCTGGATAGTGGTTGCTCAAGACACATGACGGGTGACAAAGATCAATTCATCATCCTTGAATCAAAAAGAGGTGGAGTAGTTACTTTTGGTGATAATGGTCAAAGCCATATCATGGGTATTGGTAAGATTCAAATTACTCCATCTACTCATATTGATAATGTTTTATATGTCGATGGACTTAAACATAATTTGATAAGTATTAGCCAACTGTATGATAAAGGTTTCAAAGTTTCCTTTGAAGCTTCTGTTTCACCGTTACTAATCCCATTGATAATAGCATTATTCTTGTTGATAAACGTTATGGCAATGTGTACTTAATTGATTTGAGCAATTTATCTCCAAGTAATCATTGCTTAGTTGCTAATAATGCTAAGATGAATGAGATTGGTTGGCTATGGCACCGTAGATTAGGTCATGCAAGCACACACATAATTTCTAAACTATTAAAATGGATTTAGTTAAAGGTATTCCTAGCTTAAATTTTAAAAATAATCGAATATGTGATGCATGTCAGTTTGAAAAACAAACAAGAACTTCTTTCAAATCTAAGAATATTGTTTCAACTACTAGGCCACTAGAGCTACTACACATGGACCTTTTTGGACCTACTAGAACCACAAGTTTAGGAGGAAAGAAATATGGTCTAGTGATAGTAGATGATTACTCTAGATTCACTTGGGTAATTTTTGGCTCACAAAGATGAGACTTTCTCAATATTTCTGAAATTCGTTAAGAAAGTCACAAATGAGAAAAACACTACCATAGTGTCTATTAGAAGTGATCATGGAACTGAATTTGAAAATCACTTATTTGAAAAATTCTGTTTTGAAAAAGGCATACATCATAACTTTTCAGCACCTAGGACACCTCAACAAAATGGAGTTGTAGAAAGAAAGAATATGACTTTAGAATACATGGCCCGTACCATGCTATATGAAAGCCAACTTCCAAAATATTTTTGGGTGGAAGCTATAAACACAGCATGTTACATCCTAAATAGAGCCCTGATTATACCTATCCTTAAGAAGACTCCCTATAAACTATGGCATAATATGAAACCAAATTTAGGTTATTTTCATGCATTTGGTTGTAAATGCTTTATTCATAACAATGGTAAGGACAATCTTGGAAAGTTTGATGCAAAGTCTGATGAAGGTATTTTCCTAGGGTATTCTACATCTAGCAAGATATATAGAGTATTTAATAAGGTAAAAAGATGACTCAGCTCGTCAAACAAATCAACGGAACCTGGTTTCAGAGCGTTGAACCAGGTTCGAGCGGACCCTCTAAGGGTGGAGGGAAAGGCGCGGCACAGGATCGCATCTGATGCCCCGTGGAACATCATGATCGACCGAAAATTGCTAAGGTGATCATCGGGATCAGAGGAGCCGTGGTAGGGCTCGATGGCGGTAGCTTAACATGGGAGGGAATCACTTCCTCCATGATCCCCTTGGAGAAGAGGATACCCTGCTCCACCTTAGGCTGAGGCGGATGAGCCTGCTTGGCGGCGTCCAGCTCTTGACGCATCTCCTGGAGCTGTCGGCGGATCTCCTCTTCAGGCATAAGAGGAGGGGCCGGATGAGGAGAGTGCAGAGATGGCATCGAATCATGGCGGAAGAACTCCGAAGAGAGGGACCGGGCCCACCGAGGTCTGGGGAGATCCTTGTCGCAGCCCCCTTGTGGGACTGGTCTGGCCTCCTTGGGTCGGTGTGGGGGATTCGTGGCTCCATGCGGACCAGAAGAAGAGGTGGCCAGAGAAAAGGGAGTTGCGGCCTCCTCAGGGAGGCATGGAGCAGGGGCAGTTGCAACTGGATGGGGGGCTGCAAGGCGCTCCTGAACCAGATGGGTCAGGGCTTGGACTTGCTGGACCAGTGTGGCAAACTGGTCCTGGGTCATTGAGACAGCCGATGGCGATGGAGTCTCAGCTGGTGGCGGCGGTGGCGCCACGATACTCACCGGATCGGGTCTCTGGAAGGCGATTTGGTTCTGGGCTTCAGAAGTTGCTCTTCTCCGATTAGCCATTGGAGAGGTTCTCTTCCAGATCGAGATCCTTGTCTCCTTTCTTCAAGTTTTAATGGGACTTGAGGCCCTTCCTCTAGCGCCAATCTGTTGCCGCCGGAATCTGTCCTCCGACTTGGGCACGATCGAGCTCCCGATAGGCCACCCTTGGAAAACTCTTCAAAGGGGTCCTTCTCCTTATATTTATTGTCCGTCGATCTTCACTGAATTGAGCGTCGGAGGGTCTTCCGCGAAGGGTCACTCCCAACGCTTCTTGCGTGAGGACTTCTTTGCAGGTCCGCCCAGAAGGAAGCCCAATTAGGAGATCGATCGTGCTCGAGTCGGAGGACAGATTTCGACGGTAACATATATATATATATATATATATATATATATACTTTCTATTTTATTTCAATTAATCTATTGTACATCAGAATAACATCACTTGGTTTTTTTCCATTTTTTTCATTTCCAAAGTCATCAAAAACTCCAAAACTTTCATCCTTCCCAAAACGCCAAAGTATCTAAAGGCAAGGGATGACCAAGAGCAATCATAGAAACCTTTAATATGCCCTTCCTTACAATGTGTTGCTGAAGTTATATTTTGAAGAGTAGATGCATTAAAATTTACATATCGAGTCATCAATTCTAGAAAACGAAAATCTATTTTTAAAGGCAACATAATCTCTATGGCTAAGTTTTTTTTCGCTTAATTTATTATATATTATTTAATATAATTTTTAATTATCGTTTAATTTATTTTTGCATCCCTTCCCTTAAATTTTACGATATATTTACTGTACCATACCACCAGTCGTCGTATACTCGTATGCCTGCAGAAAACCGTACGCGTCCAAAAGAAATGAATCATCTGGGTTTTCAAAATCAGTACGTAGCCATCTTAATGCCTTCAAAAACGTGCAATGACTTCAACGGAGCAACGAATTACCATGTGGGCCCCTCACCACACTGTTGCAACGAATCCTGCCCCAAACTCGAATATTTGGCAGCCTCACAGCCGGTCAGATTTAGGTTGCAACTCACCAACCTTAACCTTAATTCTAACTCTATTTATAAAATATCAATTTTAATTCTATTTATAAAATTTTATTTTTTTTATTTTTATTTTTAAAATTTAATTTTTAAATTAAATTTTATATTAAAATTTAAATTGATAAAAAAAATAAATAAAATATTTTTTAAAGTAAATAAATATAATTAAAAAAAAAATAAATTTTTATGAAACTATAAGCTGGATTTAGATTTTAATATTATATTAAAAAAAATTTTACCTAAAAAAAGAATAAGGTACCATAAAAAAAAAGAAAAAGAGGTAGCAAGAAACGAAATATGTAGATAGTCCACTTTTATGTTTCTTCTTCTTTTTTTTACTTGCAACGTCTTATCTTTCTCGTTCTCAAGTTGATCATCTCGTTTGATCCTAATACTTTCAACGGCCTCAAAACCTGGTATCGATTTGGGCTATCTAATTTAATTTACAATTAATTTAAATTTAAATTAATTATAAATTAAATCAAGTTAAATTGAATAAATATAAATTTAAATATGCTGTAAATTAATTTTAAAATTTCACTCCTAGTTAGATTTATGTGACTGCTCGTCTATTAAAAAATAAATAAATAAGAGCAGCCGCCGGTCAAAAGTCTCTTGATCGCCGCCACAAAGGAGGCTAGCTCGCAAGTATATCCAAGCGAATATCCGGAGCCTAATGGTAATGCGACAACCCACTTCGCTCGGGTCCTCCGTGACGCCTTCTTTTCTCGATATGTTGTAATAAAACCGGACGAGATATCCGTTATCCACTTTATCATTATTTCGTTTCCGTCCGCTTTACGACTCTCCGGGGAAATGACTGGGAAAGTGAATTAGAATCAATACTTACAATGAAATTCAATTGAATTCTATTAATGGTATTGAATCTAAGACCTAATCAAATCCAAACAGTAAATATAAGAAAATCTCTCACATCTTTTGCCTATATATATATATTCTTTCTTTTTTTTCTGCATGCGTTCAAAACCTAAGAAGGTTTGCTTTTTTTTTTTTTTAATGATGTACTCAAACTTCTTTAATCTTTTAATTATTTTTTTCTTTTCTTATAATCTTTTAACTAATAAAATATAGTAAACTTAAGAATATTTACTTTTTTCAGCATGTATCCAACATTCTTTTAATACTTTTAATTATAATCTTTTTTTTTTTTTTTGCCAGATAGGAGTCCAACACTCCAACTAATAATACAATTAATGAGGAGTAACAGGTTTTATTTCAGCCCTTTTTGTTTCTTACTACTATTAAGACAAGCATCAAGCTATCTTTTTATTTTTATCTCTCTACTTTCCATCTATTAGCTTTCTCATTTTAAAAATATAAATCATATCAGCCCATGCAATTGTATGAATTAATGTATACCTTGTTGGAATGTATTTATGAAATAATTTTGAAAAAATTTGAATTCAAATGGAATTTCTATTATTTAAAATAAATAAAAGTGAATTAAATTTATATTAAATTTCAATATTATCCCTCTAGGTAGCTAATATTTTTTAAAGATCTCATCAAGCCGATGTTTTAGTATGATATTTTCTTTAATTAAGTTGATCTCCAGCCAACCAAAGATGAGAAAGAAGTTAATATGATAAAAAAAGAGAAATATGTATTTGAGGTTTGGAAAATGTAATTTGATTAAAAATTAAAAAGAAAGAGAGGAGAAAATAAGGGTCATGGAAGAATATTTTAATAAATAATCATATCAATTTTAATGTGAATTCTAATGCTATAGCTCAATTCAATTGTGTTCATTGGCTTAAAAACAGAGGCTAGAAGAAGGGGAGGTGAATGATGAGAAAAAAAAAAAAAAAAAAGGGAAGGAAGAATAAGTTAAATTCATCTTATTTTGTTTGGATAAAAAAAAAAAAATTATATTTATAAGATGGCAAATATATTTGTATTATAAAAAATTAAATAAATTGTATAAATAAAATTAAAAAGATAGATAAAAATTATAAACTTATTTTTTTCTTTTATTTTAAATTAAGAATAAAAAAATTAACTAATTAAGAATGAACAAAAAAAAAAGTAATATATTTTTTTACTATAGGATCCATAAAATAATAATATTAATATTATTTGAGGTTAACCTTCAGCTAAGCATAACGGGTTGTTACTTGGCTGCTCATGGAAATGGCTTCAGAAGGAGAATCGTTTTGCGCTCCGTCTCGTGCGCACTTTGATCGAACTAACCTCAAATCCAACGGCGGCCCCCATTCGGTGGGTAACGAGCACCCAGTCTCGCAGGGAGCACTCAGTCTCTTCTCCGATAAATAGGGTCGGTCATCGCTTCGCCGCCTCCCCATCGAGACACTGAGCTCTAACCGCCCACCGTTCCATATCCTCCATTTCGTGATTAGCTTTCTCTCATGCCGACGATCAAGTCCATCAAGGCTCGCCAGATCTTCGACAGCCGTGGGAATCCCACCGTGGAGGTGATCATCCTCTTCTGGATCGCTTTCTCTGTTTCAATCTCCGATCGATCGTTAGGGTTTGGATCGGGTTTCTTCCTGTGATCGGAAATGTTTTTTTTCTGGTTTTAGATTGGAGGATCTCTTGGTGATTGAGTTGTGTGGTAGATTGGTTTCTCGATCTGATGATTTTTAATCTTTGATCTTATTCTAGGCCATATTTTCTCTAAAATCTATCTCTACTTTTTTTCTTCTCCTTTTGAAAATTTTTTTCAGGTGGATTGCTACCTCACTGATGGAACTCTCTCCAGGGCTGCGGTTCCTAGTGGAGCATCGACAGGTATTTCATCGTTAAAGGATGACTCTTTTATGAGCTTAATAGGGCTGATTTTTTTTTTTAAAAAAAATATTTTTTTGATCACTCATGGTGAAACGTAGCCGATCCTCTGTCGCTGTGCCTTTTCTTTTTAGTATATATATTTTTTCCCTCCAAATAGTCCATTGTTCGTTTAAAAAAAAATATTTTTTTGATCACTCATGGTGAAACGTAGCCGATCCTCTGTCGCTGTGCCTTTTCTTTTTAGTATATATATATATTTTCCCTCCAAATAGTCCATTGTTCGTTAAAAAAAAATATTTTTTTTGATCACTCATGGTGAAACGTAGCCGATCCTCTGTCGCTGTGCCTTTTCTTTTTAGTATATATATATTTTTTCCCTCCAAATAGTCCATTGTTCGTTTAGTTAATTCTTGCACGGATATATTCATCACATTTTTTTTGGTGATCAAGGTGTATATGAAGCTTTGGAGTTGAGAGATGGAGGATCGGATTACCTTGGGAAAGGTGTCGTCAGGGTCTGTACAACTCCTCCTTGTTAAATAAGAAGGATCCATCAGCTTTATATGCATTACTAGATGTTTTTTTTCTTTTTTTTTTTCTTTTTTTTTTTTGGGGGGGGGGGGGGGGGGGGGTGGATAGCCTACTTCTTGCATAATATGATCATGATCAATTATAGAAAATGGGAATATGAATTTTATGGGTTTTTATTTCTTTCCTGTCTTATTTAGTATGGCTTCGATGATATTTTCTTATTTTATATGGCATTAACTAAATGAATATTTTAGTAAGAGTTGTAAGGGCTGCACCGATATTTCTAGAGATCTTTCTCCCTCTCGCCGATAATACATTGTAACTGTGTTTGTGAAGTGTTCCCTAAAGTCACCAAAATCATGATATGAAAGGTCAATTGCGATCCTATCTGCTAAACCTGCAACTCTCTTAACACAAACAATGAAAATTAAATTTTGATAATTCAAGTTAGCCATGGAAACTAAGATTGTACAAGATGCTCCAAATTTTTAATTGTCTGTTCTAGACAAGTGAAATAAAGCATGACCATGATCTGACCAGGTAGTGGACTTATAATTATCGTTTCAACTTTTGAACAATGGTAACTGGAGTGCTTCTAAATTTATACTCATTAATTATTTGATTCATCAGTAGAAAGTTTTAGTCTGTGATTTTTATCTATCAATAGAATTTGCCTTATTTTATCAAAAAGCTTTTCTCATACAATTCCAATGTCAAGTAAATTTAATTTAAAACTTAGATACAAGTAGTGTATTTTATAAAGATACAGTGTTGAATCTTGGTGCGCCACCTTGTAGATTTTTGTTGTCTGTCTCATACTATGGGAACAACCTTATTCTGTTTAACAATGCTATGTTTTAGTCCATTATTCAGATCTAAAGCTTGAAAAAAGTTACTTGGAGCTTTGGATAAGATATTGCAATTTGTGTATGTTATGTAGAACAGTTATGTAGTTGCCTAATCACAGTGTTCCTTGGCATGCATTTGACAGTGCTGATCAAGAAACAGCAGCATGCATGTAAAAAAAAAATGCTATTTTTGACATAAATTTAGATTATATCTTTATGCTCATTTAAGAAAACCTGTTTGCTGTATAATGTCATACAAGATTGTTTTGTGTTCTTGCAGTCCCCATTGCTTCTTTATTTCTATCTGATACTGTGTATTATAAGTCAAATATAATTGATGTTTTGAGATTCTTAGCTGAACTTATGCCCAATTTTTCTGATTTAGGCTGTTGGGAATGTGAACACCATCATTGCACCAGCATTGATTGGGAAGGTATGTGGTGTGCTCTACCATTTTCTTTTCAAGTTTGGTGCTTGAGTTTTGTTATTTGCGAGTTTAAGTTGTTTAAGTAATCTAGCCTAGGAACTATCAGACTACTGACAATCTGAAAATATAATGCATTGATTTACAGGATCCTACTGAGCAGGCTCAGATCGATACTTTCATGGTTCAGCAACTTGATGGGACCTCTAATGAGTGGGGTTGGTGCAAACAAAAGGTACCATGCTAGCAAGAACTTTGTTTCATAGCTAGCATTCACAGTTATGATAGACAGTTGTATTTGGCTCTGAATGTTCTGGAGTGCCTAAGTGGGTTGATCATCTGATTGGATGTTTATTGCTTCAGCTTGGTGCAAATGCTATATTGGCAGTATCACTTGCTGTATGCAAAGCAGGAGCTAGTGTGAAGAAGATTCCACTTTATCAGGTTCGTGAGGTGGCGCAACTGTGTACTGTGGAACATAAGGTTGTGTATTATATATCTTTATTTTATTTTCTGTGATGCAGCATATCGCCAATCTTGCTGGAAACAAGACATTAGTGCTGCCTGTACCTGCATTCAATGTCATTAATGGAGGATCTCATGCAGGAAATAAGCTGGCCATGCAGGTAACCTCCTGACCACTTGCATTCAGAAATTACATGCTTACAGACAATCAATTCTACTGTGCTAATCTATGTTCTGTCACATTAACAGGAGTTTATGATCCTTCCTGTTGGGGCTTCCTCATTCAAGGAAGCCATGAAGATGGGTGTAGAAGTATATCATCATTTGAAGGTAAAAAAAAAAAAAGAAAGAAAGAAAGAAAGAAAAGTTTGTTCTTTTCAGTTATCAGAATGTTGTCTGATTTTTGCCGATCTCGCTTTCAGGCTGTCATCAAGAAGAAGTATGGTCAGGATGCTACTAATGTTGGAGATGAAGGTGGTTTTGCTCCTAACATTCAGGTTTGCTGCTGATTCTTAATGCTTCTATCTGCAAAGCAAACATTTTTCTAATGATAGAAAACATACATAATTTAGCAAGTAAGATTTTCTTTTAGTCTTCTGCCTTGAGCTTGTTAATTAGGGTGTGTTTGTTTTGAGGTTAAAAAAAGGGATATAAAGTTATAGGAGCAATATTTTAAGGTGTAAATTTTGACGGTGTAAAAGTTTTTCTAATAACTATATTTGGTTGTGTTTGTGAATGAAGGATGAAATATTATCGGTATAACTTTTAACTGCATTTAGAAAAGCATCAATATAAGAGATGAAAATGTCACATATATATATATAGTGACATTTTCATCTAAACTTGGCTACATTCGAATGTAGCCAAGTTTAGATTAGGTTACATTTTCTATCTTTGAATCTACATAATTCACGAATTTCAATGATGAAAAAGGTGAAAAAGATGGGGTGACTTTAGCATTTGTGTGGATCCAAAGATGAAAAAGACAATCGGATCTTAGACTTAGCTAGTCTCTCTCTCTTTTTCTTTCTCTGGACTTGGCTACACTTGTTTGTAGCTAAGCTCAGATTCGATTGCCTCCTTCACCTTTGGATCTACATGAATTATATATTCCAAAGATAAAAAAGATGGAAAAGATGGGTGGCTTCTTGATCCATGTGGATTCAATGATGGAGATGAAGATCGGATGTAGGCTTGGCTTAAATGCAAGTGTAGCCAAGTCCAGCTCTTTCTCTTTCGATATATATATATATACATATATATATATATATATATATATATATATATACCATATATATTAATATAATACATAATGTGATATAATATAATGAGGTAAACTTGGCTATGTATGAATGTAACTAAATTCAGGATTCGGTCACCTTTCTCACCCTTGAATTTTGCAGCCATTCCGTCTTTTTCACTTTTTCTATCTTTGGAATCTATGAAGTAGATTCAAGGGTGAGTAAGGTGATTAGATTTAGGTTTGGCTACATTCGAATGTAGCCAAGTTTACCTTATAATATAATATAATATATATTAATAAATATAATAATATTATATTATATTATATTGTACATGCATGTAGTGAGATTATTTAATATTTTGTTATTCCCAATCTTACCGCCCTTTTCATCTTCTTAAAAGTTTGTGTTAAATTGGAGGAATTATACCTTGAAAAAAGTTAACCCTTTTCTAAACACCCTTAAAAGGAGGTGAAAAATTACAGAAGTAACTTTTTACCACCTGTAACCCCATACCGGACTTCATTTTGAATTTCCCAGGTGTCCTTTCAAAATTTAGCTGCAGGAGCATTTCTGTTTGGAAGGTCGCACCATTTCTTGTTGATAGGCTTTGTGATCTTTTTCTTTTAGTTGTTAAAACATGGTAATTGTTAATCAGTGAAATAAAGGATTCTCTGTTTTGGAATAGATGGGGTGATCATCACGATACAGCTCATAATTCAATTTTTGGGAAATTAAAACTGTTAATATTGGAACTTGTCCTTGTCATGTCTAACTTATTTTTGGACTTGAAATATTTAGGGAAGTGAAATGCCTAAATATACATTAATAAAGATGATAAATTGACTATCTAGTTTGTCTCCTTTTTTCTAAATTTTTATTAATGATCCTTGTTATCCTTTTTTTCCCCTTAATTTATGTATCTTATAGACTAAGACGAGAGTTTGGTTGGTTATTAAGTCTATATCTATCTATGTATCTTTCTATTTAAATCTTTTGAAGAATATTTTGCTTGCATTGATTGTTACTTTTTGTTTAAATATATGTTGATATATACTGTCAATATTGGCCTTCAGAATTGTCTGCTGATTACATTCCTAATGAGCGATAACTGGTCTTGGAAGGTCTCATCATAATTTATTCCTACTCACAAACTGCAGGAAAACAAAGAAGGTCTTGAGCTGTTGAAGACAGCCATAGCAAAAGCTGGATATACTGGCAAAGTATTTTCTGTCCTCTGATATGTCACTTGTATTTTTATGTTGATGTGAACTTGTTTCAGAAAACCGTGATGACTTGTGAGGTAACAATCTTCATATACTTGGGTGTTAGGTTGTGATTGGGATGGATGTTGCTGCTTCAGAGTTCTACAGTGAGAAGGATAAGACATATGATCTGAATTTCAAGGCGGAGGTGAGCTTAATCTTTGTGTTTCTGTTTCTTTCTTCTTTTTTTTTTTCATGAGATTCTGTCCTTGAGATAGTTAAATTCATCGTTGTCTTTTGCTTTGCCATTTCACTGACAATAGTCACTCCACTAAGTTCAATTATTGTATTTTTTTTTTTTTTTTGCTGCAGAACAATGATGGGTCAGAGAAAATATCTGGAGAGAGTTTGAAAAATGTTTACAAGTCCTTTGTCGCCGAGTATCCCATTGTATCAATTGAAGACCCATTTGATCAGGATGATTGGACCCACTATGCTCAGTTGACAGCAGAGATTGGAGAGAAGGTGCAGATTGTTGGTGATGATCTTCTCGTCACCAACCCAACGGTAAATATCGGTATAAGACTAGATGGAACATTTGGAGAAAACTTCCTTTGTTGTAATTCTAATTTACCCCCCTCAATATTTCTGCAGCGAGTTGCTAAGGCAATCAAGGAAAAGGCCTGCAATGCTCTTCTTTTGAAGGTAAAATAAGAATGCTTCGGTTCTGCAGCTTCTGTTATTATGTATGGGCTGAAATGATTAAGTCAATTTTCCTTTTGACTCTTTCTTTTAATATTGAGATATTTATATGATTTTTGTTGATAAATCACTAAAGATGAATGTGCTTCCTTTTCCTTGGTGATGCAGGTGAATCAGATTGGCTCTGTGACTGAGAGCATTGAAGCTGTGAAAATGTCCAAACATGCTGGCTGGGGTGTCATGACGAGCCACCGAAGGTAAGACTATAGATATGTTCGAGTTTAGTTGGTTTTAATTTTGATCCTAACTTATATTTTTTTGGGTATATAGTGGTGAAACAGAGGACACTTTCATTGCTGATCTTGCAGTCGGTTTGGCTACGGTATGTCTCTATCTGTGTTCAAATGCTAGGGTTCATTTATTCTTTGTGAGATAGATTAAAACTTAAATCCTGGTAATTCTGCATGACAAAACAGGGCCAAATCAAGACTGGAGCTCCATGCCGTTCTGAACGCCTTGCCAAGTATAACCAGGCAAGATCTTGCACCACAAGGATCTTAATATTAAAGATCTGGTTAACTTATAATAGCCTAACCTTTCATACGGTGTTGTTTTTCTTTAATAATTATCACAAATTATCAGCTGCTGGTTGCACCTATAAGGGGGAACAAACGAGCTTGCTTAATTATTCTAGTTGACTTTGAGACGGTGAATCCAAAATTTTTAGGAACTTTTGTATGTGCTCACCTTTGTTTGTTTCTGGTTGATACAGTTGCTCAGGATCGAGGAGGAGCTTGGCAATGCGGCAGTGTATGCAGGAGCCAAGTTCCGTGCACCTGTAGCGCCTTACTAGAGAGATGTGACGCTTTCTTTGTTGAGCTTTGCTAGCAACGTGGCACCGTTTTGTGGAGCTGTTTGTGTTAAGATATGCATAAATTTTGTTATGGGTTCGATGCCCTTTGTTTTCCCGAACTTCGTCGTTTTGCTTGTATGTCAAATAAATTAGTTTTGCTGTTGCGGTGGTATCTGTATTACAGTAATTCTAATGCTTAAAGCGTGGAAACGTATTTTGGCTGCTACTTTTTTTTTTTTTTTTTTTCAGAGTTTCTGGTTTGTGCCGTTGTAACCATTTGTGCTCGGCCATAGAGAATGGTTTTGTGGGTGGCGCTTGACAATGCATGTATATAATGCGATCCGGTTTTTCCCCTCGGAGAATTGGTGCCGTTCTGTTTTAGAAGAATTTTTTTTTTTTTGAACTTGTAGCCCTTTAAAAGCTCTATTCCCGCATGGAATGGTGCCATTAACACGAAGAAGGCGGTGAACAGCAATGGCACCATTCCATGCCTCATGCTGTTTTTAGGCATGGGCACTGGGCTGTGCCCATTGTGCCAGAAAAATTATCGTGCCGTGCTTGACACGGCTTATTTATTAATGGATCATGCCAGGCATGACTCACTAAAAAAAATTCAAATTCGGCATAGCCCTGCTGGGTCATTTTGTGGGCTGTATCATGGTATGGCTGGTGCTAGGAGCACACTGTGCGTTTAGGCACCATCCAGCTGATCCAAGCTATGATCCTGATCGGTGATGATGGATTCAACGATTGTGATCGATCTAATCGGAGATAATCCGATGGTTGCGATCAATCTATCCCATGATCATGATCGGCGATGATCGATCTGATGGTTGCGATCCATCCGATTGGCGATGACCTAATGGTTGCGATCGATCCAAGTCATGATCTCGATTGGCGATGATTGATCGGACCGTTGTAAACAATTCGATCGGAGACGATCCGACGGTTGCAATCGATCCAAGCCATGATCCCGATCGGGGATGATCGATCCGACAGTTGTGATCCATCCGATCGGCGATGATCCGACGATTGCGATCGATCCAAGCCATGATCCCGATCGACGATGATCGATTGGATCGTTACGATCAATCCGATCGGAGACGATCCGACGGTTGCGATCGATCCAAACCATAATCCCGATCGGGGATGATCGATCCGATGGTTGCAATCTATCACATCGGCGATGATCCGATGGTTGCGATTGATCCAAGCTATGATCCCGATCGGCGATGATCGATCGGAGATGATCCGACGGTTGCGATCGATCCAAGCCATGATCCTAATCGACGATGATCGATCAGATAGTTGCGATCAATCCGATCGGAGACGATCTGACGGTTGCGATCGATCCAAGTCATGATCCCAATCGGGGATGATCGATCGGGGATGATCGATCGGACCGTTGCGATCAATCCAATCGAAGACGATCCGACGGTTGCGATCGATTCAAGCCATGATCCCATTCGGCGATAATCGATCCGACGGTTGCGATCTATCCAATCGGAGATGATCCGACGATTGCGATCGATCCAAGCTATGATTCCGATCGGCGATGATCGATCGGACCATTGCGATCAATCCGATCGGAGACGATCCGACGTCTTCAATCGATCCAAGCCATGATCCCTATCGGCGATGATCGATCCGACGATTGCGATCGATCCAAGCCATGATCTCGATTGGTGATGATCGATCGAACCGTTGCGATCGATCCGATTGGAGACGATCCAACGATTGCGATCGATCCAAGCCATGATCCCGATCGGGGATGATCGATCCAACGGTTGCGATCTATGCCATCGGAGACGATCCGACAGTTGCGATCGATCCAAGCCATGATCCCGATCGGCGATGATCGATCCGACGGTTGCGATCCATCCGATCGGCGATGATCCGACGGTTGCGATCTTTCTATTTTTTTCTTCTTACTTATTGTATTATGTTCTAGAGGTCAAGCCTAGCCTTCCTCCCTTCTGTACCATTTTAATTTTAAATTAATAAATGGTAGGGGTCTATGCCAAACCCCCCACTATTATGGTGGCTTTATATTAATAAAATTTCTTTATTCCTAATAATTTTTTAATTTATCAAAAAAAATTATAATTTTTTTTATTTGAGCTGTGCACGGGCCAGGCCCCAGGTAGGCCGTGGCTGGCACGGCCCACCTGGGCTGGCACGGCTCAGGCCCACCTGGGCTGTGCTTGGCATGGCCCACCTGGGCCGGCACGGCTCAGGCCCACCTGGGCCGTGCCGGCTCAGGCCCACCTAGGCCGTGCCGGCACGGTACGATGGGCCGACCCAGGCCCATCATGGGCCATGCCGTGCTGGGCCAATAGAAAAAATTTTCTGGGCACGGCACGGCCCGGTACTGCAGTGCCGGGCCGTACCTGGCATGGCCCATCAGGGCCTGGGCCATGTCGTGCCATCGGCGGCATGGCCCAGTGCCCACCTCTAGCTGTTTCGTAGGCCGGATCTAAGACACAGATGAAAACTCGTGATTGGTTGATTTCTTGTCTCAGCTTGTTAACTGTTGTACTGAATTTTCTGTGTTTCTCAATTCAACCAGCCGTTCAAGCATAAGTATGTTTAGCTCGTTTAAATCTAAATTATGCAGAAACAAATTAAAATTTAAAAGTTCTAGGTTAGCTAATTTAAGTTTAATTAAAAATAAAAAATAAAGATAAAGATAAAAATTGAGGACAAGAATAGATTGGGAATTATATTGTTAATAGGATTAAAGTTGGTTGTTATTCATGGAATTAAAACAAGTTGGATACAATAGAGATGTAATTTTATGATTATAAAATATCTGTAAAGGAGAATATATAAGATCGGTATTATGTTTTAATGTTTTATTAAAATAAACTAAAATAAAAATAACTTAAATGATAAAAAAATGATTTAAATGACTTAAATATTTATAATATAAATTTAAAGATGTACCAATGTAAATGAGTACTTTGATAAAGATAGAGGTACATTTAAAATTAGAGAAAAGAAGTAAAATATAATTCTAAATCAAATAAAATGAAGAAAAAAAATCACATAACCAATCTCAATTAGTTTGAAAATAAGATTTTATTGTTTTTGTTGCTGCCATTGTTGCAGCAGGTGATCTAGTCCAAATTTGAAGTTGGGAGTTGACGAGAATACCTAGGCATGGCGCTTTTCTTTCATGTTTGACATATGAAATTCTATTTTTCCCAACTTATATTTTTCCAATATCTCAATTCCTAAGATTACCCAGTCAAATAACAATCGTCAACAATTGTCTGCCCACAGGTTTGCTCCTGATGCGTGCCATTTAGGAGATTGTTCGAGAAGAAAAAGGGAGAATATTTAGGACTGGTCAATGTTGGAGAAAAATACAGACGTAAAAGTCTTTAAACCTTATAGCTGAAGCTGGGATTGAATAATGCAATTCAAGTGGAATGTTAAAAAGAATAGGTGTTCATCTGCTATCATCATAACGTGAAATCAGCAACAGAAATGTGTGCGATTGTTTGTTCAAATGCATGCCCATAATCCTAAAGTTGTATCACTGAATCAAGATATTGCTTTTGAAGTATATGTTTTTAGTCCATCCTTTTTTGCTAATGTAAGCTTTACAGGTTCAGCTTTGCGGCTGCGGTCGTTTTTGTGAATTGCGCACTCCAAATTCGGATAAACTTATCTACATTGGTTTTAGATAAGTTTATTTTATCAAGCAATTTTGCTGTATCCAATCATAGGTTGCAACAATATAATTGATGCTTGTGATAACATCTTGTCAGTATGAAGACAAGCTTACATTTTGTTGGTTTTGCTGCTTTGTTTCATTGGCTGTGCTAATTCTTTCCTTAATTTTCACAGGTAGTAATAAATAATTCTAGCTTGCTATTTGAGGGTATAATAAAACTCTGTCGATTTCTAATCTAAATTGTGCTACCATTGTATGCAGTTGACACTTGGCACTAGGCTAGTTTATTTATTTATTTATTTTTTTAATGTTCCCCCTGTGGATCAACAAGTTTCCACAAAGATAAAACTTGCATTTTGATAAGCTACTTTTCAGCTGCTGTACAAGAAGATGAGGTAGATCCTGTCCTTCCATCTTTGACCTGCTCTTCAATTTTGGTTGGTATGGGCCTCCCAGAGTTGTACCAACCAATTCAGACCTAATTCAGCCCTTCAAAAATCAGATAAAAATTCTCACCAAAAAAGCTAGTTAAAAACATCGATTTTAGCTGCAAACTGAGGCTCAACCATGGTTAGATCTATAATAAGATCCGGACCAACCCTACCCAAGCCAATTGATGGTTGGATTTGGGTCAAAATCTGACCCAAATTATGAGGTTATGTCCAGATAAATTTAGCAAGAATTCTTTTGTTTAACTCATTCTGAAGTTTTTTCTGCATATTTTTCTATAATTAGCTAAACAACAGTACCAAAAAATACTGAGTTACTTTTGATGAGGACCACTTTGTGCATTGCTATAATGTTTATAATCCTAATACCTGTTTTTATTTGTAGAACAACTCAAGTATCACAGCTATCTCCTCAAGCTCCTAACAAATAAATTCTGGAGGGGAGCACCTATCATCGGTTGCATCATATATGTTGACAAGCTTTGACAGGGCGAGGTTGGCAGCTAAACTATATAGGAGTAATCAGTAATTTCCAATGTTGATTGCATTTCAAATTCAGCTCCTTGTTGCATGTAAGCCCTACAAGCTTTTAGTATGAGATAAATCTTATATATGACTCATTTGATTTTGATGAAGAAATTAGAATTGATATATGTCTAAGAGATAAAGAAATCAGAATTGATATATGTATAAGAGATATTTCTTAAACATTAATCTCTAAAAATTTAAAAATCACATAACCTAGTAGAATGGGAAGAGTTATTCGGGATGATCTTATATCCATTACTTTTTTTGAGCTTCTAATACCATCTTCCTACCATAGTTGGTAGATGGAGACTTTCTCCATAAGCCATATACTCTTTTTCTCTCCACCAGAAGGCTCTATTACATGTTGCTAAAATTCTACATCTAGCCAAGGATGGTGTGGTTGGATTAAGCATATTTTGGTGCCTTTGTTGGCCTTCTACCATCTTGAGCCTAAAAGTTGAGATGTTCAACTGCCATGGCTCGCATAATTATGAGTTGTCCAAGTAAAAAGAACAATTCATAATATTTATTTGCCATCTGATATTTATTCAAAACAACATGAAATCCTTAATCACCAAACCTTGATAGAACGTAGGGAAGAGAGAAGAAATAAGATAATGGAGAAACAATCAAAAAAAATAAGAAATGATCTTGAAATCTTTAATTACCCATTAGGTTCTCGGGACGGTCTCCATAGACATTGCCATTGATGATGATGTCCAAAGGAAGCAACAAATGAAAGAGCTTCTTTTGGAGGGATTTAGATATTTGTTTTTCACTGCATTCAGATTTAAATGATGCTTAGATGAAAGATATAAAAAGTAGAGCCTCTTTACTGGAACCATACAGAGGGACTTCACCAACATTGACACTAATAAGCACACATTCATGATGACCGCCGACAATGCTATTAATTATTTGAGTTCTCCTAATAAGGTACATGTCATTCTCCTCCTTTATAGTGATATATATGTCTTGATTTTATGATCTAATTTTGCTTCCACACATATACTTGTTGAAATTGTAATGAAAGTATTAAAATGCAACTACTTCATTGTCCTCATATTTTATTATTATATTGTTTAATTTTGTTATCATTGTTAAACTTTGAAATTTGAACAAAAGTCCTTTTTTGTATTCTAAATGAATTCAATATTATAGCCATGTTCTTTTAGAACAAATATGGACATGATTAATATCCAATTCAATGTTATATCCATATCCTTTTAGAATAAATATGGATATGCATATTAATTCATCAGCACAATCCATTGTAATCTATTTTCAACCCTAAATATAGCCAAGGAATCAATCTGACTTCATTCGCTTTCAATTCTATAAAATGTATCATTTACATGAAGTCAAAAAATCTTCTCTCATGAACCAACTAGTTCAACAATTTGAGATTTCCACTATAGGTTTCTTTGAACTCCATCATCATTAGACCCTTTGATACCTGCCCAAGTGAAAACCTTCATCAACCCTTGATCCAATTCATCTTTATCTAAGCAGCTAACACACCTTACTGCTATTTAATTAAATCCTTATATTCAAGATACTTAACTATGATAGCTATGAAGGTTGAACTAAACCAGTAAGCATAAAGCTACATGTCACATGTATATAAAAGCATACAATGATATAAATGTCTTGGCACAACATAACATTGACTTAAATTTTTCGTAGATGCATGACAACATATACCTCTTCTATATATAAAGAAATGAAGAATTATTAATGGACTAAAAGAATGAAAAAGATTAAAACTTAGTAATAAATTCAAGTGTTTGCAAGACATGTCCAAATTTTGGGAACTGCGGTGGCTAAAGAATCCAATGAATTTCTTAATATCTTCTTGTATTTACTTATGCTAAGAAAATAAATATTGGTAAAAATGCTTTAGGTAAGACTGCAAACTAAAACCTTCCTTCAAACTAAATAAATATACAAAAATAAAAAGTAAAAAAAAGAAAGAAAGTAAGAATCAATTAAAGATTACAAATTCCTGTTAGTTCTACCATATCCTAAAATGAATTTAAATTAGCATAAGCCAAAGGATGCCTCTTGGGATGGGTTAGGAAAGGTAATATTTGAACCTCCTTCAGCATAGATATTATACCACTATTGAAAATCATTAGAGTCTGTCTCGTTGATATTCTATTCTTATTTACAAAACAACTCAAGTATCACATAAATTCTAGAGGGAGCTACCATCATTGGTTCTATTAGACAGGTTGATGAGCTTTGGCAGGGTAAGGTTGACTAACTAAACAATATGAGGGTAACCAACAATTTTCAAGATTGATTATATTTCAAGTTTAGCTCATAATTCAACTTCCTATTTCATAAAGCCCTACGAGGTTTTGGTACAAAGTAAATCTTGCATATGACCCCATTCATCCAGCTGCGATGAAGAAATCAAAATTAATATATGTGTGTTGCCGCGGAAATTCGTTCTTCGACTCGGGTGCGCCCTTGGCTCCAGGTCCGGACGCCGGTCTCTTCGCTCGTAGTGGAACCTGCAAGACAGTCCGCACGCAGATGGTGTTTCGGGGATGGCCCTCTGCGGAAGACCCTCTGACGCCCAAGTCAGTGGAGTTTCACAGTAAGCATATATGAGGAGAAGACTCTCACAGAAGAGTTCCTCTAGATGAGTATTCTTCCGAGAGCTCGGAGCTCTGATGGAGCTTTAATGGAGTTTTTCAGTATGAGAGCTAGTGAATGCGTACCTGAGAGACTTGGGGGCTGTGGTATTTATAGGCGATCACCTGATTCCTTGGACGCATCGCAGGGGGTCCGAAAGCTATTGAGATTCGAAATGGATTCGAATCAAGTTTGTTACGAGGCCAGTAGGATCCGTATCTTGTCAGTTAAAGGATCGATGGCCAGAAGAGTTGGTTAGAGGATTGACGGCTAGGAGAGTTGGTTGATGCCTTGAGATTCAGTGATTATATAGGTCCTAGGCCACTTCTATGACCCTTAGGCCACTTCTGGCATGATTCTTCATTTGGAATCTTATTCAGTTATCGTGAATTTGAACTCTTTCGCGCTGGATTCCACATAGGTGTTCAAGTGCCTCGGTCCGGTCGAGGCAAGGGACGGTTTGGTTTTTTGAGGTATAGGATGGCTTGGTTTGCCGTGGTATGAGGATGGATCGGTTTGCCAAGGTATGAGGATGGTTTGGTTTCCGAGGTATGAGGATGGCTCAGTTTGTCGGGGTGACCCGACTTTGTTGAAGGTGATTCAGCTTCGCCGCCTTGCGGATGTTACAGCTGGCTGATATGATATTAGGATTGGTCTCGACCCAATTGTCGATGTGTACGGGCATTAATACGATGATAATTTTACCCTTCATCACATGCCCCCCCCCCCCCCCCCGCTCCCTAATCCGAAGTGTAAATTCAGATATAGAGTAGAGTTTTGGAATAATCTCATTCGGAGGGATCCAAAAGGGCGGGCAATGATAATCTCATTAATGATAGGCCGCTGTTTCGTCATCATTTTTTACCACAACACGAGGAGAAAATGCTTCGTTTCCAGCAGGCCACGATTGCGGGACTCCCACGTGGTGAGGCTCCTATATTTATGGCACCTATATCGGAAGTTTTAGCGCTCTGGGCCTTCCTTCTGAAGTGCTATTTAAGGAGGGAAAGGGGCTAGGGTGGCGTCCCTTCTGCAACGCTTTCTCATCTCACCTTAGAGATTTTTTATTCTTCCCCAAACCCTTGCTAGCCCATTTACGTTTTGCCTTTCAACTTGACAACATGAAAGGCCCGAGCGATGTTGCCTCAGAGATAACTCTCGAAGATTTGGATAGAATATGCCGCCGTTACAGGGTTCCTCGGGACATTTCTCTATGGCTTCCAAGGGCCGAGCATAGGGTTTCGACGGAGCTGAGCCATGGGGTATTCTTCTACGAAGAGAGTCTGAGGGCAGGTCTCCGATTCCCTCTTCACCAGCTAGTGCGGGAGGTAATGAGGTTCTACAACATATGCCCGACAATGGTGGCTCCGAACAGCTAGCGCAACCTCATCGGGTTCATCTCAATGTGCAGCCATGTTGGGGTGACTGCGACCCTCCCCATATTCTGAGTCTGCTACAACCTGATTTCTGGAAGGAACTCCGAGTGGCCTTATATTGGTCCCTGGAAGTCATTTAAAATGATTTCAGATAACCCATTGTCGATAAAGGAGTGGAAGTCTCGGTTCTTTATTGTTGAGGGGAACATGGTTTGGATTTTCCCAGGATATGGGCAAGCTACGTGAAAGATCTGGAAGCATGCCTGGAGTTGTTCGAGCAGGAGAAGAGGGATTTGGTAACCCTTCGCAGTGGTTGAGTGCTATCGGCTAGCGCCCTATTATCAGAGGACGATCTCTTTGCCGCCGGGCTCAGTTCTATTGACCCCAAAGGTGAGTCATCTTTTCCCTTTGTTCTGGTGGTCGATATACTTAGGTAACTTTATTTTGGTTTAATTGACTGTTCGTTATGCTTTTAGCCGAGAGATCGGGGTTCGTGGGCCAAATAAAGAAGGAGTTGGGCAAGCGCCATAGGGGCTCTAGCTCTGGGGACAAGCATAGGTCCAAAAAGAGATCCCATCCTTTTGGGTCTCGCCCAAAGGGTTCGAAGGAAGATAGTGCTGGCCACCATTCCTTCACTCCGAAGAATGGGGAAGTAAGTGCGTCGGCCACTGTTGTTGAGCCCTCCTTGCCGGAGGGGGGCATGGTAGAGGAAGAAAGAGCCGTAGGGGGAAGCTCGGAGGGAGCTATTGAAGTTTTCCCCTTTAAATAGTGGTCGTGTCAGACGACGCCGAGGAGATGTCACCGATTCATCCGGCAACCCTCTCGCTCGAGGCTAATCAGCCTCATTCGCTAGAGGTCGGCAGTCCTGTAGTGCTGTGCGCAGACGGGGAAGAGGCCCCTGCTTTGGTTGAAGGGGTAGAAGAGGTAGTTGCGGCCACCGAAGTTCAGGTGGGTTCGCCTGTTGGAGAGTCGGCGGAGGTTGAGGGACCTCCCGTTGGAGGGCTTTCTCCCGAGGTATTGGGGGAAGCCGTGGAAGAAGCAGAGGTTTGGGTGGAGTCCACTGGGGACGAGGTAGTGCTTGGAAAGGAAGAAGAAGAAGAAGAAGAAGAAGAAGAACCACCGAGCGAAGGGGATGCTCGGACCGAAATTTCTTCAGCCGAAGCATCCGAAGCTCCACAGGTTAAAATTTTAATGGAGGAGGCCAGACGGATGGCAGCTCCTCAGGCCGAAGTTTCTTAGGCCGATTCTTCAGCCGTGAATTTTCTTATTCACAGTCCAGAGGTGAAAGATATGTTTACCGCTTTGATGCGGTCCGTGCTGCGCATGGGAGAAGGTTCCTCGGCGAATGAGCCTGCCGTAGAGGACATCATCGAGGCGGCTTTCGGGCAGCTCGGGGCACCGAAGGATGTCTACCTTCTCCTCGAGATCAGCAGCCCCACTCTTACGAAGATTGCCACAAACTATGCCTTCCGAGTAAGTCATTGTGTGAAGGTAACAATTTTTAGTTGGTTGGCTTGGCCACACTTTTTTACTTGTGCTTTTTCTGCAGAATGCCTTAATTATGAGGGCACTGAGTTGGCGCCTAAACTTGGCCATGGGGGCTTGTGCTCAAGCTAGACGGGAGGCCGCTGGCCTTCGGACAAGGATGGATTCGACTAGTAAACTTTTCAGGGCCTTGTCATCTGTCCAGGGGGATCTCGAGAAGATGAGCAAGTCCTACCAAGCTACCGCCGAGAGAGCCTCTCGGCTCAAGATCCAAGTCAAAGAGCTCCAGGGCTTTCACGAGCAATCGGACAAGGCCTATTTGGAGTTATCACAGATCAAGTCTAAGCATGTCGATGAAGTCAAGGCTATGCGGCAGCGTTTTGACGAAAGATGGGGCGAACTGAAGGACAGTTTCGCCGAGGCGAAAAATAACTGGAATAAGAGGCTGGACGAAGAGGAGCGCAGGCATCGACGACAGCAAGATCAGCTCATCAGCCTAAATAGGAAGCTTGCCGATAGGGAGGATCGACTGAAATGGCAACACAATCAAATCAGCAAACTCACCGCTAACCTTGATAAGTCTCAGTGGGAGGTTGAAGAAAAATAGTCTAGGATTAATGACCTCAAGGAGGGTCTCCAGTAGAATAAAGTAGCCAACTTGAAGGCCCTTGAAAAGGTTCATGAGTTGAACGAAAAATGGTTCGGCGAGAAGAAGAGGTATAATTCCTTCTCACTTATTTCTAGTGCCTTTTATTTTGGCCATAGCCTCAAACAATCCAGTGTTTGCAGATAGGCAGAATCGGGCTCGAGGTTCAGGAACAATTCAAAGCTTTGAGAGCGGAGTTGGCCTCGAGCCGCCAAATGAATTCCAAACTAGGGGGTCAGTTGGTCGAGGCTAACAGACGAGTCTCTTCGGCCGTGGACGAATACAAGAGCTTTGCTCAATTCTTCGAGGAGCACAAAGCAGCTTGCACCGATGCATTTTGGTTCGGCGAAGAGAAGACTCGGGCAAAGATCTCTCGGGTATACCCCGAGTTAGATCTATCTTTTCTAGAGGCTGAGTTTTATGATACTTGTACCCCAGGAGCCGAAGAAGCTGAGTATGAGGATATCTCGAACGTTGACCTCGAGACTATCCTAGGCACTGATGAGGCCGCAGCTCCAAAGGGGTGTCCTCAGCCTGATGCCGAGGAACCTAAGGTTCCCCCTCTAAATGTATTCGAAGTGGGCGAGCCAAGTCAAATTCCTCCAGACGTTACCGAGGGGGCCCTAGAACCGATTTGAATCCTGTCCCTTGAGGATTGCTTATGTATTTTGCTTTTTTCACTTATAATTTAATCGAATCTTAATGAATAAATCTTTTGTCTTCTTCTATGTGTCCTTTTGCTTTGGTCATTGTTTTTCAAACGATCTTTTTATTTGTCAGAAGTTTTTCCCGCTGGCAAACGAATCGTAAACGAATCGTGCTTTAAAGTCGGATTGCTCTTAGCAATTCCGAATTGAATACTCTACTTAATCGAAGTTAGATTAGCTAGGTCTTCCAATGTATGAAACTATTTGGTTTTGCCGAGGAATATTATCCCTGCCACTCCCGAAGTAAGATAAATAGTTCAAAATGCATAAAACAACTTGATTCGCTGAGGCATACGATAGCTCGGCTCGCCGAGGGAGAAGAACGGCTCGAAATGGCCGAAACCATAGAAGTACTTTGGTTGGGGCTGAGGTTAGGCAGATAATTCAGTTTATCCGAAGCAAGAAGTTGGTTCGCTTTCTACCAAGGTAGATGAAACGACTTGCGGTTTGCCGAAGGATACCTCATTTTTCCTTAGGGCATTTATCTCGTTGGCCTTTTCCAACGCAAGTCCCTTCTGCGTATGCGTTAAGCAATCAATTGCTAGTGGACGATGTCATTTTTGGAGGGGGATCTCCAAGGTCCGCCCATATCTCAAGGACCTGCAAACGGTTTTCTGCATTTAAGGCTCTCGATTCGAGATCAAAAGGAGATCTTCTGCCTTTCATCACGGCCTGGGAGGCATGCTCGGCACGCCTTGGGATGCACCCTTTTTTCTTGGTGTGCCATGTGGCAGTGTGACCATAGCGTTTCAAATTCTATGGTCCTCTTCCTTAATGGTTGCTCCCGATTTGTCTATAAAAAGGGGAGAGCGGACTATGTTTGAGCATCTCCCAAAATTTTCTCTTTCTATGGGTTAGAGAGGTTTTCATGGCGTCTGTTTTACTGAGGTCGAGAATGGAGAGATCGAGCTTCCCTTTTGAAAGCTGGCTTATCCCAGATAGCTGGGGTGATGGAGGAGCTGCTGAAGAGCAAGTAGTCCTCAAAGGAGGAGTCCCGGAGGTCATATGGAGAGCGTACGGGGATGCACACAGAGGTCATATGGAGAGCACACGTATGCGCTCTCTGTGTTGCCTTTGTCACTTGCCATGGGGACCACAGGAAATGCAAAGCATATACAGCCCCATGGTTTACATGAATTTCACCTCCTTCCTCAATTTGGATCCCTCAGTTCATCCGTCCGAGGGGTCCTTCTCAACGAGGAGGGCGGTGAGTAGTGCTGGTCTCCTGGTCTCCTGTCTATGTTCTTGAGCAGAGGCCAGCAGCCCAACACACCACTCAGGAAGGAGGAATCCTCAGCATCGGCATCCACAGGTCTTCAGCCCAGTTTGGATCCCTTAGTTCATCCATCCGAGTGATCCATAGATGGCCAACTTTGTTCTTTGGCATTAACCAGTGACTCAACGGAGCCGTTTGATTTCTTTGATTTCTTGGGTTGGATGCAAACATAGTGTTATCGATGGAAGCTGCTTGCCCGAGCTTTCAGAGTAACGTTATCGGCCGAAGCTGCTTGCCCGAGCTTTTATTTTATTTGTCTTTATTTCCTGTGCTATGATGCACTTGTAACGCCTTTCAGGATGTTGTAATTTTTATCAATAAAGAAAGTTCTTACTCTTTCTTCTTCGAGTACTTGTTTCTTTTCCAATGTGATTGTGTTGTTCGGTAGCAAGAGTTATTTTGCTTGTATTGCGCTTTCTGGATCGTAGCACAGTTTATAAATCTTCGGCAGCGTTTAAATCACTTTGCCTTCGTTAGGCATTTCGACATTGCGTAGTCCTCTACGGAGGAAGTACTCATCTCTGTTTAGGTCAGAGAAAGGCCTAGGCGGCCTTACTAATTTGCAATGTGGATATGGCCCTACTCAAGGGACTGAGTAGGTCTTTCTTTAAAGAGAATAACTTGCATAATCTTGCTGGTGTGCAGTGATAAATGCATAAATAATTATCATTAAACCTATTAATTAATAATTTAACGTACCTATTATTTATTATTTTAATATTTTATATAATATTTTAGATAAAATCTTATCAACTTAAAGAGCTCGATTTTAAGGATTTAACGACGCAAACGGCACCCAAATCGGATTTAAGATGAGCCCAAAATTGATTTTTCATTGATTTATCTGTTTTAGCACGGATTTTAAAGTGAAGTCGGCAAACCAAGTGCCGACTTCATCGTTATCTCAGCCAGTTCCCCTGTTTCCGCACGATTATTCTCCGATTCCATTCTAATCATTTCCTCCACCAATTAAGGAATAGATTAGATTGAAAGTTATCAAATTGAGAGAATTAAATTCCTTTAGAAGGAATTTAAATTTTATTGATTATTTATCTAGATTCTTTGTTATTTTCGTTGCTTCCGCTGCGTTGTCTCTGTTTTGAAACAGATTCTTCTCCGCGTCCTCTCCACGTCAAGGCCGCATATGGAATTCTATAAATAGCAGAGGAGGGAGAGCAATCGGGGGGAGAGTTTGGGGCGGTGTTCATCCGTGGATTGGAGGAGTTATCTGCTCGTGCCATGGTTTGGAGTCCTAGGTGCTCTGTTCCAACCGTTTGAAGCTCTGTTCCAGCCGTTTGAAGACCCCTATTCCAGGAGTTCCATGGGAGGCCCCATTCATCTGTTCATCCGTAGGTATGGAGTTCTTGGATGCTCTGCTTCGAGCGTATGCAAAAGAGGGCCCGGTTTGGTTTAGGAATTTATTATAATCTGTTGCTTTCTTAATGTCATAACTCTTTACTTTATATGAAATAAAATTTTTATTCATGATTAATTGTTATTAAATTATATTTAAGTGAAAATAATTTTAGACTGATCTATTCTTTAAAGGGATGGGCCGTGATCTACGGGTACGGACCGTGCTCTTATAAGATAGACCATATCTTAATTATTTTGCACTATTAATTATTTAATTAATTAAATTTATAAGTTTATTTCAAGATAATCGCTAAAGTCCCTGTCGATCCCTTACTCTCGCTATTCTAATAGTGAAATTAAGGTGTTTAAATCGTTGCGCTACGACACGCATCAGATTTTTGGCGCCGTTGCCGGGAAGAGGAGGCCGTCCGTTCGTGCCGTTTCTATCCGTGCCGTGGAGGAGGAGGTCGTTCGTGGTTTGTGAAGATCGGCTGTTCACGTCCGGCTGTTCCCAGGAGCTCTGGATCGTGGTTTATTTTATTGCTATTTTATTGCCTTCTTCATGTTAGAAATTAAAACTCTTCTATTTTAGATTTTAATATGCACTCTTGGATGTTATTGAAAAAATTTCTATTCATGTTAAATTATTATTAAATTCTATTTAAGTGAAAATAATTTAGACTGATTTATTCTTAAAGAGACGGGCCGTGATCTACGGGTACGAGCCGTGCTCTAATAAGATAAACCATATTTATTATTTTGCACTATTAATTATTACTTAGTTATCTATTTAGTTAAATTTATAAAATTATTTCAAGATAATCGCTAAAGTCCCTGTGGAATCGATCCCTTACTCTCGCTATCCTAATAGTGAAATTAAGGTGTTTAAATCGTTGCGCTACGACACACATCAGATTTTTGGCGCCGTTGCCGGGGACTTAAGTGTGTTATTTTAAAAAAAATTAAAAATTAAAAAATATAAATAATATAAAAAAATTAGATTAATTTTCTCTTAATTTTTGAATAGTTATTGCTGCTTTATTTTATTTCCTTAATTGTTAGAATTGCATATTTTTTTTAAAAAAAAAAAATTATTACTTTCCTTTTTGCCACAAATCCAATTTTAACCTAATCAAATTTTCCTTTAATTAACTTACCTAAAAAAAAACCCTAAAATAAAACCCTAAGACATCTTCCATAAAATATAATTAATTTAAGGAAATAAAAAAAATTATAAAAATAAAAATAAAATATATAAACAAAATAAATTTTATTTTCTATGCTATGGATTGACTTAGGTGAATTTATTTTCTGCAAAACTCAAAATCCTTCTATTGACATCTCATAATTTATTAGGAAATTAGAAACTTAATTACAAAAATTAAAGAAAAAAAATAAATAAATAAAAACTGTTTGCTTTAGAGTCATTGGTAGGGTGTATGCTTGGTCGTCGATCGTTGCAACCCAACCTTATACCCTTAGATCCTGAGATAGAAAGAACTATTAGAGCAAACAGACTCAGAATTATGGATCCTAATAACGAAAATAATCAACCGACAGTTGAAAGAGTATTTCACTCCTTCAAGGTATACCTACTCTCCCTGCATTCAAGTGCCTCCAGTAGAGGCTGCCCAATATGAAATTAAGTCAAGTGTAATCCAAATGTTACCATCTTTCTATGGACTTACAAATGAGGATCCCTACAAACACTTAGATGAATTCTTAGAAATTTGCTCAACTGTCAAAATTCAAAATTTCTCTGATGATGCACTTAGGCTTAAGTTATTCCCTTTTTCCCTAAAAGATAAAGCCAAGTATTGGTTAAATTCATTAGACACTGTTATAATTTCAACTTGGGATCATCTTCAGAGAGAATTTCTTAAGAAATATTTTCCTATAGGAAAAACGAATCAAATTAGAAAAGCCATAACAAGTTTTTCCCAGACAGATGGAGAAATGTTCCATGAGACATGGGAGAGATTCAAAGAACTAATTAGAAAATGTCCACATCATGCTATACCCAAATGGCAACTGTTCAGTGCTTTTATGATGGTTTATCAGAAAAGCATAGGCAAATGGTTGATGCTTCATGTGGTGGGACATTTATGTTAAAAAATGAACATGAGGCTTGGCAACTCTTTGAGACATTGAGTGAGAATTCATTACATATGTCAGTTGCTCGTCGAGACCCTCCCGTAGAACCTAAAAGAGGTGGAATATATGAAATAGGTCATTCTACAGATATCTATACTAAGGTAGATGAATTATCCCATAAACTTGATCGGATTCTACAAGTTGGAAACATCTCTTCCCCATCTACTCAATTACATGAGGTCTGCATAATTTGTTCGAGTCCAACCCATTCTATAGGTGAATGTCCAGCTGCATACCAATTTCCTGAACTTGTTCAAGAGCAAGCCCACCAAGCCCAAACCCGATTAGCTCCTAGAACAGGAAATGATCCATTTTCAAATACTTACAATCCTGGCTGGCGAAATCATCCAAATTTTTCTTGGAAACCTCAACCTAGTCAATTCATCGATCAGACCTAATTACCAAGAAACCAATTTTAGAAACATGCCATTCACAATACCCAAACATCCACAACCTCCACCGAATAATCAGCCTACTTTTGAAGACAAAGTGTTACAAGCATTGAAAGGGCTAGAAATGAATACTCAAATCCTTCACTCCCACACACAATCTATTGCAAAACTAGAAACTCAGATAGGTCAATTAGCCACAGCATTCAGTAGAAGGGAGGAGGGTAAGTTACCTAGTCAGCCTATCGATAACCCGAAAGGACAATTCATGGCTGAGGTTCCAATAGTCCTGACAAATTCCCAGAACATGCTAAATCAGTCATGACTCTCAGAAGTGGAAAAACATTGAACCCACCTGAACCAACCCAGAAATTAGAAGTGGCTAAACCAGAAGAGAGAAGAAATGAAAAAGAAAAGGAATTCAATGATCAAGCAATCATACCTAAAGCCCCATTCCCTAGTGCTTTAGAATCTCCTTTGCCTTCAGATAAGAAGAATATAAAAATGAATGAGATGCTTGAGTTATTTAAGCAAGTCCAAATAAACTTACCTCTTCTCGATGCTATCAAGCAAGTTCCAGCTTATGCCAAATTTTTGAAGGATCTATGCACACAAAAATGGAAAGCCAAGATACAAATACCAAAAAAGATACATTTGACTGAGCAAGTAGCTCAGTTGTTCAGCAAATAACCCCACCCAAACTAAAAGATCCTGGTACCCCGATTATATCATGTGTCATAGGAAACTTCACAATCAAGAAAGCATTATTAGATTTGGGTGCGAGTGTAAACCTTCTCCCAAGTTCAGTGTATGAATTATTTGGATTTGGAGAGTTGAAACCCACGACAGTAACACTACAATTGGCAGATAGATCAGTCAAAGAACCTCGTGGAATATTGGAAGATGTATTAGTAAAGGTGGATGAATTTATTTTCCTGTCGACTTCCTTGTGTTGGATATGGAATCTAGCGGTAATCCTAACCAAATTCCCATCATCCTTGGAAGACCTTTTCTAGCTACTGCTAATGCATGCATAAATTGTAGAACAGGTGTGATGGATGTATCTTTTGGAAACAAGAAGATGAGATTAAATATTTTTAATGCTTCCCAAGGACCACCTGTGTATGATTTAAATGAAGTAAACATGATAGAGGAAGTAGTAGATAAGAAATTCCAAAGTTTGATTGATTCGGATCCTTTACAAACATGTCTTACACATTTTGGAATAGATGACTTTGATATTGATGAGTATACCAAAGAGATAAACATGTTATTAGAACCACCTAAGTTCGACACCATCCCCCTTGGACTATAAAATATGAACCACTTCCAACTAAACCAAGTCCTTTAATACCATCCTTGGAAGAACCACCCCAACTAGAATTGAAACCTCTTCCAGATGACTTAAAATATTCATTCCTTGGACCCAATGATACCCTTCCAGTAATCATTGCATCTACCCTAACCTCTGAGCAAGAAGATAAATTGGTAGATGTACTTAAAGAACATAAAGAGGCAATTGGATGGACAATAGCTGATTAAGGGAATTGACCCTTCCGTTTGCATGCACCACATTCATAGTGAAATTGAAGCCAAACCACATAGAGACATGCAACGAAGGCTAAATCCAAACATGAGGGATGTTGTTAAGAAAGAAGTAGTAAAATGGCTTGATGCTGGTATATTTATCCAATTTCAGATAGCCAATGGGTCAGTCCAATCCAAGTAGTACCTAAAAAATCGGGTATTACCGTGATTAAAAATGAAAAGGGCGAATCAATTCCTACTCGCACATCAACTAGTTGGAGAGTGTGTATAGATTATCGAAAGTTGAATGCCGTGACTAGGAAAGACCACTTTCCTTTGCCTTTTATCGATCAAATTCTAGAACGGCTAGCGGGACAAAGTTTCTTTTGTTTCTTAGATGGATATTCAGGATACAATCAAGTCCCAGTATTTCCTGCAGATCAAGAAAAGACCACCTTCACTTGTCCCTTTGGAACATTTGCCTTTAGACGTATGCCGTTTGGTCTTTGTAATGCACCAGCCACTTTTCAACGATGTATGATGGCCATATTTTCTGATATGATTGGTCAATTTTTGGAAGTATTTATGGATGATTTTTCAGTTTTGGTGCATCATTTGATAGCTGCCTCGAGAACTTGACTAAGGTACTGAAACGATGTATGGAAATGAATTTAGTCCTAAGTTGGGAGAAGAGCCATTTTATGGTTCGTGAGGGAATTGTGCTTGGACACATTGTTTCAGAGAGAGGTATTGAGGTTGATAAAGCCAAGGTTGAATTGATCTCAAATCTACCACCCCCAACCTCAGTTAAACAAGTACGATCTTTCCTTGGTCATGCTGGTTTTTATAGACGTTTCATCAAAGATTTCAGTAAAATTTCTCGACCATTGTGTAATTTGTTGACCAAGGATAGTTCTTTTAATTTTGATAAAGATTGTCTAACAGCCTATAACATCCTTCGAACTGCTTTGACCACTGCACCCATTATCAAGCCCCCAGATTGGACCATACCCTTTGAAATCATGTGTGATGCTTCTGATTATGCTGTAGGGGCAGTTCTAGGACAGAAACTCAATCGAGAACCCCATGTAATTTATTATGCTAGCAAAACTCTTTCAGATGCACAAATGAACTATACTACCACTGAAAAAGAATTACTAGCAGTTGTGTTTGCCCTAGAAAAGTTTAGATCATATCTGTTAGGGTCTAAGGTTTTAGTTTATTCAGATCATGCAGCGTTGAGGCATCTTATATCAAAAAAGGATACAAAACCCAGACTGATTAGATGGATCCTCTACTACAAGAATTTGATCTAGAAATCTTAGATAAGAAGGGTTCTGAAAATATGGTAGCAGATCATATCTCTAGGATCTCAGTGGAATACAATAAAGAAATAATCAGAGATAAGTTCCCTGATGAGCAACTGTTCTCAATTTCCCATAGCATCTTCCCTGGTTTGCCCACATTGTGAATTATTTGGCAACAGGAAAAGTACCTTCCCACTGGACAAAACAAGAAAAAGATAGATTTTTCTCACAAATCAAATATTACTTTTGGGAAGACCCTGAATTATTTAAGTACTGTTCAGATCAGGTGATTAGGCGATGTGTTCCCGAGAGTGAATTCAAAAGTATACTTAACTTCTGTCATTCTCTTGCCTGTGGAGGACATTTTAGTGGAAAGAAAACTGCAGCAAAGGTACTGCAAAGTGGGTTTTATTGGCCAACTCTTTTTAAAGATGCACATGAATTTAGCCGTAATTGTCTCCAATGTCAACAAACAGGAAATATTCTCGAAAAGACATGATGCCCCTAAACCCTATCTTGGTTGTAGAAATTTTTGATGTATGGGGTATTGATTTTATGGGCCCATTTCCTTCCTCTTTTGGATTTGAATACATTCTAGTGGCAGTTGATTATGTGTCAAAATGGATTGAAGCCATGGCAACTCGAACCAATGATCATAAAGTTGTAATCAAGTTTATTCACATAATATCCTTAGTCGTTTTGGATGCCCAAGGGCTATAATTAGTGATGGGGGTACACATTTCACGAATAGACACTTTGAAGGATTAATGAACAAATATGGAATTACTCATAAGGTAGCTACACCTTATCATCCCCAAACTAGTGGCCAAGTTGAAATATCAAATAGAGAAATTAAACATATCCTTGAGAAAACAGTGAGACCCGATAGGAAAGATTGGTCAGAACGTTTGGATGATGCATTATGGGCTTATCGTACTGCATTTAAAACTCCCATAGGAATGTCTCCTTACAGGCTCGTATTTGGAAAAGCCTGTCATTTACCTGTAGAATTAGAACACCGTGCATTTTGGGCCATCAAGCAATTTAATTATGATATGAAAAATGCAGGTGTCAATAGAAACTCCAATTGAATGAGTTAGAAGAGCTACGAAATGATGCATATGAGAGCTCAAAAATTTATAAAGAACGAACCAAAGCATATCATGACAAATTTATTAGTAGAAAAATTTTGAACCAAATCAAAAAGTATGGCTTTACAATTCAAGATTACACCTTTTCCCTGGAAAACTTCGTTCACGATGGAATGGACCTTTTATAGTAACTCAAGTATTTTCCCATGGAGCTGTAGAGCTTAAAGACCCCAAGCAGGGAAATACATTCAAAGTAAATGGCCAACGTTTGAAACCATATATAGAAGAAATTAATGATGGAGAAGTTGTTGAATCAATTGATCTTGTGAACCCAACACTATCATAATAAGTAGCACAGTCTGGCTGAAGACTTTAAACTTAGCGCTCTTGGGAGGCAACCCAGTTTATTAGTTATTTTTAACTTTCTTTCTTTTAGTGTGTTCTTTTAGTATGACCAGAGAAGAGCAACAGAAGCAGATTGAAAGAAGATGGCAACAATGAAACTTCCAACCTTCAAATACTCTACCAGGTAGTATCTTTCCTTGAAATTAATTATTTTTCTTCCATTAGGGACAATGGAAATTAAGTTGGGGGGGGAAAAAGAATAAGTAAATCCTCGAGTAAAACTATAATCAGATGTGTTTCGATTTGAAGTTAATCAAGCAGTCTATTAATGAATTAATGGATTATTATTATTATTTTATTTTTATACTGAGGAATAAATTATTAAGAAAACCTAATAAAAGGTAGGGTTTAGCCAGAATAATTTTTAGAATAATTTCAGACCCTCCTGACCACTGATCTTAATAGTACAATCTACTTAATAAGGGTATGGGTGAAAATGTTATTCAAAAAAAAAAAAAAAAAAAAAAAAAAAAATCTCTCTTAAAGTTAATAATTAGGTTCTTAGCATTTTTCACTGAGTAACCGGGCCCCGTCACCTAAGAAAGTGATGTTGTTCGCGTAAAAAGGTGAGAATGTAAAAGAACCTAAGTAAAGTCAGTCCTACCTAAAGCCTTTTTAACTC
>UESW01003842.1:255649-275895 GCA_900491605.1 Calamus simplicifolius | reverse complement strand
TACAATCTACTTAATAAGGGTATGGGTGAAAATGTTATTCAAAAAAAAAAAAAAAAAAAAAAAAATCTCTCTTAAAGTTAATAGATTAGGTTCTTAGCATTTTTCACTGAGTAACCGGGCCCCGTCACCTAAGAAAGTGATGTTGTTCGCGTAAAAAGGTGGGAATGTAAAAGAACCTAAATAGAGTCAGTCCTACCTAAAGCCTTTTAACTCGAGTAAGTAAGTCCGAGGGGTGTTTTACACCTAATGCCCTAAAACCAATTGGTTTGGGAGCCATTGGCCTAAAGCTCGCTACAAGGGTTAATTAGAAAGCAAGGGGTTAGGACATTGCACTGACTTTACATATAAATAAATAAATAAAGAACCAAAGTACAAAAGACATTACACCCAACCCAAATTAAGTTAGAAGACTTAATTAGAGAAGTGGAAAGTTGGTGAAGAAAGACTTCTATAAATTCTTATGGACTACACTTTATCACTAAAAAAACTTAATAATCCAATGAAGTACCTCCCTTATGATCTTAAAAAAAAAAAAAAAAAAAGAACTATAAGATAACTATCAATTCTTGGACTAGCTTGGTACATATTTCTAAATTTCTTATTTGCTCGAGGACGAGTAAGATTCAAGTTGGGGGGAGTGATAAACGCATAAATAATTATCATTAAACCTATTAATTAATAATTTAACGTACCTATTATTATTTAATATTTTAATATTTTATATAATATTTTAGATAAAATCTTATCAACTTAAAGAGCTCGATTTTAGGGATTTAATGACGCAAACGGCACTCAAATCGGATTTAAGATGAGCCGGAATTGATTTTTCATTGATTTATTTAGCACGGATTTTAAAGTGAAGTCGGCAAACCAAGTTTTTCGATTCTTCTCCATTCAATTCTAACGTTTCCTCACCAATTAAGGAATAGATTAGATTGGAAGTTATCAAATTGAGAGAATTAAATTCCTTTAGAAGGAATTTGAATTTTATTGATTATTTATCAGATTTCTTTGTTATTTTTGTTGCTTCCGCTGCGTCTCTCTGTTTTGAAACAAATTCTCGCCGCGTCAAGGCCGCGTCCGGGGCCTCTACAAATAGGGAAAGCAGAGAGTCCAAGGAAGCCATCCATCCAGCGCGCTGCATCCGGAGATCCGATCGTCGTGGGGAGCTCTGTTCGTGCCGTTTCTGTCCGTGCCATGGAGGAGGAGCCGTTTCTGTCGTGCCGTGGAGAGGAGGCCATCCGTTTGTGGAGATCTGTTCACGTCCGGCTGTTCCCAGGAGCTCTGGATCGTGGGTTATTTTATTGCTATTTTATGCCTTCTTCATGTTAGAAATTAAAACTCTTCTATTTTAGATTTTAATATGCACTCTTGGATGTTATTGAAATAAAATTTTATTCATGTTAATTGTTATTAAATTCTATTTAAGTGAAAATAATTTAGACTGATTTATTCTTAAAAGGACGGGCCGTGATCTACGGGTACGAGCCGTGCTCTAATAAGATAAACCATATCTTATTATTTTGCACTATTAATTATCTACTTAGTTATCTATTTAGTTAAATTTATAAAATTATTTCAAGATAATCGCTAAAGTCCCTGTGGAATCGATCCCTTACTCTCGCTATCCTAATAGTGAAATTAAGGTGTTTAAATCGTTGCGCTACGACACGCATCATGCAGAGAAAGAGGCTACTTACCTCCACTGAAGCATGATAGGATGTTTCAGTCACGCTAGAGCATCTAAGAAACCAATCGGCTTTGCTGCCATTATGAAGGAGTCATCCATTCACGTCAGAACTTGAGATATTGCTTGAAGATATCACTCGGTCTGCCGAGGCTTGAAATATTATTATGAAGCATCACACGGTCTTGCCGAGGCTTGAAATATTATTCTGAGACTCACTCGGTCTTGCAGAGGCTTGAAATATTATTTAGAGATATCACTCGGCTTGGCCGAGTGATCAAATATTATTTAGAGATATCACTCGATCTTGCCGAGACTTTAGATATTATTTAGAGATATCACTCGGTTTTGCCGAGGCTTCAAACATTATTCAGAGATATCACTCGGTCTTGCCGAGGCTTCAGACATTATTCAGATATATCACTCGGTCTTGCCGAGGCTTCAGACATTATTCAGAGATATCACTCGGTCTTGCCGAGGCTTCAGACATTATTCAGAGATATCACTCGGTCTTGCTGAGGCTTCAAAGATTATATTTTACTTAGCACTGTCAAGGTACGGAGATCACTCGGCCCGGCCAAGGATTCAAAAAGAGTATATTTTACTTGGCGCGGCCAAGGTATGGAGATATCACTCGGCTCGACCGAGGGTTCAAAGATTATATTTTACTTGGCGCTGCCAAGGTACGGAGATCACTCGGCCCGGTCGAGGATTCAAAAAGATTATATTTTACTTGGCACGCCAAGGTATGGAGATATCATTCGGCTCGGCCGAGGCTTCAAAGATTATATAGCAAGACATGATTCTCATTGCAGTTTTCAGGGGAAAGTAATCGAAATAAAACTTTGCGAACTTTTGAAAGTTAAATTTGATGCAATAAACAAGGTAACTTTAGTGAGGGCATACTCTTACTGATGATAGATGCGAAGATTATCCGAGTTCCATGTACGAAAGATAGATATTCCATTCAAATCATGGAGTTTGTAGGTGTCGGGTCTGATTACCTCACGACTTGGTAGGGACCCTCCTAGTTTGGGAACAGTTTTCCTTGCTTCAGTGGCTTTGACACGGATGCCTTCCGAAGTATCAGATCATCCGAGAGGAAAGACTTTCCTTTGACTCTAGTGGAGTGATAGCGGACTACTCTTTGTTGATAGGTGGCCATTCGGATTCAGGCCTTCCCCCTGACTTCTTCTATTAAATCAAGATTAGTTCAGAGTTGCTCGTCATTGGATTCCTCCGAATAGCCTTCCACGCGAGGGGAGGGGAGCCCGACCTCCACAAGAATAACAGCTTCCATACCAAAAGCCATATTAAATGGATTTTGGCCTGTGGGTACCCTTTCAGTAGTTCGATAGGCCCATAACACGTGGTGGAGCTCTTCTGCCCATCTGCCTTGTGCTCAGTTGAGCCGAGCTTTAATTCCTTGCATGAGAGTTCGGTTGGTTACCTCGGCCTCCCCATTGACTTGAGGATGTCCGACTGATGTCAGGCGATGATGAATGCCATGATCCTTGTAGAATTTCTGGAACTTAAGATTATTGAATTGCTTTCCATTGTCGGTGATGATGGTATGGGAAAGGCCGAAACGACAGATGATAGACCTCCATACAAAGTTCTTAGCCTGAGCTTCGGTTATCTGGGTGACTGCTTCGGCTTCGATCCACTTGGTGAAATAATCAATTGCAACAAACAAGAACTTCCTTTGCCCCGTTGCAAGGGGGAAAGGACCGAGGATATCCATTCCCCATTTGGCGAAAGGCCAGGGGGATGATATAGAAGTTAGGTGAGCAGAGGGGAGTCTTTAGACATTTGAGTGTCACTGGCACGAATCACAGGCTCAGACAAGGTCATCAGCATCTCTCTGCATCGTTGGCCAATAATACCTTAGCGATGCACTTTGTGGCACAGAGCCCGACCACCAAGATGATTACTGCAGATGCCTTCATGAACCTCCCGAAGAGCATAATCAGCCTCCAACAGTCAGAGGCATTTGAGTAATGGCATAGAGAAAGATCGCTTATACAACCGATCATCAATTAAATATAATGAGATGATTGCATTTTTAGTTTTCTTGCTTCTTTTCTGTCAGTGGGTAGCAACCCTTCTTTGAGATATTTATGCAGAGGATCTATCCAAGATGGTTTGGTGTCAACCTGCATCATCTGATCAGCATTAGCAATGCTGGATTTCTCCAGGACTTTCAAGTGGAACCTCCGTTCAAGGTCCATCGAGTCTGTAGTCGCCAGGCAGGATAAAGGTCGGTGCACACATTTTTAGCCCTTGGGACCTGAATAATCTTAAATCAGCAAGCAGAAAAATAGATTGCGCACCTTTTGAAGATGTCGAATCATGTTCTGCTCTCGAGCCTCAAATTCTCCTTGCACTTGGCATGCCACTAATTGAGAGTCAGTGTAGGCATTTAGCTTTTTGACTTTGAGCTCGCGGGCGATACAGAGTTCGGCGAGCAGGGCTTCATACTCTGCTTCATTGTTTGAAGCTGGGAAGGAAAAGTGGATGCCATATTCGAAAGTTGCCCCCTCCGGATAGGTGAGGACTAGACCGGCACCAGAACTGCTCGTGCTGGAGGATCCATCGACATGAAGCAACCATAGGGCGCTGGGCTTTGGTTATCCAGGGGTGTCCGAAGCATAACCATCCTCGGGTATGATACATTCAAGGAGGAAATCCATCAGGACCTGGGCTTTAATGGCTGGGCAAGGCTGATACTGAAAGTCATATTCGCTCAGCTTGATAGCCCATTTGGTTATTCTTCCCGATGCTTTCGAATGATGAATAATTGCCTTGATGGGTTGGTCGGTCAAGACTATGACAGTGTGCGCTTGGAAATATGGTCGCAGCTTTCGGACCAATGTTACCAGGGTCAGAACCATCTTCTCGACTCGAGTATACATCGTTTTGGCATCTTTGAGCAATTTCCTGACATAGTAGACTAGCTTTTGGACTTTGTTTTCTTCTCTGATCAGCACAGAGCCAACAACGCTCTCAGAGACTGCCAAGTACAGACTCAGCGTTTCCCATGGCTTTGGACTGCTGAGGAGAGGTGGCGAGCCGAGGTATTTCTTGAGATCTTCAAAGGACTTTTGGCAGTCCTGGGTCTATTGGAAATTTTTGGCCGACCGAAGTGCTTTGAAGAAGGGAAGGCACTTTTCGGCTGACCAAACAATAAAGCGGTTGAGGGCTGCTATCCTCCCTGTAAGACATTGCACGTCTTTGATCGACCCTGGGGGGGCCATCTGCCGCAAGGCTTGGATCTTCTGTGGGTTTGCTTCGATGCCTCGCTAGGAGACCATGAAGCCCAAGAACTTTTCGAAATTGACCCCGAAAGCACATTTGGTCGGGTTGAGCTTTATTTGATACTTTTGAAGTGTTGCGAAGCTTTCCGCGAGGTCCTCAACATGTTGGGACGCCTCCTTGCTCTTCACCAACATATCATTAACATACACCTCCATATTCTAGCTGATTTTCTCCTTCAAGACTTTATTGATCCGCCTTTGGTAGGTGGCATCTTCATTTTTTAAACCAAAGGACATAACTCGGTAACAATAAATACCTCGGTCGGTGATGAAGGCAGTTTTTTTCTCATCCTTGGGCGCCATCCGAATCTGGTTGTAGCCTGAATAGGCATCCATGAAAGTCAACATTTGGTGGCTCGAAGTTGAATCTACAACTGATCGATCCAAGGAAGAGGGAAGCTGTCTTTTGGGCAAGCCTTGTTGAGGTTGGTGAAGTCGATGCAGATCCTCCATTTGCCATTTGATTTTTTCACCATAACTACATTCGCCAGTCAGTCGGGGTAATTGACTTTCTGGATGAAGTTGGCTTTGATGAGTTTGTTTACCTCCTCTTCAATAGCCTTTTGGCACTCAGGGGCGAAGCTTCTTTTCTTCTGCTTAATCGGCCGAAATGCCTCGTCCACACTGAGGTGGTGGACCAAGACATCCGGGTCAATCCGGGCATATCCGATGTGGACCAGGCGAAGACATCAGCATTCTTCAAAGGAATTCGATCAAGTCTTGCCGAAGCTTTCCCTTCAGTTGCGATCCGACCTTTATGGTTCGATCGGGCTGAGCTTCGTCCAGTGGCACTTCTTCTAATTCTTTAGCTGGCTCTCCTCGTTGTTCGACGAAATCTTCTCGAGCATCCAGCCCATCCACCTTGGGCTTCCTGGATTGAAGGTCAGCGACAAAGCAATGCCGAGCTATAATTTGACTTCCTCGAATGACTCCCACCCCTCATTCAGTGGGGAACATCATGGCGAGATGGGGGATGAAAATGATGGCTTTGAGAGATATTTGTCCTGACCTGCCAAGGATGGCATTGTAAGGAGACCAAAGCTTGGTTACAAGGAAATCCATGAGCACTGTGGCTACACGGGGCCAAGTGCCGGCTCGGACTGTTAGAGTGATAACTCCCTCGGGGATTATGGAGTCGCCCGTAAAACCCACCAGGGTGGATTATACAGCCCAGAGATTTTCCATCCAAAATTTTAAGTTTACAAAGGCATCAAAATACAAAACATTAACGGAGCTTCCACTATCGATTAAAATGCGATGTACATCATAGTTGTTCATGTTCAGGGATACAACCAGAGCATCGTCATGGGAGTACTGTATCTCCCGAAGATCTTCATCAACAAAGAAAGTTCGTCAACCCAAGCCTTCTTTGGCGGATTTTCTATCTCGCTTGGTCGAGATGATGGGGAACCGGCTGCCACTATCATGTTAACATTACCAACGACCATGGGATTCGGTGGAGGGAGGTGGCGAGGTTTGGGCTGGCGATCTCCTTCGTTGTTTAGCTCAGGGGATCCTTGAATCGGTCTAATCTACTCTGTCGGATCAACCGCTCAATCTCATTCTGGAGCTGCAAGTAGTCCTCGGTGTTATGCCCATGATCCCGATGGAAGCGGAAGTACTTGGTATGTCCCTCCGAGTTGCATTGCCTCAGAGAGGAGGAGACCGAGGAATCTGGTGCTCAATCTCCATCAAGATTTATGCTCTTGGCGCAGTGAAAGGAGTGTAGCGGTCGAACCTTCGAGCTGGACTCCGGGTTCAGTCTCGAGGCAGCGGTGGAGGAGCTCTTTGGCGGCGAGGCGGGCTTGCATGGCGGTAAGCTCGATGCTTGTCTGAGCCCTTTGCCTTCTTCTTCTTTAGCTGCTCGGCTCGAGCTGACCTTCTCGATTCTTCAATCCTGACATACTTATCCGTCAGGGACATCGTGTCTGAAAGGCTCTTCGGGTAGTTAACCTTCAAAGCCAAGTAGAAATCCCCTTCCCTCGACACTCCTCCAACCAAAGCAGACATGGCTACCTCATGGTTGAGGTGGTCGACCTCCAGGAGGGCTGTATTGAAACGACCAAGGTAATTCTTCAAGGATTCTCCCTATCTCTGCTTGGCTTTAGAGAGGGAATCAGATCTTCGTTGCTGGTGATGGCTACTGACGAACTGGCTGATGAGTAAACAACTCAACTCGTCAAAAGAATCAATGGAACCTGGTTTCAAGCTATTAAACCAGATTCGGGTAGATCCCCTAAGAGTGGAGGGGAAGGCTTGGCACAGGATCGCATCCGATACTCCATGGAACATCATGATAGATCTGAAGCTGCTCAAGTGGTCGTCGGGATCAGTGAATCTATGGTATGATTCGATGGTGGGAAGCTTGACATGAGGGGGAATCACTTCCCTCATGATCCTTTCAGAGAAGGGAATGCCCTGCTTCGCCTTTGGCTGGGACGGAGGGGTTTGTCTGATGGCGTCCAACTCCTAACGCCATTCTCGATGCATCTCCTACATCTATTGTCTAATCCCTTCATCCAAAGTGGTAGGAGGGATTAGGCGATGGGAAGATGGCAGCGGTGTCGAGTCCTAGGAAGACACCGGAAAAGAGAATGAATCCGTCGAGATCTAAGCAAGCTCTTCCCTCCAGCCCGCTGCGGCACTGGCTTTGCCTTCGCGGGCTGGTGATGATAATCCACTGCTTCAGGCAGATTGAAAAAAGAGATCACTGGTGGAATAGGGGCAGCAGCCTCTTCATGAAGCTGTGGAGCAGGAACAGTTGGGCAAGGAATCCCTTGGAGTCCCTGGACCAGCTGGACCAGAGTAGCAAACTGGTCCAGCATTACCACCGTTGCCGGTGGCGAAGGAGTCTTAGCTGGCAGTGGTGGCGGAGGCGCTACACCACTAATTGGATCAGGCCTTTAAGAGGCGGCCTGATCTTGAGCCTCGGATGTGGCTCTCTTTCGATTGGCCATTAGAGGATGCTTCTTCTGGTTTCAAATCTTGTCTTCTGGGTTACAAGTTTGCGGGACTTGAGGCCCTTCCTCTAGCGCCAATCTGTTGCCGTAGAAATCCGTTCTCCGACTCGGGTGCGCCCTTGGATCCAGGTCCGAACGGTGGTCTCTTCACTACTTGAAGTAGAACCTGCAAGACAATCCGCACATAGAGGGTGTTTCGGGGGTGGCCCTCTGCGGAAGACCTTCCGACGCCCAAATTAATATAGTTTCACAGCAAGCATATATGAGGAGAAGACTCTCATAGAAGAGTTCCTCTAGATGGGTATTCTTCCGAAAGCTCGGAGCTCTGATGGAGCTTTAATGGAGTTTTTCAGTATAAGAGCTAGTGAATGTGTACCTGAGAGACTTGGGGGCTGTGGTATTTATAGGCGATCACCTGATTTCTTGGACGCATCGCAGGGGGTCTAAAAGCTGTTGAGATTCAAAACAGATTCGAATTAAGTTTGTTACAAGGCTAGTAAGATTTGTATCTTGTCAGTTAGAGGATCGACAGCCAGGAGAGTTAGTTAGAGGATCGATGGCTAGGAGAGTTGGTTGATGCCTTGAGATTCAGCGATTATGTAGGTCCTAGGCCACTTCTATGGCCCTTAGGCCACTTCTGGCATGATTCTCTATTTGGAATCTTATTCAGTTATCATGAATTTGAACTCTCCCACGCTGGATTCCGCAAAGGTGTTCGAGTGCCTCGGTCCGGTCGAGGCGAGGGATAGTTTGGTTTTCCGAGGTATAGGATGGCTTGGTTTGCCATGGTATGAGGATGGCTCGGTTTGCTGAGGTATGAGGATGGCTCGATTTATCGGGGCAACCCGACTCTGCTGAAGGTGATTCGGCTTCACCACCTTGCGGATGTGACAGCTGACCGTCGGATGTTGGGATTGATCTTGACCCAATTATTAATTGTACGGGCATTAATGCGATGATAATTTTACCCCTCATCAATGTGTAAGAGATATTTCTTAAACATTAGTCTCCAAAAATTAAGAAATCACATAAACTAGCGAAACAGACAAAGCTATTTAGGACGATCATCAAATCCATTACCTTTTCCGTGTCCCTCATTCTTTAAAACATGTCATTTATATGAAGTAAAAAAATCTTCTCATATGAACCAGTTGGTTTAACAACTTGAGCTTTACACTACAAGTTTCTTTTGAACTCCATTATTATTAGTTCCTTTGACGCTGGCTCAAGTGAAAACCTTCATCAACCCTCAATCCAATTCATCTTTAGCTATGTAGCTGCCACACTTTATTGCTATTTAATAAATCCTTATATTCAAGATACTTTACTATGATATCCAATCCATGGAAGCCCTACAAGCTTTTGTTATGAGGCAAATCTTACATCTGACCCGCTCATCCATTTGCAATGAAGAAGTCAGAATTGATGTGTAAGAGATATTTCTTAAACATTAATCTTCAAAATTGAGAGATCACATAGAGTTAGAGTTGTAGAATAGGTGAAGTTATCAGGATGATCATCAAATCCATTACCTTTTTGACCCTCTAATACCATCTTCATGCCGAAGTTGGTCGATAGAGTATTCCTCTATAAGCCATATACTCATCTTCTTTGCACCAGAGGAGCTCTATTCCACATAGCTAAAATTCTGCTTCTAGCTAAGGATGTTGCGATTCAGTTTCAGCACCTTCTCGGTGCCTTTGGTGGCCTTCTACCATCCTATATTAGAAATCTATTAAACAATCTACACAATATTGTATAGAATTAATAGATAGGATCTTTGTATTACCTTCAGCCATTGCTTATGATCTACCTCTCGAAGATCTGAATTAGGATCTTGATCTTCCTCTCGTTCTGAATCAGCCACAGATCTACTTCTCGGAATCTTGATCTACTGCTTCGAGAACCTTGATTGAGTGCTTCCAATCAATGAGCTATCGCACATGATGGTGTATGCCCTCAAGATATGCTCTTGATCAGGGACCCAACATCTCTTCTTGCTTCTGGTTTTCTTTCGATTATTTTTTGTTATCGAAAGCCTTAGAAGGGATCTCTATTTAAAGAAATGTCTTTGTTGGCCCAGATGGCAACCCAAGAGGGGGGGGGGGGTGAATTGGGTTCTTAAAAATTTAAGACTTTTTAACTTTTTGATTAGTTAGCAAGATGTGCAAGTGAGAGATTAACTAAAAGCAATGCACAAGCAAATAAAGAGAGATAGAGAAGAGAAAATTAGCACGGCAAACACAAGATAATTTTATAGTGGTTCGGCGCAACCACACCTACGTCCACTCCCAAGATTCACTTGGGTCCACACTATAATCTCTCTAGATTACAGCCGAGTTGTTTTCCAAGCTCACAACTCAAACTTGTTGTTTTACCGGGTGCACAACGAACCCAGCTGGTTTTAACTCGGGCTTACCAGCACAAAACCCTACACGTTGTTTTTCACGGGCTCACAACTAACCCAACACAAGCACTCCGGCTTGCAACGAGGTATACCAACCTCCACTGATTCAATCCACTGATTGAATCAGCAAACAATAAATAATAAGTGTTTGAACAAAATGCTCCCCTTGAGCAAATATACAAATGAAGTATAAAAGGTTAGAAAAGCCTGATGTATTGCAGATGGTAGTGCTTGGGCTTTCTTCCTTCTTCTCTTTAACTCCTCTTGAAGTGTTGAATCACGCCTCAGCAAGATTCTTGACGTTGAAGACTTTGGAGTTGAGATGAAGCTTTTTTCCTCTTTTGAAAATCCTTCGATTTGACCTTTGAAACGCTTTGGATTTTCTTTTGCTTTGTGGATTGATGAGAAGGAGTAGACGAAACTTTCTCTTGGATTTCACTCCTTTTGAATCACTCTCTTTGAGCTAAAGATTTTTCCAATATGCTCTGTTTTTCCCTCTTTTCAAAAGATTTCTCTCTTTTTGATTTTCTCTTTTTTTGATTTGAAAAGAACTCCTCTATTTATAGAATCTGCAAAAATATATCCGTTAGAGACAAGGAAAAATAGCCGTTATTCAAAAATCTTACCGTTGGGGCTGATGTGTCATCGTTAAAAATCGCGCCCAGATTTGCTGGAGTCGACTCATGCTTTTCCCGAGTCGGCTCGAGCTCGATTACCAAAAATAGAAATGTTTTAAAGGTTAGGGGTCGACTCGCGAAAAGTGAAGTGTCGACTCCTGAAAGTCGGGAGTCGACTCGTGAAACTTGGGGTCGACTCGAAAGTGCTCAAAAACACTCTTCTGTGTCTGAGCGGAGTCGACTCGCACAGTCCAGGAGTCGGCTCGACAGAATCAGGGGTCGACTCGAAAAGGGTCGACTCGACACAGATGCACATTTCTGTACACTGAGCGGAGTCGACTCTGAAACTCAGGAGTCGGCTCCGGAACGTATCAAAAATCAGAAACTTTTCTGATTGACATTAAAATCGTTCCAGATTCATTTTAATTCATTGTTTTGACTTGAATCAATAAAATTGACATTAGAATTGATTCAAGAACTAATCCAAAAACTTCATTGAATAAAACATGAATTATAAATTTCTTTTTGAAAGTTTGAATATTGAGCTTAAAGTCACTTTCAAAATTGATTAAAGTTAAACTTGAGCATTCTCATTGATTGTTCAAAATAAATTTGTTGCTCATTTAATAAACTCATTACATCTTTAATAAACTCAATGGCTTTTAGTAATCATCAAAATCAAAAGTTGGATCATTATGTTTCAATAATTTCTCAACAATCTCCCCCTTTTTGATGATGACAAAAACATTGAGTTTATTCATGATTGATTAGTGAATTAATTTTGTTTTCATAGTTAGGCTTAGGCTCCCCCTCAATGAGGTAGCTCCCCCTATGAAACTTAAATAAATAATTTTTATCTCAATCACACAATCATAAACTATAAAATTCTCCCCCTTTTTTGTTATCAACAAAAAGGAGAAGCATAAATTCATTTCATTTCATTCATTGGAAATAGAGAATTCATTTCATTCAAAAATCTAATACATCAAAATGTTCAATACATTGATTTCAAATGAAAGCATAAAAAAACTTCAGTACAAACAAGGATTGAAAACTCTAGTACTCAAAAATGAGTTCTTACAATTCTAGTTAGATGATCTACTATTTTTCATTCCTTCAGATTGAATTTTACATAGTCCTTGAGTTTTTCATCAACAAAGTGCACGCTCTGAATTTTGTCTTGAAGCTCTGCGTTGCACTTGGCATATGTCTCTCCATCTCCACATATATCCTTAAGTTCTTCAAAATATTCTTGAGATCACCACTTAAGGATGCCGAGAAGACGAGAGTGGACTCAATCTTTGAATACGATCATCAAGAGAATAAAGAGTCTCTCTCAAATTCATAAACTTATTCTCAAATTCAGTTTTAAGCTTTTCAGATTGATCTTCAAGTAGGCTTTGAGTTGCATAACTGTTGATCTGAAAACTAGCAGAAGATGAAGTGAACAAAAGTTGGAACAGGGGCTGGAGCAGAGGCAGAAAAAAGGGCTCGGAGGTGCAGGCGAAGGATGTCTAACAGAGGTCCTGCAGCCTCAGTATCTGTAGCTCTATCTTCTAACTCCTTTCCTTTCCCATTTACCATTCTTTTTGATAAAACCCATCCGATGAATGTGCCAAGCTATAAAAATCAGTGTGTCTTAATTCTTCATAGGTTCATTATCAGAAATCACACACCCTTGGCTTCGAAAAATCATTGTAAGGATCATCCCATAAGGCAGACTGATTTCTTTTCCCTCCACAATCTGCTATGTACCAAGAATCATGCTGGGAAGATTGATAGGCTTGCCTGTCACAATGGCATCCATACAAAATATCTCTCTCAGAACATAGTCAAATCTACCAGTTTAGGAAAGAGAATCCTACTGCAGATATTGTGAATAATCTCAATTCTAAAGAAAGCTGATTAGCAAAAACCTCTTCAAATCCAACCAATCCCGTTTAATAATCTGGAAAGCGGGCGCGGTCATCAGAAGAAAAGGTGGAGGTGCCAGACAAGGGTAATTCAACAATCTAGAAAGAATCTCAGTAACAGAACCTCCTCTCACATTGCTAATAAGCCCATGGTCTCCTCTAGACAAATTCTTGTAAAATTCTTTAACCAAGAGGGATAGTCGGGCACTCAAGAGAACAAATTTCTCCCAACCCATCTCGATTACTGTCTCCCAACAAGAAAGCCCTCATTCTCAAACAATTCAAAATCCACCTTCCTACCAGTGGTAATGATCCTACTGCTAGAGATCTACCTGGGAGGAGAGCAGAGGAGAGCAGTCAGTAGAAGGGAGAAGAAGAATCCGCTTGGAGAAGGCTCACGCACGGGACGCTTCACCGACGGCGCTTCCTCTTGACCGGCCGCACACTAGATCCTCTAGTTTTGGGTGCCATTGATGATTGGAGGTGAGGGATTTGGAGTTTGGAAGGTTTGGAGGAGTTTTGAGAGAGTATTTTGAAGATTGGGAAGAATGAGCGTCGAGTCGACTCTGCCCTAGAAAATCAATTTGGGACCACCTCGAGTCGGCTCGCGAGTCGACTCGGCACAGACACAGAAACGTCCCGACATGGAGTCGACTCGCGCAGAGAGGGGTCGACTCCGAGAGTTTCAGCAGAAACCGAGTCGACTCCGATACGCTCGAGTCGGCTCCGAGACCATTTCAGAGAAAAAACATGAAATTTCTGAAATGTGTCCGGAAATGATCATAAAAATTGATAAAAATCATTGGATATGAGTGAATCAATTAGATATGAGTTCTAGATAAGATTTCCTTAAGATTGAGGATTTGAAAGAATCTTAGATAAATTTCCTTAGGGTTTCAAATTATTCAAAAGGATACAAATTCCTAACTCTCCTCTAAGATAACAAATCTTTCTTCATTTAAAGGTTTAGTGAATATGTCAGCTAATTGTTCTTCAGTGTTTACATAATCTAAACAAATTTCATCATTAGCTACATGTTCTCTTATAAAATGATATCTAATTTCTATGTGTTTTGTTCTTGAGTGTTGAATTGGATTTTTAGTTAAGTTGATTGCGCTAGTGTTATCACATCTTATGGGTGTTTTATCAAGTGTGATACCATAGTCTTCAAGTTGTCGCTTAATCCATAGGATTTGCGCACAGCAACTTCCAGCTGCTACATATTCAGCTTCAGTAGTTGATAATGCAACTGAATTTTGCTTTTTGCTAAACCATGTGATTAAGTTACTTCCTAAGAAATGGCATGCACCACTTGTGCTTTTTCTATCTAATTTACATCCAGCATAATCAGAATCTGAATATGCAATTAGGTTTAATGTGGAGTCTCTAGAATACCATAAACCTACATTTTTTGTTCCATTTAGATATCTTAAGTATTCTTTTAACAGCTATTAAATGTGATTCTTTAGGTTCAGATTGAAATCTAGCACATAAACATACTGAAAACATAATATCTGGTCTACTTGCTGTTAAATAAAGAAGGGATCCGATTATACCTCGATAATACTTTTGATCAACCTTTTTACCTTCTTCATCTTTGTCCAGCTTGCATGAAGGACTCATTGGAGTTCCGAGGGGTTTCATTGTTTCCATACCAAACTTTTTGAGTAGTTCTCTTGTGTATTTGGTTTGGTTGATAAAGATTCCCTCTTTGCTTTGTTTGATCTGGAGTCCAAGGAAGAAGTTGAGTTCTCCCATCATGCTCATCTCGAATTCTCCCTGCATCAACTTTGCAAATTCTTGACAAAGAGAATCGTTAGTAGCACCAAAAATAATGTCATCTACGTATATTTGTACTACAAGTAAATCTTTACTTTTCTTTTCAAAAACAAAGTTTTATCAACATTTCCTCTTGTAAAATCATTTTCTATTAAGAATTTACTTAACCTATCATACCAAGCTCTAGGTGCTTGTTTCAAACCATATAAAGCTTTGTGCAATTTAAAAACGTGATTTGAAAACTCGTGATCTTCAAAACCTGGTGGTTGTTCTACATAAACTTCTTCATTTATAAATCCATTTAAAAATGCGCTTTTTACATCCATTTGAAATAAGTTAATGTTCATATGACATGCAAATGCAAGTAATAGCCTAATGGCTTCTAATCTAGCTACAGGTGCAAAGGTTTCATCAAAATCAATACCTTCCTCTTGATTATATCCTTTAGCAACCAATCTAGCTTTGTTTCTAATTACAATGCCATTTTCATCTAGTTTATTTCTAAAAACCCATTTTGATCCTATTACTGAATGATTTTTAGGTCTTTCAACTAAGGTCCAAACATTATTTCTTGTAAATTGATTTAGTTCTTCTTGCATTGCTAACATCCAATTATTATCTTTTTCAGCTTCTTCTATAGTTTTAGGTTCAATTTGTGATACAAATGCAAGATGATTACTAATATTTCTCATGTATGATCTAGTTCTTATTCCTTGAGATGGATCGCCTATAATCAATTCCTTAGGATGACTATGAGCATATCTCCAGTCTCTTGGAAGATCTATATCATTATGATCAATATTGACATCATCGTCCTTATGTGAATCATCATCTTTAGCTTCTTGCTCATGATCAGAAGATACTTCAATATTAAGTTTTTCAAGATCTTTTTCAATTATGTTTGTATCTTCCTCATCATCAATCTTTTCAGAACTAGTTGCTAAAGATTCATCAAAACTATATGAATGGATTCTTCAACTACTAAGGTTTTCTTGTTAAATACTCTATAAGCTTACTAGTTGTTGAATAATCCTAAAAAATTCCTTCATCAGATTTAGCATCAAATTTTCCTAATTGTTTTTACCATTATTATGAATGAAACATTTACATCCAAATGCATGAAAGTATTTTATATTTGGTTTTCTTTCATTCCATAATTCATAAGGTGTTTTCTTTAATATTGGTCTTATTAAATGATTTAAGATGTAACATGCTGTGTTAATTGCTTCCGCCCAAAATACTTTGGTAGTTTTTTAGCATGGTACGGGCCATGTCTTCTAGAGTCCTATTTTCTTTCAACTACACCATTTTGCTGTGGAGTCCTAGGGGCTGAAAAATTATGATTAATTCCATTTTCACAGAAATTTTCAAATAGTGATTTTCAAATTCTGTTCCATGATCACTTCTTAGAGATACTATAGTAGTGTTTTTCTCATTTGTGACTTTCTTGAAGAATTTCAGGAATATCAGCTTGAATGTCATTCTAGCTTTCCTTGTGAGATTCGTAGAATGACCTTCAGCAAAACTTAATTTGTGTTGCCATATGGATCTTTAGCCCTTGATCGTGAGATCAAATTCTAAATGAGCACTTGCTCTGATACCAATTGTTGGCCCAGATGGCAACCCAAGAGGGGGGGGGTGAATTGGGTTCTTAAAAATTTAAGACTTTTTAACTTTAATTGATTAGTTAGCAAGATGTGCAAGTGAGGCTAACTAATAAGCAATGCACAAGCAAATAAAGAGAGATAGAGATAGAGAAAATAAGGCACGGCAAACACAAGATAATTTTATAGTGGTTCGGCGCAACCAGCACCTACGTCCACTCCCAAGATTCACTTGGGTCCACACTATAATCTCTCTAGATTACAGCCGAGTTGTTTTCCAAGCTCACAACTCAAACTTGTTGTTTTACCGGGTGCACAACGAACCCAGCTGGTTTTAACTCGGGCTTACCAGCACAAAACCCTACACGTTGTTTTTCAGGGCTCACAACTAACCCAACACAAGCACTCCGGCTTGCAACGAGGTATACCAACCTCCACTGATTCAATCCACTGATTGAATCAGCAAACAAATAGAATGATAGTGTTTGAACAATAATGTGCTCCCCTTGAGCAAATATACAAATGAAGTACAAAATAATAAAGGTTAGAAAAGCCTGATGTATTGCAGATGGTAGATGCTTGGGCTTTCTTCCTTCTTCTCTTCAACTCCTCTAGAAGTGTTGAATCACGCCTCAGCTAGATTCTTGACGTTGAAGACTTTGGAGTTGAGATGAAGCTTTTTCCTCTTTTGAAAATCCTCCGATTTGACCTTTGAAACGCACTTGGATTTTCTTTGCTTTGTGGATTGATGAGAAGGAGTAGACGAAACTTTCACTTGGATTTCACTCCTTTTGAATCACTCCTTTGAGCTAAATGATTTTTTCAATATGCTCTGTTTTTCCCTCTTTTCAAATGATATTCTTTTCTCTCTTTTTGATTTTCTGGTTGTTTTGATTTGAAAAGAACTCCTCTATTTATAGAATCTGCAAAAATATATCCGTTAGAGACAAGGAAAAATAGCCGTTATTCAAAAATCTTACCGTTGGGGCTGATGTGTCATCGTTAAAAATCGCGCCCAGATTTCGCGGAGTCGACTCGAGCTTTGGGAGTCGGCTCGAAGTCGATTACCAAAAATAGAAACATTTTAACATTGAGGGGTCGACTCGCGAAAAAAGTGTCGGCTCCTGAAAGTCGGGAGTCGACTCGAGGAAAATGGGGAGTCGACTCGAGAAGTGCTCAAAAAACATGGGTTCTGTTGTTTGAGCGGAGTCGGCTCGCACAGACAGGAGTCGGCTCGCAAGAATTCAGGGGTCGACTCTTGAAAAACCAAGGGTCGACTCGAGAAAATCAGGCAATTGGGGAGTCGACTCGGAAACCCTTGAGTCGGCTCGGGACCGATACAAAAATCAGAAAAATGTTCTGATTGACTTTAAAACTTGTCCCAATTAAATTTAAAATATAAATTTGACTTGAATACATTAAATATGACATTTATCATGGATTCAAGACATGTTTCAAGAATTCATCGATTGAATTATAATGTGTAAAAATTCCTTTTTGAAATCTTTTAAGCATAGAACTTGAAACTTCTTTTTCTAAGATTCAAAACTCATTTAATATAACCATTGATAGTTCATTCCTTTCAATTTGAATAAGCTCAAGGTTTTTGATAAATAAACACATTGTTTTCTTTAAGGTACTCATGGCTTTTGGAAATCATCAAAATCAATAAAGTTGGGGCAATTATGTTTCAATAATTTCTCAACAATCTCCCCCTTTTTGATGATGACAAAAACATTGAGTATATGCATTATAAAATTGAAAAAATTTGTGATTCCAAAATCAACTTTGTGTTCATGGAAAGGCTCCCCCTCAATGAGGTAGCTCCCCCTATGAACCTTAATTTTATAAATCATTCAAAATTTTTCAAAATCAAAAACTTAAGCATTCCTTTATGAAATTCAATTTATCTCTTCCCCTTATGCTCTTCCTCTTTCAAAATTAAACTTTGATTGAATTGAAGGCAAGGCATATACGATTGAATAAAAACTCTCCCCCTTTTTTGTAATCAACAAAAAGGTTAGGAAGTTTAATATCAATAAATTCTTTATCTTTTTCTATTTAACTTATCAATTGAAGATAATCATTCAAAGTATTCAAGGATATTACAATTGAAATAGACAAAAGTGAAGCATCAAACATTCTCATTACTTCAAAATGAAAGTACATGGAAAATGTAAACTTGTACATTGCATTGAAAGTAAATTTGATTACATCAAAAAGAGATTACATGAAAACTTAAAAATTTCTTCTAGTAATTCTATTCAATGATCTACAATTTGCTTCATCCCTTCACATTGAAGTCTAACATAGTCTTTGAGTTTTTCATCAACAAAAGTACAAGCAGAAGTAATTTTTCTTGAAGCTCTGCGTTGCATTGGGAGTATGTCTCCGAGTCACCGCAGATGTCCTTAAGTTCTCCAAAGATATTCTTTAAATTTTCACTTAAGGAACCGGTAGATGAACTGAGAGTAGACTCAATCAATGCAACTCGATCACTGAGAGAATATAAGGCTTCTTTTAAGTTCATATACTTTTCATTAAATTCTTCTTTCAAGTCTTTTCTTGATCACTTAACTCAGACTTGAATAAGATCGAAGTTGATCTAACTGTGTATCAGAAAAACTACCAGATGAAATGTGGAAGACTGAGCAGGAGCAACAGTAGGAGCAGGGGTAGAATCAGAAGCAGGAGCAGGAAGACTCTGGAACAGACGACACTGAGGAGGCTCCGGTGATGAATGTCTCGGAAGGTCTGGGTGCCTCTGCATCTAGTCTCTATCCTCAGTAACAGTCTTTCTCTCCCAACTTCCATTTTTCTTAACAAACCCCATGCGATGAATGTAGCCAAAGTATAATAATCTGTATGTCTTAACTCCTTCTTTGGCTCACAATCACTGAACACAATCCCTTGGCTAAGAAATAATTTAGTCAAAACCATGCCATAGGGTAAGCTCGATTTCTTTTTCCCGCTACAATCTGCAATATACCAAATTATCATCCTAGGTAGATTGATGGGTTTCCCAGAACAACTGCATCCATGACAAAAATATCTCGTTCAGAAACATAGTCAAATCGGCCTGTCTTGGGAAATAAAATCCTGCTGCAAATATTGTGGAGAAGCCTTAATTCCAATGGTAGTTGACTAGCAAAGACTTCCTCAAATCCTCAAAGTTTCGGTTCAAAAGTCGAGTGAGAGCTGGAGATCTATCTTCAGGGGCAAATGTAGATGGTCCAGACAAGGGTAACTTCAATAATCTAGAAGAATGGAGGATGTAATGTTCAACCAATGCCTCTAACCTTGCTTACTAAGCCATCATCTCCTCTGGAAATTCTTGTAAAACTCTTTGACCAAAGCAGGGTAGGTTGGACAGTCCAATGAACAATATACTCAAATCCCATCTCGATTAGTTGTCTACCAATGATGAATCCTTCATTCTCAAACAATTCGAAATCCACTTTCCTTCCTGTGGTTACAATCCTACTGGCTAGAAGATCTACCTGGGGGGTAGGAGCTGGAGCAGGAGGATCACTAGCCGAAGGGGTAGAGAAGAATCCGTAGACGGCTCGCGGACGGGTCGTCGACGGTCCTTTTTCTCTTCACACCGGCGCCACTCGAGCTTGCTCCTCGGGTTTTGGGTGCCATTGATCTTGAAGGATTGTTTAATCAGAGGTTAATTGAGGTTTGGAGGGTTTTGGGAAAGTTTTGGAGAGGATTTGGAAGATTTTGGAAGAATGAAATGTCCGTCGGGTCGACTCGTGCCCTAAATAAATCGACTGGGACCACGTCGAGTCGACTCGCGCAAAGTGTGGAGTCGGCTCGCGACTAGTCACAGAGCACGGACACGATCTCGAGTCGACTCGCTCAGAGGAGGGGTCGACTCCTGAGTTTCAGCAGAAACTCGAGTCGACTCCGAACTCTCGAGTCGGCTCCCGGACAATTCAGAGAAAAATAGATTAAGA
>UESW01003842.1:182422-255642 GCA_900491605.1 Calamus simplicifolius | reverse complement strand
TAGATTAAGATTCAGAGAATCCGAATTAAGTCCGAAATTTGATCTTTGAGTATGATTAAAAATCATGGACTTTGAGAGATCAAATTGATATGAGTTCTAGATAAAATTTCCTTAAGATTTTGAGAATTTGAAAGAATTCTAGATATATTTCCTTAGAGGTTTCAAAATTTACTCAAAAGGGTTACAAATTCCTAATTCTCCTCTAAGATAACAAAATCTTTCTTCATTTAAAGGTTTAGTGAATATGTCAGCTAATTGTTCTTCAGTGTTTACATAATCTAAACAAATTTCATCATTAGCTACATGTTCCCTTATAAAATGATATCTAATTTCTATGTGTTTTGTTCTTGAGTGTTGAATTGGATTTTTAGTTAAGTTGATTGCGCTAGTGTTATCACATCTTATGGGTGTTTATCAAGTGTGATACCATAGTCTTCAAGTTGTCGCTTAATCCATAGGATTTGCGCACAGCAACTTCCAGCTGCTACATATTCAGCTTCAGTAGTTGATAATGCAACTGAATTTTGCTTTTTGCTAAACCATGTGATTAAGTTACTACCTAAGAATTGGCATGCACCACTTGTGCTTTTCTATCTAATTTACATCCAGCATAATCAGAATCTGAATATGCAATTAGGTTTAATGTGGAATCTCTAGAATACCATAAACCTACATTTTTAGTTCCATTTAGATATCTTAAAATTCTTTTAACAGCTATTAAATGTGATTCTTTAGGTTCAGATTGAAATCTAGCACATAAACATACTGAAAACATGATATCTGGTCTACTTGCTGTTAAATAAAGAAGGGATCCGATTATACCTCGATAATACTTTTGATCAACCTTTTTACCTTCTTCATCTTTGTCCAGCTTGCATGAAGGACTCATTGGAGTTCCGAGGGGTTTCATTGTTTCCATACCAAACTTTTTGAGTAGTTCTCTTGTGTATTTGGTTTGGTTGATAAAGATTCCCTCTTTGCATTGTTTGATCTGGAGTCCAAGGAAGAAGTTGAGTTCTCCCATCATGCTCATCTCGAATTCTCCCTGCATCAACTTTGCAAATTCTTGACAAAGAGAATCGTTAGTAGCACCAAAAATAATGTCATCTACGTATATTTGTACTACAAGTAAATCTTTACCTTTTCTTTTCAAAAACAAAGTTTTATCAACATTTCCTCTTGTAAAATCATTTTCTATTAAGAATTTACTTAACCTATCATACCAAGCTCTAGGTGCTTGTTTCAAACCATATAAAGCTTTGTGCAATTTAAAAACGTGATTTGAAAAACTCGTGATCTTCAAAACCTGGTGGTTGTTCTACATAAACTTCTTCATTAATAAATCCATTTAAAAATGCGCTTTTTACATCCATTTGAAATAAGTTAATGTTCATATGACATGCAAATGCAAGTAATAGCCTAATGGCTTCTAATCTAGCTACAGGTGCAAAGGTTTCATCAAAATCAATACCTTCCTCTTGATTATATCCTTTAGCAACCAATCTAGCTTTGTTTCTAATTACAATGCCATTTTCATCTAGTTTATTTCTATAATCCATTTTGATCCTATTACTGAATGATTTTTAGGTCTTTCAACTAAGGTCCAAACATTATTTAGTAAATTGATTTAGTTCTTCTTGCATAGCTAACATCCAATTATTATCTTTTTCAGCTTCTTCTATAGTTTTAGGTTCAATTTGTGATACAAATGCAAGATGATTACTAATATTTCTCATGTATGATCTAGTCCTTATTCCTTGAGATGGATCGCCTATAATCAATTCCTTAGGATGACTATGAGCATATCTCCAGTCTCTTGGAAGATCTACATCATTATGATCAATATTGACATCATCGTCCTTATGTGAATCATCATCTTTAGCCTCTTGTTCATGATCAGAAGATACTTCAATATTAAGTTTTTCAAGATCTTTTTCAATTATGTTTGTATCTTCCTCATCATCAATCTTTTCAGATCCAGTTGCTAAAGATTCATCAAAAACTACATGAATGGATTCTTCAACTACTAAGGTTTTCTTGTTAAAGATTCTATATGCCTTACTAGTTGTTGAATAACCTAGAAAAATTCCTTCATCAGATTTAGCATCAAATTTTCCTAAGTTGTTTTTACCATTATTATGAATGAAACATTTACATCCAAATGCATGAAAGTATTTTATATTTGGTTTTCTTTCATTCCATAATTCATAAGGTGTTTTCTTTAATATTGGTCTTATTAAAGCTCTATTTAAGATGTAACATGCTGTGTTAATTGCTTCCGCCCAAAAATACTTTGGTAAGTTGCTTTCACATAGCATGGTACGGGCCATGTCTTCTAGAGTCCTATTTTTCTTTCAACTACACCATTTTGTTGTGGAGTCCTAGGGGCTGAAAAATTATGATTAATTCCATTTTCAGTGCAGAAATTTTCAAATAGGTGATTTTCAAATTCTGTTCCATGATCACTTCTTAGAGATACTATAGTAGTGTTTTTCTCATTTGTGACTTTCTTAAAGAATTTCAGGAAAATTGAGAAAGTCTCATCTTTGTGAGCTAAAAACATTACCCAAGTATATCTAGAATAATCATCTACAATCACTAGACCATATTTCTTTCCTCCTAGACTTGTGGTTCTAGTTGGTCCGAAAAGATCCATGTGAAGTAGCTCTAAAGCCCTAGAAGTTGAAACAATATTTTTAGATTTAAAAGAACTTCTAGTTTGTTTTCCAAATTGACATGCATCACATATTTTATTATTTTCAAAATCTAGTTTAGGTAAACCTTTAACTAAATCCATTTTAATTAGTTTTGAAATAAGGTGTGTGCTTGCATGACCTAATCTACGATGCCACAACCAACTAATTTCATTTATGTTAGCATTGTCAGCAATTAAGCAATGATCACTCAAAGATAATTTTTCTAATCAACTAAGTAAACATTGCCATGTCTATAACCAGTAAATACAATGCTATCATCAATAGAATTAGTTACAGTGCATAAAGAAGATTTAAATGAAACATTAAAGTTTTTATCACATAATTGGCTTATGCTAATTAGATTATGCTTCAAACCATTAACATAAAGTACATTATCAATAACTATAGATGGAGTTATGCGAACTTTACCAAGGCCCATAATTTGACCTTTACCGTTGTCGCCAAACGTCACAACTCCACCTTTCTTTTCTTCCAGGGTGATGAATTCATCTTTGTCACCCGTCATATGTCTTGAGCAGCCACTATCAAGGTACCACTTTTTCTTTGATCTTTTGGCTACAAGACATTCCTGCAACATAATTTAAACTTTATGCTTAGGTACCCAAGCTTTCTTGGGTCCTTCATGGTTAGCAGCAATAAAAATTGTTCCTTTCGGAACCCATATTTTCTTAGCTTTAATATTTAACTTGTTGTTGTTTAACGTTTTGCATTCAAAGGATTTGTGACCTTTTTCATTACATTTAAAACAAGTTATATTACTTTGGTTGGCTTTTATAAAAATATTCTTTAGAGATTTCTGTTTCCTTAATGTGTTATATCCTAAACCAGCTTTGTCAAAAACAGCTTTTTGACTATCTAGGATCATGTTAAGTTTAGTTGAACTTAAAGTGAATTTCTCAACAATGTCTTTATATTTTTAACATCTTTCTTAAGAGAGTCAATTTCTTTAGCTTGCTGTTCTTTATCTAAAGCTAAAGTTTCTATTTGATCTTTTAAATCTTTAGTTGAGTTTTTAGTTTCAGATTTTAATAAATCTTTTTCTTGATTAAGATTATCTCTTTCTTTCCTAAGTTCTTCTTTTTCATTAGTTAAGTTCTTAACTTCTAAAGCTAATTCATTTTTACTTTTAGCTAAACTAATATTGTCATTTTTCAAAAACTTATACTTTTTCTTTAAGGATTTAAAATCAATCATAAGTTCATTGAAAGCCTCAAACATTTCATCAAATGTAAATCATCATTTGAGTTTTCAGAACTTACCTCATTGTCGTTGTCGTCGTCGTTGGCCATGAAACAATATTGGCAACTTCCTTTTGCTCATCTTCTTCCGACGAGGAAGATTCATCAGACCATGTTGCCATGTATGCTTTCTTCTTTTTCTTGTAGGCCTTTTTCAGCAAAGGACAATCATACTTAAAGTGCCCTGGCTTTTTGCACTCATAACATACTAAGGGCTCTTTTTCTTTTTCTTTCTCCTTGTCCTTTTTCTTATCCTTTTCTCCTTCAAATCTTGCTCCAAATTTCTTTTTATGGAAGGGCCTTTTTCTCATAAACCTTCTGAATTTTTTGGCCAAGAGAGCAGTTTCCTCATCATCTTCATCATTGCTTTCACTGCTGCTCTCTTCCATTTCTGCAGTCTTGAGGGCAAGAGTTTTCCTTCTTTTTGTTTCCTCCTCAACATGCTGCTTCATTGTTAACTCGTGGGTCATTAAGGATCCTAGAAGCTCCTCTAAAGGTAGTGCATTGAGGTCCTTTGCTTCTTGGATGGCAGTGACTTTTGCTTCCCACGATCTTGGTAGTGACCTAAGAATTTTACGCACAAGATCAGCATTAGAATAAATTCTACCAAGACTTTTTAGACCATTCACAATATCAGTAAATCTAGTGAACATGCATGTGATGGTTTCAGTTTGTTCCATAGTAAATAATTCATATTTATGAACCAAAATATTTATCTTTGATTCTTTTACTTGGTTTGTTCCTTCATGAGTAATTTCCAACCTATCCCAAATTTCTTTTGCGGAATTACAAGTTGAGATTCGGTTGAATTCATTTGAATCTAAGGAACAATACAAAATATTAATGGCCTTAGCATTTAGTTGTGCCATTCTCCTATCATTATCATTCCAATCCCTTTCGGGTTTAGGAACAATAGTGCCATCAATAAGGTGTGTGGGTGTACTAGGTCCGTTATTATTACTCCCCACAATTCATAGTCCGAAGCTTGAATGAATATTCTCATTCTAGCTTTCCAATATGAATAGTTGGTTCCATTAAATAAAGGAGGTCGATTCGTAGAATGACCTTCAGCAAAACTTGAACCAATTTGTGTTGCCATATGGATCTTTAGCCCTTGATCGTGAGATCAAATTCTAAATGAGCACTTGCTCTGATACCAATTGTTGGCCCAGATGGCAACCCAAGAGGGGGGGGTGAATTGGGTTCTTAAAAATTTAAGACTTTTTAACTTTAATTGATTAGTTAGCAAGATGTGCAAGTGAGATTAACTAATAAGCAATGAACAAGCAGTTAATAAAGAGAGATAGAGATAGAGAAAATAATGCACGGCAAACACAAGATAATTTTATAGTGGTTCGGCGCAACCAGCACCTACGTCCACTCCCAAGATTCACTTGGGTCCACACTATAATCTCTCTAGATTACAGCCGAGTTGTTTTCCAAGCTCACAACTCAAACTTGTTGTTTTACCGGGTGCACAACGAACCCAGCTGGTTTTAACTCGGGCTTACCAGCACAAAACCCTACACGTTGTTTTTCTTTGGGCTTACAACTAACCCAACACAAGCACTCCGGCTTGTAACGAGGTATACCAACCTCCACTGATTCAATCCACTGATTGAATCAGCAACAAATAAAATAGAAGTGTTTGAACAATAATGTGCTCCCCTTGAGCAAATATACAAATGAAGTACAAAATAATAAAGGTTAGAAAAGCCTGATAATATTGCAGATGGTAGATGCTTGGGCTTTCTCCCTTCTTCTCTTTAACTCCTCTAGAAGTGTGAATCACGCCTCAGCAAGATTCTTGACCGTTGAAGTCTTTGGAGTTGAGATGAAGCTTTTTCCTCTTTTGAAAATCCTCGATTTGACCTTTGAAATGCACTTGGATTTTCTTCTGACTCTTGTGGATTGATGGAAAGGAGTAGACGAACTTCACTTGGATTTCTCTCCTTTTGAATCACTCTCTTTGAGCTAAATGATTTTTCCAATATGCTCTGTTTTTCCCTCTTTTCAAATGATACTCTTTTCTCTCTTTTTGATTTTCTCTGGTTGTTTTGATTTGAAAAGAACTCCTCTATTTATAGAATCTGCAAAAATATATCCGTTAGAGACAAGGAAAAATAGCCGTTATTCAAAAATCTTACCGTTGGGGCTGATGTGTCATCGTTAAAAATCGCGCCCAGATTTCGCGGAGTCGACTCGAGCTTTGTGGAGTCGGCTCGAAGTCGATTACCAAAAATAGAAACATTTTAAGCATTGAAGGGTCGACTCGCGAAAATAGAAGTGTCGGCTCGCGAAAGTCGGGAGTCGACTCGAGGAAAATGGGGAGTCGACTCGAGAAGTGCTCAAAAAATATGGGTTCTGTTGTTTGAGCGGAGTCGGCTCGCACAGACAGGAGTCGGCTCGCAAGAAGTCAGGGGTCGACTCTTGAAAAACCAAGGGTCGACTCGAGAAATCAGGCAATTTGGGGAGTCGACTCGGAAACCCTTGAGTCGGCTCGGGACCGATACAAAAATCAGAAAAATGTTCTGATTGACTTTAAAACTTGTCCCAATTAAATTTAAAATATAAATTTGACTTGAATACATTAAATATGATGTTTATCATGGATTCAAGACATGTTTCAAGAATTCATCGATTGAATTATAATGTGTAAAAATTCCTTTTTGAATCCTTTTAAGCATAGAACTTGAAACTTCTTTTTCTAATAGATTCAAAACTCATTTGATATAACCATTGATAGTTCATTCTTTCAATTTGAATAAGCTCAAGGTTTTTGATAAATAAACACATTGTTTTCTTTAAGGTACTCATGGCTTTTGGAAATCATCAAAATCAATAAAGTTGGGGCAATTATGTTTCAATAATTTCTCAACATTAATGAATCTCATCCGGTGCAATGTGGCTTTGTTGTAGTAATCAGTGTATCTTAAGCTTTTTATGGGCTCATTATCTAATATGTTAACTCCTTGGCTTTGGAAAACCATTGTCAAAATCATGCCATATGGAAGGGTAGATCTCTTCTTGCCTCCGGCCAAGGCCATATACCAAATAATTATACCCGGAAGGTTAATAGGCTGGCTGGTCACAACAAAGTCCATCACTAGTATGTCCCTCTCAGAAACATACTCCAAATGGCCGGTCTTAGGAAACAAGATCCTACCACAAATATTGTGTAACAACCTAAGCTCCAAGGGCAATTGGTTAGCCCTAACTTCTTCAAATTCAACAACTTCTCTTCCAAGCATTCTAGATAAAGCTGCTCCTCTGTCACTATAAGCATTGGCAATGGGTCCCGCAACTGGAATATCTAACAGTCTTCCCAAAATTTCTGAGGTGAGATGAACCCTAGTTCCTCTAACAAAACTAATTAAACCTCCATCTCTTCTAGATAAATTCAAGTAAAAATCTTTAACAAGTACAGGATAGGTCGAAACATCAAGAGAACAAACCTTCTCCCATCCCATATCTTTGATTTGCTTGCCTAAGGAGAAGCCTTTGTCCTCAAAGAATCCGAAGTTCACCTTCCTACCCATTATTATCACCTTTCCCATTAATAAATCTACCTGTGGTGAAGATGGACCTAGAATGGCACTAGGCGTGGAGGATGAAGACGAAGAAGTCGAGCTGGGCGATGGTTGAGGAGCCGGATGCCTCTCACTCCTCTTCCTTGTCGCCATGGGAGCTCCAAAGATCGATTCCCTTCGCTTTGGTGCCATTGAATCCTAGGGAATAGTGGATTTGAGAGATTCTAGGTATTAGGGGGTTTGGAGAGAGTTTTGGAAGAGATTGGAAATGATTTGGGACGAATAGGTGTCGACTCTGCCCTAAAATAGTCAAATTGGGACCACAGGGTGTCGACTCCTGCAAAGTCGGGTGTCGACTCCAAGTCGCTAACTCAGTTAGCACCCGAACTGGAGTCGGCTCCGCTAAGGCGGGTGTCGGCTCCAAGGTCTCAGACCGAGAGTGACACAGAAGAGGTGTCGACTCCACTGACTAGGGTGTCGACTCTAAGACAGTTAAAAAAAAAGAGTTTCAAGGATCTGAAACTTGTCAAAAGAAAATCAATAATTTTGAATAAAATTTTTTGGAATGTGGTGAATCAAATGGTTCAACTGTCTAGATGAATTGTCCTTAGAATCATGAAAGAATTTTCAAGAAATTGATTGAATTCTAGATAGTTATTCTTAGGGGTTTCAAAATCATTCTAGTGGGTCACAAATCCCTAACTCTCCTCTAAGATAACAAAATCTCTCTTCACTCAAAGGTTTGTAAATATATACTAATTATTCCTCAGTACAAACATAATTAAGATAAATGTCATTATTAGCTACATGTTTTCTAATAAAATGATATCTAATTTCAATATGCTTAGTTCTTGAATGTTGGATTGGATTTTTAGTTAAGTCTATTGCACTAGTGTTATCACATATAATAAGAGTTTTATCAAGTGTTATGCCATAATCTTCAAGTTATCGCTTAATCCAAAGGATTTGAGCACAGTAACTTTCAGCTGCAACATATTCAGCTTCAGCAGTAGATAATGCAATCGAATTTTACTTTTTGCTAAACCAAGAGATCAAGTTACTTCCTAAAAATTGACATGCACCACTTGTACTCTTTCTATCTAATTTACAACTAGCATAATCAGAATCAGAATAAGCAGCTAAATTTAGTATTGAGTCTCTAGAATACCATAATCCTATATTTTTAGTTTACTTAAATATCTAAGTATTCTTTTTATAATAATTAAGTGAGATTCTTTAGGTTCAGACTGATATCTAGCACATAGACAAACAGCAAACATTATATCAGGTCTACTTGCTGTTAAGTAAAGTAGAGATCCGATCATACCTCTATAATGCTTTTGATTAACAGGCTTACCGTTTTTATCTTTATCTAATTTGCATAAAGGACTCATTGGTGTTCCGATAGGTTTGACTTGTTCCATACCAAACTTTTTGAGAATTTCTTTTGTGTACTTTGTTTGGTTGATGAAGATTTCCTCTCTCTCTCTTGTTTGATTTGTAGTCCTAGGAAGAAGTTGAGTTCTCCCATCATGCTCATTTCGAATTCACCCTGCATTAACTTAGCAAATTCTTGACACAAAAGATTGTTAGTAGCACCAAATACAATATCATCTACATAGATTTGTACTACCAATAAATCTTTATCTTTTCTTTTCAAAAATAAGATTTTATCAACATTCTTCTAGAAAAATCATTTTCAATTAGAAATTTGCTTAACCTATCATACCAAGCTCTAGGTGCTTGTTTTAAACCATAAAGTGCTTTGTGTAATTTAAAAATATGATTTGGAAATTCATGATCTTCAAAACCTGATGGTTGTTCAACAAAAACTTCTTCATTTATAAATCCATTTAAAAATACACTTTTAACATCCATTTGAAATAAATTGATATTCATATGGCATGCAAATGCAAGTAATAGTCTAATTACTTCTAATCTAGCTACAGGTGCAAAAGTTTCATCAAAATCAATTCCTTCTTCTTGATTATATCCTTTTGCAACTAATCTAGCTTTATTTCTAATTACTATACCATTTTCATCTAATTTATTTCTAAATACCCATTTAGATCCTATAACCGAATGACCTTTAGGTCTATCAACTAAGGACCATACATTATTCCTAGTAAATTGATTTAATTCCTCTTGTATAGCTAACATCCAATTACTATCTTTTTTGGCTTCTTCGATAGTTTTAGGTTCAATTTGAGATACAAATGCAAGATGATTATTGATATTTCTCATTGATGATCTAGTTCTTACTCCTTGAGATGGATCACCTATAATGAATTCCTTTGGATGACCATAGGCATATCTTCAATCTCTAGGAAGATCTACCTCATTATGATTAGCATCAATAACATCAACTCTAGGAGAATCATCATCTTTAGCTTCTTGTTCATGATCTGAAGATACATCTATATTTAATTTCTCAATATCTCTTTCTAGCAAATTTGTATCTTCTTCATCATCAATCTTTTCTGAACTTGATGCTAAAGACTCATAAAAAACTACATGAATAGATTCTTCTACAATTAAGTTCCTCTTGTTAAATACTCTATAGGCTTTACTAGATGTTGAATATCCTAAGAATATGCCTTCATCAGATTTTGCATCAAACTTTCCAAGGTTGTCTTTACCATTATTATGAATGAAACATTTACAACTAAATGCATGAAAATAACTAATGTTTGATTTTTTTATTATGCCATAATTCATAGGGAGTCTTTTTAAGGATTGGTCTAATTAGGGCTCTATTTAAGATGTAATATGCCGTGTTTATAGCTTCCGCCCAGAAGTACTTTGGGAGTTGGCTTTCATATAGCATGGTATGGGCCATGTCTTCTAAAGTCTTATTCTTTCTTTCTACGACTCTATTTTGTTGGGGTGTCCTAGGTGCAGAGAAATTATGATGAATGCCATTTTCAATGCAAAAATTTTCAAATAGATGATTTTTAAATTCTGTGCCATGATCACTTCTAAGAGACACTGTGGTAGTATTTTTCTCATTTGTGACCTTCTTGAAGAATTTCAGAAATATCAAGAAAGTCTCATCCTTGTGAGCCAAAAACAATACCCAAGTAAATCTAGAATAATCATCTATTATCACAAGACCATATTTCTTTCTCCCAGACTAGTGGTTCTAGTAGGTCCAAAAAGGTCCATATAAAGTAGCTCTAGTGGCCTAGAAGTTAAAACAATATTTTTAGATTTAAAAGAATTTCTAGTTTGTTTTCCAAATTGATATGCATCGCAAATTCTGTTATTTTCAAAATCTAGTTTTGGGAGTCCTTTAACTAAATCCATTCTAATTAATTTTGAAATTAGGTGTGTGCTTGCATGACCTAACTACATGCCATAACCATCTAATCTCATTTACATTAGCATTATCAGCAACTAAGCAATGATTACTAGTAGATAAATTATCTAAATCAATTAAGCATACATTGTCATTTCTATTTCCAATAAATACAATGCTATTGTTAATAGAATTAGAAATGGTGCAGATAGAAGCTTCAAATAAAACTTTGAAACCTTTATCACACAATTGGCTAATACTAATTAAATTATGCTTTAAACCATCAACATATAAAATATTCTCAATAAAGGTGGATGGAGTTATTTGAATTTTACCAAGGCCCATAATTTGACTTTTGCCATTATCTCCAAAAGTAACAACTCTTCCTCTTTTATCTTCAAGGGTGATGAATTAATCCTTATCACCCATCATGTGCCTTGAGTAGCCATTATCAAGATACTACTTTTGTTTTAATCCTTTGGCCGCAAGACACTCCTGCAGGATAATCAAATCTTATGATTAGGTACCCAAGCTTTCTTAGGTCCTTCATGGTTAGTCGCAAAAAAATTATTCCTTTTCGAACCCATATTTTCTTACCTTTAATATTTAAATTTTTATTAATTTTTCTAAAATTGCATTCATAAGATTTATGTCCTTTCTTGTTGAAATGATAATATGAAACATCATTTTTGATTGTTTTCTTAATAAAGAAATTGTTTACAAATTTTTGTTTCATGTGAGGTCTATAACCTAATCCGGCTTTATCAAAAACTGCTCTTTGATTACTTAAAAGTAAATTTAATTTTTCTGAGCTATATGTAAATTTGTTAACAATGTTTTTATACTTATCAATTTCTTTCTTTAAATTAATGTTTTCATTGGAAATTGATTCTTTTTCTTTTTGAAAACCTTTCTTTTCAACTTTTAAATCTTTAATTTCAAGAGTTAATTCATTTTTCTCTTTAAGAAGATTTAAATTTTCAGTTTTCAAAGATTTGTTTTTCTTTTTCAAAATTTTGAAGTTACTAACTAGCTCATTAAATACCTCATATAATTTATCAAATGTAAAATCATGAGTTTCAGAACTTACCTCATCTTTGTTTGCCATAAAGCAAATGTTTGTAACTTCCTTTTGTTCCTCCTTGGAAGAGGATTCTTCGCTATCACTCCATATTGCAACATATGCCTTCTTCTTCTTCTTGTAACCCTTCTTTAATTGAGGACACTCATATCTGAAATGCCCCAACTTCTTGCACTCATAACATGTTAAGGGTTCTTTTTCTTTTTCTTTGTCCTCTCTTTCTTCCTTTCTCCTTTCATTTTTGTTCCATACTTTTTTTTATGAAAGGGTCTCCTTCTTTGCATAAATTTCTTAAATTTCCTTGCAAGGAGAGCTGTTTCATCATCATCATCATTATCACTGCTGTTTTCTTCAATTTCTACAGCCTTAAGAGCTATGGTTCTCTTCTTCTTGATGTCTTCCTCTTGATGTTGCTTCATTGTCAGCTCATGAGTCATCATGGATCCAAGTAGCTCCTCCAAAGGTAGAGCATTTAAGTCTTTGGCTTCTTGGATCGCAGTCACCTTGGCTTCCCATGATCTTAGAAGAGATCTAAGAATTTTGCGTACCAATTCAGAATTAGTATAAGTTTTTCCTAGACTTTTTAAACCATTCACAATATCAGTGAATCTAGTGTACATGCATGTGATTGATTCAGTTTGTTCCATGCTAAATAATTCATATTTATGCACTAAAATATTAATTTTAGATTCTTTAACTTGATTAGTACCCTCATGGGTAACTTCTAATCTATCCCAAATTTCTTTTGCAGAAATACAAGTAGAAATGCGATTAAACTCATTAGCATCTAAAGAACAGTACAAAATATTCATGGCTTTAGCATTGAGCTGAGCCAACTTCTTATCATGTTCATCCCATTCCGTTTCTGGCTTAGGAATCATCATGTTATCTACTCTTATTGTGGGTGTGTGAGGACCATTTACTATGATGCCCCATAGTTCATAGTTAAGTGCTTGAATAAAAATTTTCATTCTAGCTTTTCAATAACCATAATTTGTACCATTAAATAAAGGAGGTCGATTAGTTGATTGACCTTCTGAAAAAGATGATCCAACTTGAGCTGCTATTTGGATCTTTGACTCTTGATCGTTAGATCAAATTTAAATGAGCACAAGCTTTGATACCAATTGTTAGCCCAGATGGCAACCCAAGAGGGGGGGGGGGGTGAATTGGGTTCTTTAAAAAATTTAACTCTTTTAAAATAATTAGATTGATATAAAGGTGCTTGAGTGAACTGGATTAATTAAACCTAAGCACAAATAAAGAAGATAGAGAGAGATAAATGCACGGCAAACACAAAGATTTTATAGTGGTTCGGTGTATCCAACACCTACGTCCACTCCCAAGCAACACTTGGGTCCACACTATAATCCCACCGATTACAGTCGAGTTGTTTTACAAGCTCACAACTCTAACTTATTGTTTTACCCGGATCACAACGAACCCAGCCGATTTTTTCGGGCTCAGCACACAACCCAAACCCAAGCTAACCTTAGCTTATCCCAAGGTATACTACCTCCACTAATTCAATCCCCTGATTGAATTAACAAATAATAATTTAAAAATAAGGTTTACAATACAAAGTGGCTCCTCAAATGAGTAAATATTTAATTTAAATAGACAAGGATTAGAAAAGCCTATTTGAAGCGATTTGAATGTGAGCTTTTCTTCTTCTTCTTTTTCTCTTCTCTTTTGAATGGTTGAATCAAGCTTCAGCTCAGATTCTTCACAGAAAGTTATTGTAGAGAAGTTGAAGAGAAAGGGCTTTTGAGCTTCTTTTTTCTTCTTTGAAATCCTTCGAAAATGATCTTTGAGTGCTTTGGATTTCTTTTGAATCTCTCTTCAGATAATGGGCATGCACTCAGAGATTCTTCTTTGAAAATATCTCTCTCTTTTTCACTTGATTTTTCTGATTTTTTCAGTCTCTTTCTTTCCTCATTTTTTAAACGGATGGATGCCTCTTTTTATAGATCTCTTAATCCAAGATTAGGTGAGAAAAATAGTCGTTACATGGTACTTAGATTGCTTCTACACGCAAAGAAATATAGCCGTTAGAGATTAGATGGAAAAATATTACCGTTGGAGTCCGTTCTGACAATTTGAAAATCCATTCCTGACAGATTGGAGTCGGCTCCAACTTTGCAGGTGTCGGCTCCAACTCGGGCTTCCAAAAATATAAATAAAAAGTTCGTTGGGGAGTCGGCTCCAAAAAGTGATGTGTCGGCTTGGCGCATCCAGGTGTCAGCTCCAGAATCTGAGAGTGTCGACTCTAACGATGTCTAAAAAATATGCTCTGTTCTCAGATTAGAGTCGGCTCCAGAGTTTTAGGGGTTGACTCCAAACCATGCTGAAAACTTAGAATAGTTCTGATACGCCCTGGTGTCGGCTCCAGACACGGTAGGTGTCAACTCCAAGGTCTGAACTTAAATATTTTCTATTTAAAACTTAATTCAAAACTAATTTTGTGTATCATTTGAATAATTAAACATTCTTAATACCTGAAACACTTCTCAAATTTGTCAGAAACATAATGAATATACTCATGGCTTTTGTTAATCATCAAAATCAATAATTGGGTCAACAAATCGTCCATCGCATTTTAAGAAAACCAAAGCATCTCTCGATGACATTTCTAGCAGATGAGTGCCTATAGTTAAAGTACTCTTGTGGTGTTGTCGGTTAAAAATTTTGTCTTCAATCATTCAAATGATATCGTTGATCCCTATATGGAGTTAAAAATCCTTCTCCATTTGTATATCCAACATCACATAAGTAATAAAAACCTAACACAAGTAAAAATCTCATTAAAATATAAGTTTAATATATAAATAAAGACAAGTTTTAAATAACTAGAACTATTACCTTGGGTTACTTTCAAACCTCTTGGTCTTGATAATGCATCTCTTAGTACTCTACCATCTGCAGTTGATCCTTCCCATCCAGGTAAAATATAGATAAAATGCATATCTTGACTACAAACTCCTAAAACATTCATAGCTATTTCTCCTTTCCTTGTTTTGTACTTAGGCTTGTCAATGTCAATGACTATGCATCTAATGTATGTTCCATCTAATGCACCTACACAATTCTATAATAAAAAAATATTATTATTATGTTAATATAAAGTGCTTCTTAAATAATTTAAAATTAACATAATATTTATCCATCTAATTAGAAAATATACCCTGAACCATTTTCATTTATAGTCAGTTGAGTTATCATGAATAGGCTCTGGTTTCTTGAGTAATATTTCATGACAAAGAATAATAGACTTCAACACAGTTGTAAACTACCTACTAATTATCTCATCACTCCTTGCAAACTATCTTTTAAGGACTATATTCTTAGCATGGTGAGCACATATATGTAAAAATATAGCAACCATCTCCTCAACACATATTTTTGGTATTCGATAATCTTTCAGTAGTTTATAACATATCACATAATGCATGAAAACTTCTCCTATCCATGCATGTATTTTCTATACATGCTAGCTTCGAATCAAATACAATCCTATGTAAACTAATTTTTCTAATCTTGTGTCTATCATACTCACCAAGATCAATCCTTTTTCTCTTGTTACTTCTCCTAATAAATAAAGTCATACAGTATATATGCAATATTCCAGTTAATGCAATAATGGTCCTATGAAGATTGATGTACATTGTAATGATAGATGCTAATTTTGGAAGCAACTCTTGTGGCAGTCGATCCATCTAAATGACAATATCATCATAAGAAAAAAAATTAATAATATATTTTAGCAAATTTTAATAAATATTTTAATAAATTATATGTTAAACTAATATAAAATTTAAATTTAATAAAGAAAGACTTGTTAATGACAAAATTTGGATGGCAAATATCCAACCATCTAAGTTTTTTTTTGTAGTATTATAGAGGAAAAAATGATCAAATATATTTACATGCATTTTGATTATTTGATTGATCTATTCTGCATCATAAGATTATATTCAAAGTTAAGATCCTCTGATTGAAGACTAAATTAGAAAAATCTTGATGTGGCTGATCACTTTCCTTGGGCGGCAGCATAACACTTTGCACAATTTTCGGAACCAGATGAGTTGATAGCTCGTTTCCGGTGTCGGCCCTGGGCTTCTGCCTCGGCCTTTGGCTTCGGCTTCACCCTCGCCTCGGCCCTTGGCTTCGGCCTTGGCCTCTGGCTTCGGCCTTGCCCTCGCCTCGGCCCCTAGCTTCGGCCTCGGCCTCTGGCTTCGGCCTTACCCTCACCTCGGCCCCTACTTCGGCCTCGGCCTCTGGCTTCGGCCTTAACATTACACATTTTTCTAGTATATGGAGCCAATCTCGGATACCGGACCTAGGGATTTGAGGCACCAACTGCCGCATATCTCGCTCATCTGTTTTACCGAGATCATGGGCGTTACCCACGTATTACGTAGTCATCAATATCTATGGTCCATGCTTAACAACTACGCACCCGCCAGCCGCCTACGAGGCCAATCCTAACAGAATGGGATTCGACAGCTACTCAACAAATGGTAAAAGGGACCCCTGAATAGGTACATAAGGACCCCTGACTCAGAAGAGGGGGGGGGACTAAATCTCTACTCTCTCATTAAACACTCTTGTTCTACAAGCCACTGACTTGAGCATCGGAGGGTCCCCGCCGAAACTACCGGTCCGAGACTTTTTGCAGGTTCTCGAAGGAAGAAGGTGCTCCCTTGACACTTCCGATGACCTGTGGGGATCTTCGCCCACCGGCGCTCACCGCAAGTGATTTGGCAGCAACAGCTTGGCGCGCCAGGAAGGGAGGCACAACAAACAGACATTTACCTTCACACATTTGTGACCCCTCAACTTCTACAAGGAAGACGATGGTGACGACGTGAGCTCAGGAAGCCTCCACCAGCCATGCCGTGGAACGCCTCCCGCGGGCTAAACAATCGGAGGCCAACCTCCATGTTTTGCCTCTTGCACCACCATAGGCTAGCCAGTCTGATCGGCTAGATGTCCTAACTCATCAAGTACAGGACCTGATGACGGTGGTGTGGGAACTATAGGAACACTACTTCGCCGCCACGCCTCAACCCCCTCCGCCTTATGAGGAGGGTCATGGAGCCAGTCAATCTCATCAGGGCAGGACTCCACCTGAGGCCTCCCACCACTCGCTCCCTGAACCTCACCGTCGGGAGACTTCAAAGCGACGGTGATCTCTCTCCCGCCATTCTGATCGCTCCCACAGACGGCATGGTGAGAAAGAAACAAGACATGTGCACTCCCTGCACTGGCGGCCTTCCCCATCGTCATCTTCTGACTCCTCTAAAGAAGACACCAACAGGAAGGCCACTCGTCGGCCGAGCAATGGCTGGACGAGTATCATCAGCGATTGGAGGAGCTTAGCCACTGGATCGCCAATCCTCATAGGACGGACTATGACCACCACCCCTCGCTTTCTCGCCGCATCATGGAGGAGCCGATTCCACCTTGGTTCTACCTTCCTCAGTTGGACCCACCGATTCCAACAGGGTCACTTAGGCAAGTTCGTTCGAAGAGGAAACCCCCCTGCTCCGGATCCGTCGATGCCTCCTGCACCTCAGATCGGCGTGGACAACACCCCAACGGAAAAGACGATAGCCATGATTTCCTGGGGGGCAGGCAGCAACTCAAAAAGATGACATGAGGGGTTAAATTCTGTAATTCCTTTCTTTAGGAAGGACTTAGACGGGGTAGTTAACAAACATAATGACAGTGTCGTTGTGCCTATGACAATAGCCAAACACACTGTAAAGAGAATTTTAGTAGATAGTGGAAGTTCTGTTGATGTTTTGAGCTATGAAGCCTTTGTTCGGATGAACCAATCTAACTCCTCTCTTCAATCCGTCGCCATGCCTCTAATGGGTTTTATCAGAGATTCTGTGATCATCGAAGGGGAGATCGCTCTCTCTGTCACAGCTGGGACTCCACCACGTTAGAGCATGGTAGTCATAAACTTCCTGGTGCTCCGGGTCCCGTTGGCTTACAACGCTATCTTGGGACGGCCTGGCTTGAATTTACTCGATGTTGTTATCTCCACCAAGAGATTGTTGGTGAGGCTCCCCACCGACGAAGGGGTCGGAGAAATGAAGGGAGAACAAAGCCCACCATCGCTATGCTACCACTTAGCCCTCAGTCTGCAAGAGATGGTGTCGGCAGCAGCACCTGAATCGCTCGACCCCCAAGACTTTGAGAGGAAAGGGGAGCCAGCTGAGCACCTCCTAACCTTCCCCTTGGGAGAGGACCCGACGAGGACCATCCAGATCGGAGCACTGCTTCTGGAAGAGGCGCGCGATCGGCTTCTTGTTTTCCTGCATGCCAACTCCGACATCTTCGCGTGGTCATCATCTGATATGCCAAGCATCTCTAAGGAGATAATCACTCACCAGCTCAATCTCAAGCCAGAATGCCGGCCTGTTCGATAGAAGAAGAGGAGCTTCGCCCTAGATAGGCAGAAGGCCATTGACGAGGAAATCTGCAAGCTGAAAGCTGCAGGCCACATTCGAGAAGTTCACTACCCCGACTGGTTGGCTAATGTCGTGATGGTCTGTAAGGCCAACGGGAGCTGGAGGATGTGTGTAGACTTTACGGACCTCAACAAAGCATACCCCAAGGATAGTTTCTCTTTGCCTCGGATCGACCAACTGGTGGACTCTACGTCCGGTCATGAGACCCTTAGTTTCATGGACGCCTTCTCTGGGTACAACCAAATCAGGATGAACCCGGCAGACGAGGAAGCTACTTCTTCCATAACTGAGAAGGGACTATACTGTTACAAGGTGATGCCGTTCGGACTGAAGAACACGGGGGCCACTTACCAAAGGCTAATGAACAAAGTCTTCGAGGACTAGATCGGACGCAACATGAAGGTATACGTGGACGACATGCTGACAAAAAGCGTTGCGCCACCAACCATATCGCCGACCTAACGGAGACCTTCGACAACCTTTGCTGATACCAGATGAGGCTGAACCCACGCAAGTGCACCTTTGGGATGACAGCTGGCAAGTTCTTGGGTTTCATGGTGACCCAACAAGGAATCGAGGCAAACCCTAATAAATTTCAAGCCATCTTGGACATGAGGTCTCCCGCTAATAAGAAGGAAGTGCAATGCTTGACAGGAAGGGTGGCAGCCTTGAGCCGTTTTCTATCCAAGTTCGCTGAGAGATGTTTGCCTTTCTTCAAGGAACTGCGCAGGGTCAACGGATTTGAATGGATAAGGGAGTGCCAGGAGGCCTTTGAGGGACTGAAAGAATTTCTATCCACCCCGCCGCTGCTGTCCAAGCCGAAGGATAGAGAAGAACTTCTTCTGTACCTTGCGGCTTCTCTCGAAGCTGTCAGTTCCGTGCTGGTTTGCATGGACACTGATGGAACATAAAAACCGGTGTATTACACCAGCAAGGTGCTTCACGACGTGGAGACCAGGTATTCGAGAATCAAGAAGATTATTTTCAAGCTCATCCAATCGTGGTAGTCATGGACCAACCACTCAAGGTGATTCTCGCTCGTCCGGACACTTCAGGCCAACTGGTGAAGTGGGTGCTCAAGCTGGAAGAATTCGACCTATCTTTCCGTCCCTGGTCGGCTATGAAATCTTAGGTCTTGGTAGATTTCTTGTCGAATGCACCTGGAGCGAGGAGCAACCAGAAGAGTCCCATGCAAACCCCTCAACTCCTGGAACCGAAGAGGATGAATGGATCCTTCATATGGACGAAGCATCAAATTCCCAAGGGAACGGAGCGGGCCTCATCCTGGCTAACCCAGACGGAGTTGTAACCGAGTGCGCTCTCCGCTTTCTCTTTCCAGCCACCAACAATCAGGCGGAGTATGAGGCTCTATTGTCTGGAATAAGATTGGTCCGGAAGCTCGGGGTGAAGCACCTTAGAGCATTCGCTGACTCCCAGCTAGTCACTAGCCAAATCACAGGGGAGTACGAGGTGCGGGATCCTACTATATCCCATTACTTGAGTATGGTGCAGTTGCAAGCCTCTCCCTTAGCCTACTTCAGCATCAGCTACATTCCTCGAGGGGAGAACGCTAGAGCTGACGCCCTATCCCGACTCGCTACCTCAGTCGACGAAATGTTGGAAAAAGCTTACATAGAGCATCTGGAAGCCCCAAGTATCGAAACAACAAAAGAAGCCCTGCCAGTCGAGCAAGAGCCTTCTTGGATGGACGCTTATGTCCGGTATCTCACCAACGGCGCCCTCCCTGAAGACCCGGCTGAGGCCAAGCTACTCAAGCGGCGGGCCTCAAAATTTTTTATAATGGAAGGAAAGCCCTACTGAAGGTCATTCTCGTACCCGGTCCTCAGGTGTGTCGGCCCCACGGATGAGGATTATATCCTATGGAAAATTCATGAGGGTATATGTGGAAATCACCTAGGGGGCAGAGCCCTGGCACACTATTAAAAGATTATAGAAAAATTATATGATCCAATCCTTTTGATTTTGATGATTACTAAAAGTCATTGAGTTTATTAAAGGATATGAAAATGAAGCAACAAATTTATTTTGAACAATCAATAAATGCTCAAGTTTAACTTTAATCAATTTTGAAAGTGACTTTAAACTCAATATTCAAACTTTCGAAAAGAAATGTTATAATTCATGTTTTATTCAAAAAATTTATGGATTAGTTCATGAATCACTTCTAAAGGTTAATTCTATTGATTTCATGTCAAAACATTGAACTAAAATGAATCTGGAACGATTTTAATGTCAATCAGAAAAGTTTCTGATTTTTGATACGTTCCGGAGCCGACTCCTGAGTTTCAGAGTCGACTCCGCTCAGTGTACAGAAATGTGCATCTGTGTCGAGTCGACCCATGAAATTGTCGAGTCGACCCCTGATTCTGTCGAGCCGACTCCTGGACTGTGCGAGTCGACTCCGCTCAGACACCAGAAGAGTGTTTTTCTGAGCACCTCTCGAGTCGACCCCAAGCCTTTCACGAGTCGACTCCCGACTTTCAGGAGTCGACACTTCACTTTTAGCGAGTCGACCCCTAATCTTTTTAACATTTCTATTTTTGGTAAAATGAGCTCGAGCCGACTCGGGAAAAGCATGAGTCGACTCCAGCAAATCTGGGCGCGATTCTTAACGATGACACATCAGCCCCAACGGTAAGATTTTTGAATAACGGCTATTTTTCCTGTCTCTAACGGATATATTTTTGCAGATTCTATAAATAGAGGAGTTCTTTTCAAATCAAAACAACCCAGAGAAAATCAAAAAGAGAGAAAAGAATATCATTTGAAAAGAGGGAAAAACAGAGCATATGGAAAAATCATCTAGCTCAAAGGAGAGTGATTCAAAAGGAGTGAAATCCAAGAGGAAGTTTCGTCTGCTCCTTCTCATCAATCCACAAGAGCCAAGAAAATCCAAAGCATTTCAAAGGTCAAATCGGAGGATTTTCAAAAGAAGAAAAAGCTTCATCTCAACTCCAAAGTCTTCAACGGTCAAGAATCTAGCTGAGGCGTGATTCAACACTTCTAGAGGAGTTAAAGAGAAGAAGAAGAAAGCCCAAGCATCTACCATCTGCAAAATTATCAGGCTTTTCTAACCTTTATATTTTGTACTTCATTTGTATATTTGCTCAAGGGGAGCACATTTTTGTTCAAACACTTCTATTCTATTGTTTGCTGATTCAATCAGTGGATTGAATTAGTGGAGGTTGGTATACCTCGTTACAAGCCGGAGTGCTTGTGTTGGGTTAGTTGTGAGCCCAAAGAAAAACAACGTGTAGGGTTTTGTGCTGGTAAGCCCGAGTTAAAACCAGCTGGGTTCGTTGTGCACCCGGTAAAACAACAAGTTTGAGTTGTGAGCTTGGAAAACAACTCGGCTGTAATCTAGAGAGATTATAGTGTGGACCCAAGTGAATCTTGGGAGTGGACGTAGGTGCTGGTTGCGCCGAACCACTATAAAATTATCTTGTGTTTGCCGTGCATTATTTTCTCTATCTCTATCTCTCTTTATTAACTGCTTATTAGTTAATTTCACTCACTTGCACATCTTGCTAACTAATCAATTAAAAGTCAAAAAGTCTTAAATTTTTAAGAACCCAATTCACCCCCCCCCCTCTTGGGTTGCCATCTGGGCCAACAATTGGTATCAGAGCAAGTGCTCATTTAGAATTTGATCTCACGATCAAGGGCTAAAGATCCATATGGCAACACAAATTGGTTCAAGTTTTGCTGAAGGTCATTCTACGAATCGACCTCCTTTATTTAATGGAACCAACTATTCATATTGGAAAGCTAGAATGAGAATATTCATTCAAGCTTCGGACTATGAATTGTGGGGAGTAATAATAAATGGACCTAGTACACCCACACACCTTATTGATGGCACTATTGTTCCTAAACCCGAAAGGGATTGGAATGATAATGATAGGAGAATGGCACAACTAAATGCTAAGGCCATTAATATTTTATATTGTTCCTTAGATTCAAATGAATTCAACCGAATCTCAACTTGTAATTCCGCAAAAGAAATTTGGGATAGGTTGGAAATTACTCATGAAGGAACAAACCAAGTAAAAGAATCAAAGATAAATATTTTGGTTCATAAATATGAATTATTTACTATGGAACAAAATGAAACCATCACATGCATGTTCACTAGATTTACTGATATTGTGAATGGTTTGAAAAGTCTTGGAAAAGTTTATACTAATTCTGAGCTTGTTCGCAAAATCCTTAGGTCACTTCCACGGACTTGGGAAGCCAAGGTGACCGCCATACAAGAAGCCAAAGATCTGAACATCCTACCATTGGAAGAGCTTCTTGGTTCGCTGATGACTCATGAGCTTCAAGTCAAACAACATGTCAATGAGGATGAGTCAAGAAAGAAGAAGACCATCGCCCTCAAAGCTGCAGAAAAGGAAATAAGCAGCAGCGATGATGAAGATGATGATGATGAGTCAGCCCTCCTTGCAAGGAAATTCAAGAAATTTATGCAAAGAAGGAGGCCCTTCCACAAAAAGAGATTTGTTTCAAAAATGGAAGGAGAAAAGAAAAGGATAAGAAAAAGGACAAAGAGAAAGAAAAAGAAAAAGAGCCCTTAGTATGCTATGAATGTAAAAAACCAGGGCATTTTAGATATGACTGTCCTTTACTTAAGAAGGCCTACAAGAAAAAGAAAAAGGCCTACATGGCAACTTGGACTGATAGTGAAGAGTCTTCTTCCGAAGAAGAAGAACAAAAAGAAGTTGCTAATGTCTGCTTCATGGCCAACGACGACGACAACGACAATGAGGTAAGTACCGAAACTCCCGATGATGAATTTACATTTGATGAAATGTTTGAGGCTTTCAATGAACTTATGATTGATTTTAAATCCTTAAAAAAAAGTATAAGTTTTTGAAAAATGACAATATTAGTTTAGCTAAAAGTAAAAATGAATTAGCTTTAGAAGTTAAGAACTTAACTAATGAAAAAGAAGAACTTAGAAAGAAAGAGATAATCTTAATCAAGAAATAGATTTGTTAAAATCTGAAACTAAAAACTCAACTAAAGATTTAAAAGATCAATTAGAAACTTTAGCTTTAGATAAAGAACAGCAAGCTAAAGAAAATGACTCTCTTAAGAAAGATGTTAAAAAATATAAAGACATTGTTGAGAAATTCACCTTAAGTTCAACTAAACTTAACATGATCCTAGATAGTCAAAAAGCTGTTTTTGACAAAGCAGGTTTAGGATATAACACATTAAGGAAACAAAAATCTCTAAAGAATATTTTTATAAAAGCAACCAAAGTAATATAACTTGTTTCAAATGTAATGAAAAAGGTCATAAATCATTTGAATGCAAAACGTTAAAGAATAACAACAAGTTAAATATTAAAGCTAAGAAAATATGGGTTCCGAAAGGAACAATTTTTATTGCTGCTAACCATGAAGGACCCAAGAAAGCTTGGGTACCTAAACATAAAGTTTAAATTATGTTGCAGGAATGTCTTGTAGCCAAAAGATCAAAGAAAAAGTGGTACCTTGATAGTGGCTGCTCAAGACATATGACGGGTGACAAAGATGAATTCATCACCCTAGAAGAAAAGAAAGGTGGAGTTGTTACGTTTGGCGATAACGGTAAAGGTCAAATTATGGGCCTTGGTAAAGTCCGTATAACTCCATCTACATTTATTGATAATGTACTTTATGTTGATGGTTTGAAGCATAATCTAATAAGTATAAGTCAATTATGTGATAAAAATTTTAATGTTTCATTTAAATCTTCTGTATGCACTGTAACTAATTCTATTGATGATAGCATTGTATTTACTGGTTATAGACATGGCAATGTTTACTTAGTTGATTAGAAAAATTATCTTTGAGTGATCATTGCTTAATTGCTGACAATGCTAACATAAATGAAATTAGTTGGTTGTGGCATCGTAGATTAGGTCATGCAAGCACACACCTTATTTCAAAACTAATTAAAATGGATTTAGTTAAAGGATTACCTAAATTAGATTTTGAAAATAATAAAATATGTGATGCATGTCAATTTGGAAAACAAACTAGAAGTTCTTTTAAATCTAAAAACATTGTTTCAACTTCTAGGGCACTAGAGCTACTTCACATGGATCTTTTCGGACCAACTAGAACCACAAGTCTAGGAGGAAAGAAATATGGTCTAGTGATTGTAGATGATTATTCTAGATATACTTGGGTAATGTTTTTAGCTCACAAAGATGAGACTTTCTCAATTTTCCTGAAATTCTTCAAGAAAGTCACAAATGAGAAAAACACTACTATAGTATCTCTAAGAAGTGATCATGGAACAGAATTTGAAAATCACTTATTTGAAAGTTTTTGTTCTGAAAATGGAATTAATCATAATTTTTCAGCCCCTAGGACTCCACAGCAAAATGGTGTAGTTGAAAGAAAAATAGGACTCTAGAAGACATGGCCCGTACCATGCTATGCGAAAGCAACTTACCAAAGTATTTTTGGGCGGAAGCAATTAACACAGCATGTTACATCTTAAACAGAGCTTTAATAAGACCAATATTAAAGAAAACACCTTATGAATTATGGAATGAAAGAAAACCAAATATAAAATACTTTCATGCATTTGGATGTAAATGTTTCATTCATAATAATGGTAAAAACAATTTAGGAAAATTTGATGCTAAATCTGATGAAGGAATCTTTTTAGGATATTCAACAACTAGTAAAGCTTATAGAGTATTTAACAAGAAAACCTTAGTAGTTGAAGAATCCATTCATATAGTTTTCGATGAGTCTTTAGCATCTAGTTCTGAAAAGCTTGATGATGAGGAAGATACAAACATAATTGAAAAAGATCTTGAAAAACTTAATATTGAAGTATCTTCTGATCATGAGCAAGAAGCTAAAGATGATGATTCACATAAGGACGATGATGTCAATATTGATCATAATGATGTAGATCTTCCAAGAGACTGGAGATATGCTCATAGTCATCCTAAGGAATTGATTATAGGCGATCCATCTCAAGGAATAAGGACTAGATCATACATGAGAAATATTAGTAATCATCTTGCATTTGTATCACAAATTGAACCTAAAACTATAGAAGAAGCTGAAAAAGATAATAATTGGATGTTAGCAATGCAAGAAGAACTAAATCAATTTACAAGAAATAATGTTTGGACTTTAGTTGAAAGACCTAAAAATCATTCAGTAATAGGATCAAAATGGGTTTTTAGAAATAAACTAGATGAAAATGGCATTGTAATTAGAAACAAAGCTAGATTGGTTGCTAAAGGATATAATCAAGAGGAAGGTATTGATTTTGATGAAACCTTTGCACCTGTAGCTAGATTAGAAGCCATTAGGCTATTACTTGCATTTGCATGTCATATGAACTTTAACTTATTTCAAATGGATGTAAAAAGCGCATTTTTAAATGGATTTATAAATGAAGAAGTTTATGTAGAACAACCACCAGGTTTTGAAGATCACGAGTTTTCAAATCACGTTTTTAAATTGCACAAAGCTTTATATGGTTTGAAACAAGCACCTAGAGCTTGGTATGATAGGTTAAGTAAATTCTTAATAGAAAATGATTTTACAAGAGGAAATGTTGATAAAACTTTGTTTTTGAAAAGAAAAGGTAAAGATTTACTTGTAGTACAAATATACGTAGATGACATTATTTTTGGTGCTACTAACGATTCTCTTTGTCAAGAATTTGCAAAGTTGATGCAGGGAGAATTCGAGATGAGCATGATGGGAGAACTCAACTTCTTCCTTGGACTCCAGATCAAACAAAGCAAAGAGGGAATCTTTATCAACCAAACCAAATACACAAGAGAACTACTCAAAAAGTTTGGTATGGAATCAATGAAACCCCTCGGAACTCCAATGAGTCCTTCATGCAAGCTGGACAAAGATGAAGAAGGTAAAAAGGTTGACCAAAAGTATTATCGAGGTATAATCGGATCCCTTCTTTATTTAACAGCAAGTAGACCAGACATTATGTTTTCAGTATGTTTATGTGCTAGATTTCAATCTGAACCTAAAGAATCACATTTAATAGCTGTTAAAAGAATACTAAGATATGTAAGTGGAACAAAAAATGTAGGTTTATGGTATTCTAGAGACTCCACATTAAATCTAATTGCATATTCAGATTCTGATTATGCTGGATGCAAATTAGATAGAAAAAGCACAAGTGGTGCATGCCATTTCTTAGGAAGTAACTTAATCACATGGTTTAGCAAAAAGCAAAATTCAGTTGCATTATCAACTACTGAAGCTGAATATGTAGCAGCTGGAAGTTGCTGTGCGCAAATCCTATGGATTAAGCGACAACTTGAAGACTATGGTATCACACTTGATAAACACCCATAAGATGTGATAACACTAGCGCAATTAATCTAACAAAGAATCCAATTCAACATTCAAGAACTAAACACATAGAAATCAGATATCATTTTATAAGAGAACATGTAGCAAATAATGAAATATGTCTTGATTATGTTAACACTGAAGAACAATTAGCTGACATATTCACTAAACCTTTAAATGAAGAGAGATTCTGTTATCTTAGAGGAGAGTTAGGTATTTGTGATCCTTTAGAATGAATTTGAAACCCCTAAGGAAATTTTATCTAAGATTCTTTCAAATCCTCAATCCTTAAGGAAATCTTATCTAGAATTCATATCTAATTGATTCACTCATATCCAATGATTATTTATCAATTTTTATGATCATTTTCCGGACACATTTCAGAAATTTCATAATTTTGGTCTGAAATGGTCTCGGAGCCGACTCGATGCGTATCGGAGTCGACTCCCAGTTTCAACTGAAACTCTCGAGTCGACCCCTCTCTGGCGCGAGTCGACTCCATGTCGGGACGGCCTTTCTGTGTCTGTGCCGAGTCGACACCCGGGTTTGCGCGAGCCGACTCGAGGTGGTCCCAAATTGATTTTTCTAGGGCAGAGTCGACTCGTCGCTCATTCTATTCGACCCCAAATCAAAATACTCTCTCCACACTCTCTCCAAACCTTCCAAACTTCCAATAATCCCTGATTATCACCTCCAATCATCAAATGGCACCTAAAACTAGAGGATCTAGTGTTGTGGCGGGTGGCATCAAGCGAAAGCGTTCCGTGAAGAAGCCGGTGAAGCGTCCCGTGCGAGAGCCTTCTCCAAGCTCGGACTCCACCTCATCTGCTTCTACCCCAACTGCTGCTCCTGCTGCCACGTCCTCCCAGGTAGATCGTCTAGCAGATAGGATCATTACTACTGGTAGGAAGGTGGATTTTGAATTGTTTGAGAATGAGGGCTTTCTTGTTGGGAGACAGTTAATCGAGATGGGTTGGGAGAAATTTGTTCTCTTGAGTGCCCGACTTATCCCTCTTTGGTTAAAGAATTTTACAAGAATTTGTCTAGAGGAGACCATGGGCTTATTAGCAATGTGAGAGGAGTAAGACTATCTGTACAGCTGAATTCTTATCTAGATTATTGGAATTTACCTTGTCTGGCACCTCCACTTTTCTTCTGATGACCGCGCCCCAGCTTTATCCAGATTATTAAACAGGGATGTGGTTGGATTTGAAGAGTATTTGCTAATCAGCTTTCTTTAGAGTTGAGATTGCTACACAATATCTGCAGTAGGATTCTATTTCCTAAAACTGGTAGATTTGACTATGTTTCTGAGAGAGATGTTTTTGTAATGGACGCCATAGTGACAGGCAAGCCTATCAATCTTCCCAGCATGATTCTGTGGTACATAGCAGATTGTGGAGGGAAAAGGAAATCTAGTCTGCCTTATGGGATGATACTTTGATTTTTCGAAGCCAGGGTGTGTGATTTCTGATAATGAACCTATGAAGAATTTAAGACACACTGATTTTTATAGTCTGGCAACAATTCATCGGATGGGGTTTGTCAAAAAGAATGGTAAATGGGAAAGGAAAGGAGTGACAGAAGACCCTCTGTTAGACATCCTTCGCCTGCACCTCCGAGCCCTTTGGTTTCTGCCTCTGCTCCAGCCCCTGCTCCAACTTTTGTTCAGACTTCATCTTCTGCTAGTTTTCAGATCAACAAATTATGCAACTCAAAGCCTTACTTGAAGATCAATCTGATAAGCTTAAAACTGAATTTGAGAATAAATTTATGCATTTGAGAGAAACACTTTATTCTCTTGATGATCGTATTTCAAAGATTGAGTCCACTCTCGGATCTTCATCGGCATCCTTAAGTAGTGATCTCAAGAATATTTTTGAAGAACTTAAGGATATATGTGGAGATGGAGAGACATATGCAAGAGCAACGCAGAGCTTCAAGACAAAATTCAGAGTGCGTGCACCTTTGTTGATGAAAAACTCAAGGACTATGTAAAAATTCAATCTGAAGGAATGAAAAATATAGTTGATCATCTAACTAGAATTGTAAGAACTCATTTTTGAGTTACTAGAGTTTCAATCCTTGTTTTGTACTGAAATTTTTATGCTTTCTTTATGAAATCAATGTACTGAACATTTTGATGTATTAGACTTTGAAAATGAAATGAATTCTCTATTTCCTTATTTCAATGAAATTTGAATGAATGTTTATGATTCTCTATCTTTTTGTTGATAACAAAAAAGGGGGAGAATTTTATAGTTCTATGATTGTCTATGATTATGATAAAATGAGATAATTAATTAAGTTTCATAGGGGGAGCTACCTCATTAAGGGGGAGCCTAAGCCTAACTATGAAAACAAAATAATTCACTAATCAATCATGAACAAACTCAATATTTTTGTCATCATCAAAAAGGGGGAGATTGTTGAAAGATTATAGAAAAATTATATGATCCAATCCTTTTGATTTTGATGATTACTAAAAGCCATTGAGTTTATTAAAGGATATGAAAATGAAGCAACAAATTTATTTTGAACAATCAATAAATGCTCAAGTTTAACTTTAATCAATTTTGAAAGTGACTTTAAGCTCAATATTCAAACTTTCGAAAAGAAATGTTATAATTCATGTTTTATTCAAAAATTTTGGATTAGTTCATGAATCACTTCTAAAGGTTAATTCTATTGATTTCATGTCAAAACATTGAATTAAAATGAATCTGGAACGATTTTAATGTCAATCAGAAAAGTTTCTGATTTTTGATACGTTCCGGAGCCGACTCCTGAGTTTCAGAGTCGACTCCGCTCAGTGTACAGAAATGTGCATCTGTGTCGAGTCGACCCATGAAATTGTCGAGTCGACCCCTGATTCTGTCGAGCCGACTCCTGGACTGTGCGAGTCGACTCCGCTCAGACACCAGAAGAGTGTTTTTCTGAGCACCTCTCGAGTCGACCCCAAGCCTTTCACGAGTCGACTCCCGACTTTCAGGAGTCGACACTTCACTTTTAGCGAGTCGACCCCTAATCTTTTTAACATTTCTATTTTTGGTAAAATGAGCTCGAGCCGACTCGGGAAAAGCATGAGTCGACTCCAGCAAATCTGGGCGCGATTTTAACGATGACACATCAGCCCCAACGGTAAGATTTTTGAATAACGGCTATTTTTCCTGTCTCTAACGGATATATTTTTGCAGATTCTATAAATAGAGGAGTTCTTTTCAAATCAAAACAACCCAGAGAAAATCAAAAAGAGAGAAAAGAATATCATTTGAAAAGAGGGAAAAACAGAGCATATTGGAAAAATCATCTAGCTCAAAGGAGAGTGATTCAAAAGGAGTGAAATCCAAGAGGAAGTTTCGTCTGCTCCTTCTCATCAATCCACAAGAGCCAGAAGAAAATCCACAAGCATTTCAAAGGTCAAATCGAAGGATTTTCAAAAAGAAAAAGCTTCATCTCAACTCCAAAGACTTCAACGGTCAAGAATCTAGCTGAGGCGTGATTCAACACTTCTAGAGGAGTTAAAGAGAAGAAGGAGAAAGCCCAAGCATCTACCATCTGCAAAATTATCAGGCTTTTCTAACCTTTATATTTTGTACTTCATTTGTATATTTGCTCAAGGGGAGCACATTTTGTTCAAACACTTCTATTCTATTTGTTTGCTGATTCAATCAGTGGATTGAATTAGTGGAGGTTGGTATACCTCGTTACAAGCCGGAGTGCTTGTGTTGGGTTAGTTGTGAGCCCAAGAAAAACAACGTGTAGGGTTTTGTGCTGGTAAGCCCGAGTTAAAACCAGCTGGGTTCGTTGTGCACCCGGTAAAACAACAAGTTTGAGTTGTGAGCTTGGAAAACAACTCGGCTGTAATCTAGAGAGATTATAGTGTGGACCCAAGTGAATCTTGGGAGTGGACGTAGGTGCTGGTTGCGCCGAACCACTATAAAATTATCTTGTGTTTGCCGTGCATTATTTTCTCTATCTCTATCTCTCATTATTAACTGCTTATTAGTTAATTTCACTCACTTGCACATCTTGCTAACTAATCAATTAAAAGTCAAAAAGTCTTAAATTTTTAAGAACCCAATTCACCCCCCCCCCCTCTTGGGTTGCCATCTGGGCCAACACACACAAAGCCCTACGATAGGGATACTATTGGTTGACAATGAGGGAGGATGCGTTCGAGCTTATCAGGAAGTGCGACAGTTGTCAATGCCACGCCAACATACAGCGGTAGCCAACGTCCCAGCTAACCCCCCTGGCTGCACCTTAGCCCTTCGCCCAGTGGGGTATGGACATCCTAAGACCGTTCCCTCCAGCCTCCGGTCATCGCAAATTCCTACTGGTAGCCGTCGACCATTTTACCAAGTGGATCGAGGCCGAAGCACTCGCCAAGATCACCGAGGGCAAGGTGAGGTCCTTCTTCTGAAAATCTATAGTGTGTCGGTTCGAGCTGCCGCACACTCTCTTCACTAACAACGGCCGGTAGTTTGACAACACGGCCTTTCGGAAGTTCTGCACCGAGCTAGGCATTTATCAGCGGTTCACCTCTGTGGGGCATTCCTAGACCAACGGCGTGGCCGAGGTGACCAACCGCACTATTCTTCAAGGACTTAGGGCCCGGCTAGATGACTACAAAGGATGGTGGGTGGAAGAGCTCCCTAGTGTGCTATGGGCCTACCACACAATGCCGCGAGCCCCTATTGGAGAGACTCCTTTCAGCCTTGTCTTCGGGTCCAAAGCTGTCATTCCTGTGAAATAGGTGTCCCGAGCCCCCAGACGGAGTCGTACAGCGAGGACGACAACCCAAATTAGCTGCAGGCCGACCTCAACCTAGTGGAGGAACTATGGGACCGAGCGTGGCTCCGGATGGCGGCCTTCCGTCAACGGGCGGCCAGGTACTACAATGCTCGAGTGCATCCCAAGACATTCCGCCCCGGAGACTTAGTTCTTCGGTGAGCTGAAGTTTCAAAGCCGATAGAAGGAGGCAAGCTAGCACCAAGATGGGAAGGACCCTACTGAGTCACGGAGGTGCTTCACCACGGAGCATACAAAGTTGAGGGGCTAGACGGAAAGCCTCTCCCCCGCACTTGGAATACAGACAACTTATGTTGGTATTATCAATAGTTCGTTAATTTCCTTAGCTTGAACCTGATTACTAGAGTACTATTCATAATATTCTCACTGACATGTCTTTAAGTAATCCTGCTTCACTTGAAGCCCGGCCTCCCCTCGGCACTTTAAGCTCGGCTCCGCATCGGCACTCCAAGCCCGAGCCTCCCCTCGGCATTTAAGCCCGGCTCCGCGTCGGCGCTCCAAGCCCGAGCCTCCCCTCGGCACTTTAAGCCCGGCTCCGCATCAGCACTCCAAGCCCGAGCCTCCCCTCGGTACTTTAAGCCCGGCTCCACGTCGGCACTCCAAGTCTGGCTCCGTGTCGGCGCTCCAAGCCCGAGCCTTCCCTCGGCACTTTAAGCCCGGCTCCGTGTCGGCACTCCAAGCCCGGCTCCGTGTCGGCACTCCAAGCCCGAGCCTCCCCTCGGCACTTTAAGCCTAGCTCCACGTCGGTACTCCAAGCCCGGCTCCGCGTCGGCGCTCCAAGCTTGAACCTCCCCTCGGCACTTTAAGCCCAGCTCCGCATCGGCACTCCAAGCCCGGCTCCACGTCGGTACTCCAAGCCTGAGCCTTCCCTCGGCACTCTAAGCCCGGCTCCGTATCGGCACTCCAAGCCCGAGCCTCCCCTCGGCACTTTAAGCCCGGCTCCGCATCAACACTCCAAGCCCGGCTCTGTGTCAGTGCTCCAAGCCCGAGCCTCCCCTCGGCGCTTTAAGCCTGGATCCGCGTCGGCACTCCAAGCCCGGCTCCGTGTCGGCACTCCAAGCCCGAGCCTCCTCTCAGCACTTTAAGCCCGGCTCCGCGTCGGCACTCCAAGCCCGGATCCGCATCGGCACTCCAAGCCCAATCCTCCCCTCAACACTCTAAGCCCAGCTCCGCATCGGCACTCCAAGCCCAAACTCGCTTCGGCACACAGCTCGACTCCACGTCAGCACTATAAGCCCGGCCCTGCGTCGGCACTTGAAGACCGACTCCGTGTCAGCACTTAAGACCGACTCCGCATCGGCACTTGAAGACTGACTCTGTGTCGGCACTTAAGCTTGACTTCGCGTCGATACTTGAAGACCAACTCCGCGTCGGCACTTAACCCGACTCCGCGTTGGCACTTAGCTTGACTCCGCGTCGGCACTTGAAGACCGACTCCGCGTCAGCACTTAAGACCGACTCCACATCGGCACTTAACCCAACTCTGCGTTGGCACTTAGCTCGACTCCGCATCGGTACTCGAAGATTGACTCCGCGTTGGCACTTAACCCAACTCTGCGTCCGCGCTTAGCTCGACTCTGCATCGGCACTTGAAGCCCGAGCTCGCCTCGACACACAACCCGCCTCCGCATTGGCATAGGTTCGAATCCGTGTCAGCACAGGTTCAATTCCACATCGCCACTCGTTCGACTCCGCGTTGGTACACAAACCTGATCCCACATCAGTTCTCTGGCTGACTTTCTAGCCGTGTCCTAGACCGAGATCGTGTTGGAGTTCTCCCTTGGCACCACTCTGGCATCGTCCTGCGATGTATGGTCGAGTGGTCTAGTCATTGGAATTCGGTTCGTTTCGACTTATTCGCTAGAAAACCTGACTATGGTGCAAGTCGTGAGCATTATGGGTCAAAATTCCATTAATAGCAAAAGTTTACAAAATTGCCGATTTAAGTTGGACTTGATACAATGCAGTGAAAGCAAAAGAAACTACGGTTTAGCCGGAGCTAAGCCGTCATCTTCAGGAACTTCGTCTGGCTCCAGCTCTTCAATTCCCTCGAGGCCATATAGTCTGCGTATTTTCTCCTTGAAATCTTGGAAGCCGCCATCGTAAGCAAATGCAGTTGTCTCAGCCAGCTCCCTATTGAAGGCCTTGGACTTCCTAAAATCCTCTACGGCCTCGACGGCTTTCTTCTCGGCCTCGGCAGCCTTCTCCTCGGCCTCGGTGGCCTTCTTCTTGGCCTCAGCAGCCTTCTTCTCGGTCTTGGTCACCGCCATCCTCAGATGTGCTGCCTCAGCGTCTCGTTGGCAAGTGATTTCCTCGTCATTCTCGGTCCGCTCCTCGGCCACTCCGATCTCAATGGTGGCAGAGTGCAGTCGGTGCTTCAGTAGGTAAATCTCTGCTTCAGCGACTTTATGCTTCTCTTCGGCCACTCTCTACTTTTCCTCTGCCACCTGAGCATTATCAAGCTTATTGGCTGCCTAGCGCTGAGCCACTTCCAGCGCCTCCTCCGCCTTCTCAGCTCGGGCCAGGTTACGAAATCGGGTAGCCTCAGCTTCGGCTTCAGCCTTTTGCACCCGGGCAGTCTCCGTCCGGGCCTCCTCCAGGGCTGCCTCGGCCCTCTCTGCTCTAGCCTGGACTTCTCGAATTTCCTCCAGAGATTGATCGAGAGCGGCCTCAGCCTGGGACCAAAGGCCCCTCATAGCGGTCATAGAGTTCAACGCTTGATCAGATTGTTTGGGTTAGATGAAGAAACAGTCTCAAAAGTTTTGACAATGGAATAATACTTACCCAAAGATGTGCCACGTATGCCTCTCGGAAGAATGTAGATCTCCCTTGATGTCGAAGGAACCTTTGTAGCTCGGGCACGGAAGCCTGGGCCAATGTTCGCTTGGCCCAATGGCTATAACGCATCAGAATTGACTGAGAAGAGGGATCGATGTCATCTCCTTTCGCTGACCTCACGGTTGCAGGAAAGGACTCAGCCTCCGACTCTGCTCCCTCTGGCACCTTTATTGGTGGAGATGCCTCGGCCGCTGCCCCTTCGGGAGATAGGGTGGCTTCCAGAGTTGGCCTTGTAGCTGAGTTGGTCGGTTCTGCTTCGGTAGCTATGGGATGTGGTGACGGCGCTTTAGTGCTCGCTCCGAAGAAGTGTCGATCAAATCAATAGGAGACGGAGGCGGTGCTGGTGAAGGTGAACGAGGTAGATCTCTTTCCCCCGCCTCGTTCCGCCCTGATGCCTCTCCAGCCTTGGCCCTTACCGCCTCGCTTCCTAGGGCTCCGCCGGCTTTGGCCCTTTCCGCCTCGCTCCCATTCGAGGCGTCTCCAACCTTAGCCCTTCCCTCCATCTCGCCCCTTCCAGAGGCCTCTTCGGCCTCAGTCCTCCTGGCAATCTTGATGATGACCCTCCTTTCGGCAGGGGCCCCATCCGCCTTGACCTTCCTTTTCCTTGTGGCAGCCTGTCTTATCTCGCGAAGTGATGGTGCCATTCCTGTATCAAGGAACATGAAAGAAAGAGTGTTAAAAAAAAGATATTGGTGGAGATTTAGAGACTTACTCCAAATGCAATGTTGAGCTTCAGGACAAGATTATGACTGCATGTGCATTTGTTGACAGAAGACTAAAAGAATTTGTTAGAACTCAAAGTGAAGGGATGGAAAAATTGTAGAAGAATTGCGAAGACTTCTTAGAACTCATTTTTGATTATGTTGTAATGAAGTTTTTTTGATGTTATTAAAAGATGATGTTCAGTTTAATATGTTTTGATATTTTGATGATGTAATGAAGTTTAATGAAGTTAGATATAATGAAGTTCCTTTTGAAATGTAATGTTTACTTTTTGGTATTAAATGTAATGTTGTGAATGAACTACTTGAATTTTTGCAATTTGATTATTCTTTTAAGAAAGATTAATTTGAACTCGAATCTTTTCTAAAACCTTTTTGTTGATTACAAAAAAGAGGGAGAGAAGATTGTATATGCAAGCTTAAGTAATGGGTATCAAGCAAGCTTAAGGAATTGGTATCAAATAATTTCGATGAAATAAGTTTAATTGGTATCAAGCATCAAATGTAATTTGATATGATCATATAAGTTTAATAGTAAAGGGAGCTACCTCATTTAGGGGGAGCTTATCTATAAGGGATAAATATTTGAAAATTTGATTTGAAAACCTTATTATTTAAATCATGCATATACTCAATATTTTTATAATAATCAAAAAAGGAGAGATTGTTGACCCAATTATTGATTTTGATGATTAATAAATGACATGAGTATATCCATTATATTTTAATAAGGGTTTTAGGCATTAAAAATATTTGATCAATCAAAATGTATAAAGAACCTTGTTTTCAATCAAATGCCAGAAGTACTTTTCAAAATTCAGAGCCTGGAGTCGACACCTAGATGGTCTGAAGCCGACCCCATGGTGGATCAGATATTTTTCTGATTTTTGGCACGGTCTGGAGTCGACACCCAGAGTTTCGAAGCCGACTCCAACCTGAGACACCAAAAAGAGTATTCTGTTTCAGTTTCCAGAGTCAACACCAAGTTTTCGGGAGCTAACACTTAGATTTCGGGAGCTGACACTTACAGTCTCTGGAGCCGACTCTAACCTGAGTACAGAGAGTGTGTTTTCTTGAGCATTTCTGGAGCCGACACCTTATGGAGTGCGGAGTCGACACCCGAAAGCGGCAAGTCGACACTCAACTTTTTCGGAGCCGACTCCTCAATGAACTTTTACTTTCTATTTTTGGATACTCGACTTGGAGCCGACATCTGAAAAGTTGGAGCCGACTCCAACCTGTCAGGAACGGATTTTCAAACTATCAGAACGGCCTCCAACGGTAACATTTTCTCACCTAATCTCTAACAGCTACTTTTCTTGTGTGTAGGAGAATCCAAGGACAGAAATAACGGCTAGTTTTTCACCTAATCATGGATTAAGGAGAATCTATAAAAAGGGAGACCGTCTGTTTAAAAAAAAAGAGACGAAAAAAATAGAGAGAAAACAACTTGAAAAATCCGAGAAGTCTTGAGCAAGAAATCAAAGAGAAAAGAGTCAAAGTTCAAATCCATCATCTTCAGAAAGCTCAAAGAGAAATCCAAAGCATTCAAGCTCAAAATCAAAGTATTTCTCAAGTGAAGCAAAAGAGAGCAAAAGCCCTGATTTTCCCAATTTCTCATCTGCAATCCTTGTGAAGAATCTGAGCTGAGGCCTGATTCAACCCTTCAAGAGAGAAGAGGAAAAGAAGAAAAGCTCACATCAAATTTGCTTCAAACAGGCTTTTCTAATCTTTGTTTACTTATATTATTTATTTGCTCGTTTAAGGAGCTTTGCATTGTTGTAAACTTTAAATCAATTTGGTATTTGCTAATTCAATCAGGGGGATTGAATTAGTTGAGGTAGTTTACCTCGGAAACAAGCTAGATTAGCTTGGGTTTGGGTTTTGTGCTGGTGAGCCCGTAAAAACCGGCTGGGTTCGTTGTGACCCCGTGTAAAATAACAAGTTGGAGTTGTGAGCTTGTAAAACAACTCGACTGTAATCAGTGGATTATAGTGTGGATCCAAGGGTTGCTTGGGAGTGGACGTAGGTGTTGGATACACCGAACCACTATAAATATCTTGTGTTTGTCGTGCTCTTGTCTATATCTCTCTCTTACTGTGCTTTAAATTATTGCTTCATTCTCTAGCATACTTAATCTTTGTGAAATTTGGTTTTAAGTTTTAAAGTGTTAAATTTTTAAAAGAACCCAATTCACCCCTCCTCTTGGGTTGCCATCTGGGCCAACAGTTTGGTTAATATGGTTGAAGGATCTAAAGTAGGGCGTCAACCCTTTGGGAAAGGGAAGAAGAATAAGAATAAGAAAAAGGTGCAACATGCTAGGACATCTATAAGAGGTCAGATGCAGAAGAAAAAAGTTGATAAAAGTCAAGCTGAATGCTTTCATTGCAAGATGCAAGGGCACTGAAAGAGGAATTGTTTTCTTTATATTGCCACACTTGATCAAAATAGGCCAAAAAAGAAAAAGGGGCAAGATGTTGCTCAATAAGGTATTATATGATAACACCTTGTAATTTTTCTGTATATGATAATCAGACCTTGGTATTGGATACCGAGAGTACTTTTAATATTTGTAATTCATTGCAGGGACTACAGGTTACTAGAAGATTTGAGGACAATGAAAGATTTCTTAATGTCGGCGATGAAAGATTAGTTCTAGTTCTAGCATTAGGAGTTCTTGAAATAGTTTTCAATATAAATGTCATTGTACTAAATGATTATCATTTTTGCCCAACATTCTTATTGAACATAATTTCTGTAGGCCTTCTGGCCAAAAGTCATTATGAAATTTTAATAAAGGATGTTACTTTGAATATCATTATAAATAGAGTCACTGTAATGATTGGGCATTTATCTAATAGTATTTATATATTATCACAGCCTGTAAATGTAGTGTACAAATCAAGTAAGCACCCTAGAATAACTGATGTCATAGATATTTATCTTTGGCACCATCGGCTGGGTCATATCAATAAGAACAGATTAAATAGGTTAACTCAGGAGGGCATCCTTCGAGTTGATGATTGTGAATCATTAACTATCTATGAATCCTGTCTTCTTGGTAAAATGACCATGTCATCTTTTACTAAAAAGGTGAAAGAGCTAAAGAGCTATTGGGTTTAGTACATACTGATGTATGTGGACCAATAAGCACTTGTGCCAAAGGTGGATATTGCTACTTCATTACTTTTATAGATGACCTTTCTAGGTTCGGTTATGTCTATCTTATGAGACATAAATCTGAGTCATTTGAAATGTTCAAACTATATCATAAAGAAGTAGAAAAACAAATAGAAAAATATATTAAGACCCTTCGATCAGATCGAGGAGGCGAATACCTTTCAAATGACTTTATGACATATTTAAGGAAGAATGGGATTCTCTCCCAATGGACTCCTCCAGGAACACCGCAACATAACGGTGTATCAAAAAGAAGGAATCAAACTCTGTTAGACATGGTTCGGTCCATGATGGGTTTTGCAAGCTTACCAATATCATTTTAGGGATATGCATTAGAATCAGCTTGTCATATTCTCAATAAGGTTCCAAGTAAGTCTATTTCTAAAACTCCACATGAGATGTGATATGGACATAAACCAGTTATCACCTATCTGAGAGTCTAGGGTTGTCCGGTTTATGTGAAATGTGCAAAATCAGACAAACTTGAATACAAATCTGACAAATATTTTTTTATCGGCTATCCGAAAGAAACCAAAGGATATTACTTCTACAATACTAAAGAACAAAAGTTGTTCATTAGTAATAGAGCAGTTTTTTTTTGAAAAGGAGTTCCTTAGTGAAGGAACAAATAGCTCTAATATTGAACTTGAGAAAGTTTATCAAGTAGAAGGAACAACACAAACCAGTGAACTCTTAGAATTTGAGTTGATTAGATCAAACTTAAAACCCATTTTAGATGCACCATTAAGGTGATCTGGTAGAGTACCACATCAATAGGACAGATACTTAGGTTTCTTGGTCCAGAACGAGGATCCTATTAAGCTTGATGAGAACAACAAGGATCCGATCACCTATATGGATGCTATGCAAAGGACTGACTCTGACAAATGGCTTGAAGCCATGAAATTCGAACTTGATTCCATGAAGGAAAACAATGTATAGACATTAGTTGACCCACCCGAAGGGATAAAACCCATAGGGTGTAAGTGGGTTTTCAAGAGGAAAAGAGGCGCAGATGGAAAGGTAGAGACCTACAAAGCACGTCTGGTTGCCAAGGGGTATCGTCAACATTATGGTATTGACTACGACGAAACGTTTTCTCCTATGGCAATGCTGAAATCCATTCGGATTATGCTAGCTATAGCAGCACACTTCGATTATGAGATTTTATAGATGGATGTTAAAACCACTTTTCTAAATGGTAATTTAGATGAACAGGTGTATATGATACAGCCTGAAGGTTTTATATCTGAAGACGAGTCTAAAGTATGCAAGCTACAACAGTCCATTTATGGACTTAAGCAAGCATCTAGGAGTTGGAACATATGATTTGATAATGTGATCAAATCTTATGGCTTTGTTAAAAATAAAGAAGAAACTTACATTTATAAATGGGCTAACGGTTTCGTTATTGTATTTCTTGTATTATATGTGGATGATATTCTCTTAATCTGAAATGATGTCCCTGAATTACAAGGAATAAAGACATGGTTATCATCATAATTCTCCATGAAAGATCTAGGAGAAGCATCATACATCCTAGGGATGAAGATCTATAGAGATAGAACTAAGAGGATGCTTGGTTTATCCCAATCTACGTACATTGACACCATGCTAAAGAGGTTTAGCATGGAGAATTCAAAGAAAGGCTATCTTCCGATAGGCCATGGAATTCATCTTTCTAAGAAGAATTGTCTGACAACTCCTAATGAAAGAGAACGCATGAGTCGAATTTCATATGCTTCGGCAGTGGGATCGATTATATACACCATGACATATACAAGACCAGATGTGGCATACTCGCTAGGAGTAGTGAGTAGATACCAATCTGATCCAGGAGAAAACACTGATAAGTTGTTAAGACAATCCTTAAGTATTTGAGAAATACAAGGAGCAGTGGTTAGTCTATGGAGAGTCTGATTTGAAACTTGTTGGATATACTAATTCTAATTTTCAATCAGATCATGATGATAGCAAAAGTGTATCGGGTTTCGTGTTTATCCTAAATGGTGGAGCTGTTTGCTGGAAAAGTTTCAAGCAACAAACAGTTGCAGATTTAGTGTGCGAGGCAGAGTACATCGCTGCATCAGATGCCGCGAAAGAAGCTATATGGCTGCGAGAGTTTATCTTCGAGCTTGGAGTGGCACCTTCCATTGATGGACCAGTCCTGTTGTACAGTGATAGCACTGGTGCCATAGCTCAAGCAAAGGAACCACGAGCACATTAGCGCACCAAGCATATACTACGCCAGTTTCATCTTATTCGAGAGATTATAGAACGAGGTGACATAAATCTTTAGAAGATTGATGGAAAGGAAAATCTAGGTGACCCATTTACTAAAGCACTCAGCATCAAGGAGTTTGACGACTATAAGTTGAAGATGGGTATTAGATACTGTAATGAGTGGCTTTAAGCTAAGTGGGAGTTTGTTGGAAATTGTATCCTAAAGCCAATCATTTGATGTTTGTACTAATGTAAATTATATATAAATTGATATATTAATAAAAGTTATTTGGCAGTTTATTTATGACAAGAACAACTTCTTAAAACTCCTAATAGTAATGAAGCCCTCAGGATCTTCCTTCATGATAAAGGAGGATTTATCTTTGAAGGTCCTCAAAAGAGTTCGCGACCAAATAATATACTATGAAAGGGCCATGGTACTATCAATTTTAGGACGTTATATATCATATTTATTGGTTTTCCTCTTAACCAAGGAGTGTAGAGACACTGGTATGACATACAGGAGAAAGTGTAGGAGTACATTTCACTGAATGTGACTCATTTTTGGATACTTTGCTGTCAAGAGTTAATCTGAGAAGATATGGGTATAAGTATCCTTTAGACCTGAAGATCACAACCGGTGACTTGCAAGCAACTCATTGTACTTAGGTGCCGGACCACATGGATTTCTAATCCAGCTACGAAAGGTTATTGGGTGCAGTCAAGTACTTGTAGTAGTCAGTTATGGATCAAGATGAAATTTGACCTATCCCGTTAAAAGGAGAAATGCTTGTGTTTCAATTTAGCAAGACCTTGGCCAAGGCACTTCATGTGAAAGTCACATGATCACTAAAGTTGAAATCACTTTATGGATTTGCTTTTTAGAGTTGACATGCTCTTAAACCATCCTTAGCATTTGTGGTCAAAAGGATGAATTATATGGTAACTGTTTCTTAGGGTTCTTGAAGTTTGCTCGGCAACTCTTCGATCTATCCGGACGTCGGGTTCCATTGCTAGATGGGCACATCGATTAGCATAGAAAGTTGTTCCTATGCTACCGGCTTAGGTTCGAACCTAGAGAGTCACATGCATAGAAGTTTCCTAGGATGATCTATTTGCTGATCAACGATTGAGAATCGTATATGATTTAATTAATCAATTTGATTGATTGAATTATCTCAATTGAGTTAGGTACAAGTGAATAAGATTTAATTTGGTTTAAGTTTATTAGAAAGACTAGTCAATTTCAAATATTGATTTGAAATTAGACTTGATTTGGATTTAAATAGATTTAGGACTAGCCAAATTTGATTTGGGCTAGGACCATGACTATGTAGGTTCAATCCAATAAATTTAGATCAGCTTAAACCAAAACCTGAACCCAAACCTCTCGCATAAGTATCTCACATGATGAGATAACTAAAATCTGATATCTCCAAATGGTTTCGTTAGAATTCTAAAGTGTTAGAATTTATATGGAATAAATGTGCCTCTTTAAATCAACCAGGCGATGGAATTCTAAGTGTTAGAATTCACATCTCTTTGGTTTTTACCAAACGTCGGAATTAACTAAACACCGCGTCTCTTTGGTTTTCACCGAACGTCGGAATTAACCAAACGCTGCGTCTCTTTGGTTCGGTGTCTCTTTGGTTTTCACCGAACGGCAGAATTCTAAGTGTTAGAATTTAATGGACTGGCTAAAATGAGACTATAAATTAGAGGACATCCCTCATCAGAGAATAACAACGAAAAGTTATGGATTGAATTTCTAAAGAGTTAGAATAGAAAATCCTGATGTAATTCTGGTGTCAGCAAAAGTTTGGTGGATCTTGGTAGAAGATTTAAGTGGGAGGACTCAATATTAGCAAAGTTGTTTTTCTGCAAGCTAGCACTTTCGAAAATTCGATCATTCAGGGCTTCGCATAGACGATACTAGAGGTCGGACGATTGACGATACTAGAGGTCAGACGATTGAACGGCTGCAGAGCAATAAGGATTTACCTACTGTTCTTAAGGTAAGTGATTTGATCCCTAAATCTTAAGGCAGGCTTCAAGATTAGTAGTATGACTTCTCATCTTGAAGATCAAGATATGATCTTGATATTTTTATTTATATGCATATTTTAGATCAAACGATCCAATATATAAGGCAAAGATATGATCTTGATGCATGTTAGATAGATTAATATGTAATCTTTAAGTTTCTGCATTAATAATTATTATTAAATTTTAAAATATGCATGCCTCGGAGATTGTTTCTCCCTTCACGTGCATCCCACAAGCCAGGGAGGTCCATGCTGTAGAGGCAGTAAGGCACAGCCAGGCAGGGGGCCAAGCATGCACAAAACTAACCAGATGGGCCTGGGCGCAGAGCCAGTTAGCGGAGAACGCAGGACATGCATGGCCTAGCAAGGGGCCGAGCGCGCGCAAAGCAGGCCAAGCAGGACTAGGCATAGATCTAGCTGTCGGCGTGAGTAGGAAGGGTGCACGGCGCAAGGAGGCGCTAAGCGCGCACAGCAAGGGGTTGTCACGCACAAAAGCCATGGTCAGCATGGGCAGATTGGGTGGCTAGCGTGTGCATCTGGCAAACTTAGGTAAGTTCATGGTTTTGGCCTAGGAAATGCTTGTTTTGGGTTTTGGGGTCATCGGATTGGGCCCAATAAGCGACGGGCCATTGCTCCTACCATTCAATTTTAGTCGGCCACCCGCTTGCCTTCTCGACCATGTACGGCCCTAAGCAGGTGCAGCAGCAGGAAAGCGATGGACAGCACAGCCAAATGATTTTGGTGAGTGCTCGATCGATGTCATTTTTTTATTTTATTTTTTTAGGTAGGTTTTGGTACTTCACTTTTCAAATCTATCATTTCATCAGCGAAAATTTTTGATACCTCATTCTTAAATTTATTTTAAAAAAATCTCTAATCTTCCTCGTTCATCCTAGCTAGGGGTACAATTTGGGCTGGGTTCAATCCAAATCCAGCCCCGCTAAACCCAATTTACAATAGTGTTTAAACTCATGTTTGCCTAACCCAAACCCGAAAGAACCAGATTTAATCCGACCTGATTTGCAATTGACCCGAGATAACCCGAACCCGAGGGTTACCCGAATGAGGGGTAGCTTATCGGCATCAGATTTTTGGGGCATTGAGGGCGCCAGTCAGATCGGACGAGATGGCCAACTTAAGGGCGAGGAAGGCAAGACCGTCGGTCACAGATGAAAAAAAGAAGGATAAAAATAAAGGCGAACCACCTGCACATTTTGTTTCACTTTCCGCCTCCTCTTCTTCTTTGTTTACGGCACCTCCTTCCTCCTTCTCTTCTTTGTTTTAGGTAAGACTTTTTTTTTAATACAATGTTAAAGCCCCAAGTCCAGCTTATGCGTTACGCAAGGAATTTTATTTTTTCGTCTTTGGGATCCATAATTCAGTGTTTATTTACTTTGAAAAAATATTTTATTTTTTTTTCCATCAACCCGAATTCAAAACTCAATCCGAATCTAATTTTTAAAAATAGGGTTAGGATTGGTGTTTTACAAATAGAATTAGGGTTAGGATTAAGATTGAAAAACATCTGAGTTTCATGAGCCCGAGTTGCACCCCTAGTCCTAGCGGCTGCCAGGAAAGTAGAAGCTTCACAAGTAAAATGTTTTTTTTTAATTGTATGGTGTAATTCAGGAAACGCTTGCTTTACGTGCAGACCGTCAAATTCAAGACCTCCAAATCGAACATGTTCTTTTAGCCTGTATTTTAAAATCAGGCCAAATGGATTTTATTCAAACTAACTCTTTTACAAATTATATCATACTATGTGTCCACTAAGATACTTGTGCCTCTAATCTCCCCACAAATTAGGAGGGTTCTAAAACATCTTGCTATATAATTTGAGAATTTAAGAGTCAAAGAAGTGCTATTGTATAAATCAATAAATTATATGGGCATCAACACATGCGAGCGTGCTCACACACACACACACACACACACACACACACATATATATATATATATAATACATCAAATATTTATGATCAACAAAACTTAGCATAACAAGCAAAGTAATATTAAACATACCTTACACAAACCAGTGCCTAAGCACATAAATAGGAGCATGTCCTTCCAAAATACAAGCAAATCATTGTTTATGATCAACAAAACTTAGCATAACAAGCAAAGCATTATTAAACATACCTTACACAAACTAGTGCCTAAGCACATAAATAGGAGCATGTCCTTCCAAAATACAAGCAAATCATTATGCTTTATCTAATAATTAATTATATAGCTCAATGACAGATCGGAAACCCATCAAAGGTGTTATCTTGTACTCACTAAAACCTGCAGCATTGAATAAATATTTCCATTCAGTTTCGCTTCTTTCCTTTCCAGTAGTAAGAATCATCATTTGTACGTCGAAGAGAAGTTGCGATTCAACTGAGATTGAAATATCTGTAGTGACACCAACTACAATGTCTATTATGATAACCTTTCCACCATCTTTTTTGAGAGGAATAGCTTCTTTGCAATGCTTTAATGTTCTGATGCAATGCTCATCACTCCAATCATGCAATATCCACTGCAAACGCATGAGTATTTAATCAATTAAAATTATACAACATATGGCGCGCAAAAATTTCATCAAGTTTGGATCTTTTAAATTTCCTTGGCATTGCAAGGGAACCTGATTGAATGAACTACCACTATCATGATAGACCATGACAAAAAATTAGGATTTAGATTTGCAGTATAGTAGGATAGTTTATTGATTTCTTTTCAACTTAAATGCCATACGTCTTCACATAAGGAGAATCCCTCAAGTTGGACAGCAAAGCTGGATTTCAAAATATGAAACCTTTAGATAATAAAATAGCAGAGTTTCGCATCTCTAAAGCCCCATGCATCTTTGGAAAGGGATCAGTTCAACTGTACTCCTCAAAAGTTTTTAAGGATTACAATTTTATGTTAATTCGATGGAAATTCATTCCTACACATGTTCTGATTAGGTTAAAGTTTTCAAGTTTCGGTAAGATTCGGTATGGATTTTAAGAAAAATTAAAACTTTTAAAGGTTCAGATGAGGATACTCTTCATCCTTAATATATAAACATATACATACATATATTATATTTTTACTATAATTGAGCTAGGATAGGCCTAAACTTATTATCTCGAATATTATAGTATAAGAATGAGGTGGTATATAGCAATATATATATATATATATATATATATAGTCCAAATATACTTTGTAGGCCTATTTTTAGCATCCAAGCTTAACAAATTTCATTTAAGTTGAGTGGGCAGGATAGAGCACCTTGCTTATAATTAGGTCTATTTCGAAAAAGTTTTATATACGTCTCTCTGGTGCAGGATGATCTGCACATCGGATGCGTGATTTACCTGTGCATGAGTTCATACATGAAATTTATGAGTGAGCCTTTTGGTATGGGTTCATGCATAAGCAAATTATTGCTTTCGATGCAGGATAGCCCGGTGGCGAAAGGCGTTAATTTTCGATCTATCTCAAGCTAAGATTGAAGTGTTTCTTGAGCCTAGCTGTGGTTCCAGCCCGGTGCTGCTCGGCCTAACGAGGCCATCACAACCCTTTTGATGGCTGGCTCAACAACTTTTAAACCAACTCCAAGCTCAATAAATTAATTTATTTAATATAAAATAGCTAAGTAGGCGTGTGAGCCTTTCGGTCCGTCGGTTTACCTTGAACACGACCGCATCCGTCGGAGGAATATGCTCGAACATGTCTCCTCCGATGAACTCCACGCCTTCCTTCTCCTCCTCACCCACCGTCGCCACAACGTGCGGCAAATCTAGCACTGCGCACCGCATCTCGGGGTACGCCTTGGCGATAGCCTTCGCAAGAGTGCCCGTCCCGCCCCCCACGTCCACCACCGACCGCACTCCGCGGAGCACCTCTCGCCACTGCCGCAGCAGCACCACGTCCGTCACCAGCCGCGCGTCGCTCGCCATCCCCTCGTTGAACAGCTTGTTGAAGTCCGCACTCGCGTTCGCCTTCCCGAATATCCCCTTGCCGTGCGCCATGTCGAACGGCGTCGACCCTGCCGCTCCGGCGCTCAACCACTGCCCCAGTAGCTGCGCCGGATCCAGCAGGGTCCAGTCCAGCATGAATAGCACAAGCGGCGAGAGGCACGCCTTATCCTCCTTCACCAGGAGTTTCGAGGCCGGTGTGAGGAAATAGCTCTCTAATTCCTCTCCTCCTTTCTGGTCTTGGTGGCTCGCGAAGAGGCCGGAGTGGACAAGCAGGCGCATGAGGCTTCGGAGGGCGGGGGTTTTGGACTGGGGGATGGAGAGGGAGGTGGCGAGCTCAGAGAGGGTGATGTTCTTGCCGTGGCTGTGGACAACGTCCGGGATGCCGAGCTCGATGGCACACTTAAGGGACATGGATCTGATGAAACCGAGGGCGTGGTTCCATAGGTGGGATTTGGCTTGGAGTAAATCGTTGGTTGGCTGCTTCTCTTGCGTGAGTTCCATCACGTACTAAGTTTCCACTGGACTCGGGGATCTACTGAGGTCTTTTGCAATGTTGTGGTATCGGACATCGGGTCTATATATAGTGGGAGAGTTGGTGCTACTTAGTGGATCAGCTCTTCTGTAGCGAATGCAAAATATTGGTAGAAGTCCTTCCAGGTTCTCGATGCAGCTCTCATGGTGGGGACACACCCCAGCTTGCCACATTATTGTGTCACTCGTCAGCAATAATAATATTTTTCAATCGAGTGAAAGGCATGGTTGGTGATTTTTTATTGTTTGATAAAAAATAAAAATAAAAAAGCTATCCATTGGTTAGCGTACAAGATTATTGGGGGGTAAAATTAACATTGCATTAATATCCGTGCGAGACGGCTAGGGCCGACCTCTTCCGGGCTTCCGTAGCTCGCCCCCTCCGGGCTTCCGTAGCTCGGTTCTTTCCGGGCTTCCGTAGCTCGGCCCCCTCCGGGCTTCCGTAGCTCGGCTCCTTCCGGGCTTCCATAGCTCGGCCCCTTCCGGGCTTCCGTAGCTCGGCCCCTTCCGGGCTTCCGTAGCCGGCCCCCTCCGGGCTTCCATACCTCGGCCCCTTCCGGGCTTCGTAGCTCGGCCCCTTCCGGGCTTCCGTAGCCGGCCCCCTCCGGGATTCCATACCTCGGCCCCTTCCGGGCTTCCCTAGCTCGGCCTTCCCGGGCTTCCGTAGCTCGGCCCCCTCCGAGCTTCCATAGCTCGGCCCCTTCCGGGCTTCCGTAGCTCGGCCCCTTCCGGGCTTCCATGGCTCGGCCCCTTCCGGGATTCCGTAGCTCAGCCTTCCCGGGCTTCCCTAGCTCGGCCCTCCCGGGCTTCCCTAGCCCGGCCCTTCCGAGCCTCTGTAGCTCGGCTTCATCGAGCGACCTAATACATACCTCCGCGGAACCTGGCGCGGGAGAGCCCAGGCTTACCCAAACAGCACCCTAGGCAAGGGATCATGTCGAGGCGTGGCCTAAAACCTATCGTAACCGCCCCAGGTCTACTCGACCGAATCTCGAAACATCAAGGTGCTCTCCCAGCCGTCGATCCCCTAACAAACAGGATACGGATTCCATGGCCAACAACGGCCTGATTCTATCCACCTCCATGTTCCAACAACCTCTGAACCTTCCAGAAGACGCTCAAGGTCCAGGTGTCAGTCTATAAATTGGACACCCCCAGATTCCCTCAGGTACGCATCTCCTGGCGCACACGCACCCCTTTTTACACGCGCACTCCCACTGCTCTCTCCAGCAGCTCGTCGGTGCTCCTGCCCTCTGGAGTTTCTGATTGGCCGCCCCTGGAGAGGCTTCCCGAAGAGATCCACCTCCCTATTGTCTGGTTGATCACCGATTTCTTCTCCACTGACTTGAGCGTCGAAGGGTCTTCCGCGGAGGGCCACCCCCAGCGCCTCCCGCGTGTGGACTTCTTGTGCAGGTCCGCCCCCCTCTTCCTGGAGATCGACCGCGCCCGAGTCGGAGGACGGATCCCGACGGCAACAGATTGGCGCTAGAGGAAGGGCCTCAAGTCCCATCAAAACTTGAAGAAAGGAGACAAGGATCTAGATCCGGAGAGGAACCTCTTTAATGGCCAATCGGAGGAGAGCAACCTCTGAAGCCCAAGATCAGGTCGCTTCCCATAGGCCTGATCCGACTGGCGCTATAGCGCCGCAACCGCCACCAGTCGAAACTCCGTCACCGCCCGCCATCCCGGTGACCCAGGACCAATTTGCTACGCTGGTCCAACAAGTCCAGGCTCTTACCCACCTGGTTCAAGAGCACCTTGCGCCTCCTCCTACTTCGCACCTTCAGAAGGAGGCGGCGATTCCTTCTTCACCGGCGACCTCTTCCCCTGATCCGCACGAATCCGCGGATCCCCCACATCGGCCCAGAGGGGACAAACCAGTCCCACGAGGCGGTTATGGCAGAGATCCTCCCAGATCTCGGCGAGCCCGATCCCTCTCCCCGGTGACATCTCACCATGACTCAACACCATCCTTGCGATTCTCACGCCCGGCTCCTCCTCTGACCGGCGAAGAAGAGATCCGCCGACAGATCCAAGAGATGCGTCAGGAGCTGGACGCTTCCAAGCAGGCCCATCCGCCCCAGCCCAAGGCGGAGCAGGGCATCCCTTTCTCTAAGGGGATCATGGAGGAAGTGATTCCCTCCCATGTCAAGTTACCGGCCGTCGAACCTTATCATGGCTCTTCTGACCCGGATGACCATCTCAGCAGCTTCCGGTCTATTATGATGTTCCACGGAGCATCCGATGCGGTCCTCTGCCGCACCTTCCCCTCCACCCTCAGGGGATCCGCCCGAACCTAGTTCAATGCCTTGAAGCCGGGTTCCATTGATTCATTCGACGAGCTGAGCCACCTTTTTATTGGCCAGTTCGTCAGCAGTCGCCGCCACCGACGGAGATCTGACTCCCTCTCCGAAGTCAAGCAGAGAGAGGGAGAGTCCTTGAGAAATTACCTTGGCCGTTTCAATAAGGCCATGTTGGAAGTGGACCACCTTAATCATGAGGTGGCCATGTCTGCTTTGGCGGGGGGAGTCTCGAAGGAAAGCGACTTCTACCTAGCAATGGAGGTCAGCTACCCCCCCAACCTATCTGATATGATGGCCCTGCGGACAGGTACGCGAGGGTCGAGGAATCGCGGAGAATTGCCCGCTGAGCAGGCAAAGAAGCAGGAGCCCAAAGTCCCCGACAGGCACCGTCCCGCCCGGCGGCCAAGTCCGCCCCGCCGCCGGAGAGTCCCTCCGCCACCCCCAAGGAATCGCTCCCGGAGTCCTCCTAGGCGATTTGATCGCTATACTCCGCTGACTGTGCCCCGAGCGCAAATCCTTATGGAAATAGAGCGCCAGCTTCCCCGGCCAGTACCTCTCCGAGGGAACCCGACCCGAAGAGATCCCGCTAAGTACTGCCGTTACCATCGGGAGCACGGCCACGACACTGAAGAATGCTGGCAGCTGAAGAATGAGATTGAGAGGTTGATTCGGCGGGGACGATTGGATCAGTTCAGAAGGGCGCCCGAGCCGCAACAGCAAGGAGGTGACCGCCAGCCCGAGCTTCAACAACCTCCTCCTCCACCAAATCCGCCCGTAATTGGCCGCATTAATATGATTGAGGAAGCCGGCGGATCGAGCCCTAGAGACGACGGTGATAAATCAAGACCTAAGAAGGCGCGAACGGGCGAACTCTCCTTCTCCGATGATGATTTTCTTGGGATACAGCTCCCCCATGATGACGCGCTAGTTGTATCCCTTAATTTGAACAATTATGATGTAAGCCGAATCCTCGTTGATAGTGGAAGCTCGGTAAATGTTTTGTACCTCGGTGTGTTTGCCAGGATGAAATTGCTCATGGAAAACCTTCGAGCCGTGGATTCCACCCTAATGGGATTCACCGGCGACGTCATTATCCCGGAAGGGGTCGTCACCCTGACGGTCCGCGCGGGAACCTGGCCCCTTGTGACCATTGTTCAGACAGACTTTCTGGTGACCGACCTCAGATCCCCCTACAATGCAATATTCGGCAGGCCCGGTCTGATGTCCCTCAAGGCAGTGGTCTCCATCCCGCACCTATCCATGAAGTTTCCCACCGAGCGAGGAGTTGGAGTTGTTCGAGGGAGTCAGGCCATGGCTCGGCAGTGCTTTGTTACAAGCCTTCAATCTAGGATGCCGGAGGTCGACGGGCTGGACGCTCACGAGGACTTCGCCGAACAAAGGGGAGAACCGGCGGAGGAGTTAGAGGAGGTACCGCTGGACGAAGTTCGACCCGACCGAACCATCAAAATCGGGTCGCTGCTCAAAGGAGAGCCTCGACACAGATTGATCGATTTCCTCCGAGGTAATGCTGACATCTTCGCCTGGTCCGCCTCCGACATGCCAGGGATCAGCCCCGAGGTTCTCGTCCATCATCTCAACGTGGACGAGATGCACCGTCCGGTTAAGCAGAAGAAGAGAAGCTTCGCCCCAGAGCGACAAAAGGCCATCGAGGAAGAGGTGGACAAACTCATCAAGGCCAATTTTATTCGAGAGGTAAATTACCCGAGCTGGCTATCAAATGTCGTCATGGTGAAAAAGTCGAACGGCAAATGGAGAATCTGCATCGACTTCACCGACCTCAACAAGGCCTGCCCAAAGGACAGCTTCCCCCTCCCTCGGATTGACCAGCTCGTGGACGCCACCTCAGGCCACCAGATGCTGTCATTCATGGACGCCTATTCTGGCTACAATCAGATCCGAATGGCCCCTGAAGATGAAGAAAAGACCGCCTTCATAACCGACCGAGGTACTTACTGTTACCGCGTAATGCCTTTTGGTCTTAAAAATGCAGGCGCCACCTACCAGAGGCTGGTCAACAAAGTGTTCAAGGAACAGATCGGCCGGAATATGGAGGTGTACGTGGATGATATGCTGGTTAAAAGCAAGGAAGGCTTCACGACATGTTGAGGACCTCGCGGAGAGCTTCACCATGCTACGCAAGTACGGGATGAGACTCAACCCGACCAAATGTGCCTTCGGTGTCAACTCGGGGAAATTCCTCGGCTTCATGGTCTCCCAGCGAGGTATCGAAGCTAACCCCCAGAAGATCCAAGCTCTCCAACAAATGGCGCCCCCGGCATCTGTCAAAGAGGTCCAGCGCCTAACCGGGAGGAATAGCGGCCCTAAACCGCTTCGTGGCGCGGTCGGCCGAGAGATGCCTCCCCTTCTTCAAAACTCTCCGATCGGCCAAAAACTTTCAGTGGACTCCCGAATGCCAGAGGTCATTTCAAGATCTCAAGAAGTACCTCGGCTCGCCCCCGCTCCTCAGCAGTCCGACCCCAGGAGAGACCCTATTCTTGTACCTAGCTGTTTCGGAAGGTGCAGTCTGCTCGGTGCTGATTAAGGAAGAAGCAAGGTCCAAAAGCCGATCTACTATGTCAGCAGGCTGCTCCGCGATGCGGAAATGAGGTACAGCAGGATTGAAAAGATGGTGTTGGCCTTGATCACCTCAGTTCGAAAGCTACGACCGTATTTCCAAGCACATTCCGTGACGGTCCTGACTGACCAACCTATTAGGGCGGTGGTCCACCGTCCCGAGACTTCGGGAAGAATGACCAAATGGGCCGTCGAGCTAAGCGAGCATGACATACATTTCCAGCCTCGCCCAGCCATCAAAGCTCAGGTGCTGGCCGACTTCCTCCTCGAATGTACCATCCCGGAGGACGGTTCTACCCCGGACTCCCCCGAAGGAACCAAAACCTGGAGCCCGGTGGCTCCTCCACGTCGACGGGTCATCCAATGCCCATCACTCCGGTGCGGGTCTAGTTCTTACCAGTCCTGAGGGGATGATCTTCGAATATGGCGTCCGATTCTCCTTCCCGGCTTCCAACAACGAAGCCGAGTACGAAGCTCTGTTAGCCGGTCTCCGGATCGCCCGCAATCTGAAGGTGGAAAAGCTCAGCGCCTTCACCGACTCTCAGCTGGTAGCCGGCCATGTTCGGGGAGAATTTGAAGCCCGAGAGCCGAACATGATTCGATATCTCCAGGAGGTGCGTAACTCGCTTCCCCATTTTTCCAAATTTGAAATTATTCAGATTCCCAGATCTGAGAACGCCCGTGCCGACCTACTCTCCCGATTGGCGACCGCGGAGACGATGGATGCCGAACAAAAATTCCACCTGGAGACTCTGGAAAAGCCGAGCATCACGGAAGCCGACCGAGTGATGCAAGTTGAGGCCGAACCATCCTGGTTCGACCCTGTCCTCAAATATCTCAAAGAAGGGTCGCTTCCGTCCGACCGAAGAGAGGCTAGGAAGCTGAAGCTGCAGGCCGCCCACTACGTGTTGATTGACAACCAACTTTACAAGCGGTCATTTTTCATGCCGCTGCTTAGGTGCCTTCGCCCATCAGAAGCGGACTACGCTCTGCGCGAGGTACATGAAGGGATTTGCGGCAACCATTTGGGAAGCCGGTCCTATGCCACAAGGTGCTGCGACAAGGCTATTACTGGCCGACCATGCAAAAAGATGCGGACGATCTAGTCCGAGCCTGCGACCCCTGCCAGAGACATTCAAGCGTCCAAAGGCTCCCTTCCGCCGAGCTAGTTTCTATATCCTCCGCTTGGCCCTTTGCCAAATGGGGGATGGACATCCTCGGCCCATTCCCGCTTGCAACGGGACAGCGGAAATTCCTATTCGTCGCCATCGACTACTTCACCAAATGGGTCGAGGCGGAAGCGGTCGCACAAATTACCGAGCACGAGCCAGAGACTTTGTCTGGAGGTCCATCATCTGCCGATTCGGCCTCCCCCACACTATAATCACCGATAACGGCAAGCAGTTCGATAACTCCAGGTTCCGCCAGTTCTGTGAGGAGCACGGAATTCGTCACCACCTTACTTCGGTCGGGCACCCACAAGCCAACGGAGCGGCCGAGGTGACCAACAGGACCCTCCTCCAGGGAATCAAAGCTCGCCTCTCCAGAGCCCAAGGCAGGTGGGCGGATGAGCTGCATCATGTCTTATGGGCCTACCGCACTACCCCGAGGATCCCGACGGGCGAAACCCCATTCCGAATGGCTTTTGGTACGGAGGCCGTTATCCCTGTGGAAGTCGGCCTCCCATCATTGCGGGTGGAGAGTTACTCAGAGGAAACCAGCAACGAGCAGCTCCGCACCAACCTCGACCTAGTGGAAGAGGTCAGAGAGGGCCCGAATCAGAACGGCTGCTTATCAGCAGAGGGTGGCCCGCTATCATGCCTCCAGGGTCAAAGGAAAAGCCTTCCTGCCTGGCGACCTTGTCCTCCGAAAGGCTTCTGTTTCCAAACCGCTGGAGCAAGGAAAGCTGGCGCCAAACTGGGAGGGCCCGTACCAGGTAGCGGAGATTATTGGACCGGGAACCTACAAGCTGCAGGATCTGGATGGGAAGTCCATTCCCCGGACTTGGAACGCGGACAACCTTCGTAAATATTATCAATAGGGTATGTCCTCTCTGAATTCACTACACGTTCCTGCTTATCTGTTTCCTCAAACCTGTCGCGTGAATCATTATGCACTGCATTGCTATAAATTGCAAGAAGAAACAGATACTGCTTACCAATCCTCGGCACAACCGAGCTGTCTGTTTGAACAGGAAATCTCCGAACCTTGGCAGGGCCAAGTAAAATATTCTTCGAACCTCGGCAGGCCGAGCAACAAATCTCCGAACCTTGGCAGGGCCAAGTAAAATATTCTCCGAACCTCGCTGGGCCGAGCAACAAAATCTCCGAACCTTGGCAGGGCCAAGTAAAATATTCTCCGAACCTCGGCTGGGCCGAGCAACAAAATCTCGAACCTTGGCAGGGCCAAGTAAAATATTCTCCGAACCTCGGCTGGGCCGAGCAACAAATCTCGAACCTTGGCAGGGCCAAGTAAAATATTCTCCGAACCTCGGCTGGGCCGAGCAACAAAATCTCCGAACCTTGGCAGGGCCAAGTAAAATATTCTCCGAACCTCGGCTGGGCCGAGCAACAAAATCTCCGAACCTTGGCAGGGCCAAGTAAAATATTCTCCGAACCTCGGCTGGGCCAAGCAACAAATCTTCGAACCTTGGCAGGGCCAAGTAAATATTCTCCGAACCTCGGCCGGGCCGAGCAACGAATCCTCCGAGCCGTGGCAGGGCCAGGTAAAAATCATTCGGGCTAAAATCCCAGATAAAAACCGAGGTACACAGGCCCCGACTAAAGCCGGGCAGCCTCCAAGTAGTCCCCGAAGGACTTTGTCCGGTTTGAAAATGAGTGCGATTAAGCAAAAACCGTCGACGCACAAAAAGAAGCCACCATTGGCAAACCCCTTTTTAGAGGCCATTGAGCCCCGCATAATCGCCAGAGGCCCCAAGCAGAGCTAGGAGATTCCCCTCTGCTACTAAAAACCTTTGGGTAACGCCCCTATAACCCGTCGTTCAAAGCGTCTATATCAACGCACAAAAACGATGGGACCACGCCAACACCCTAAATTCATCACACGGATCAAGGCCATAAACTCTTGAAGAAGAGGACTTCCAAAGCAAGATCCATTTTTCATTTAGAGAAAGAGGACTACAAAAAGACAGTAAAAAAAACAAACAAAAACAGGAAGAGAGGCCCTAAATCAGAATCCGGAGTCACTCCCGGGGCTAGCAGTTCCTCCAGGCGCTCCGTCAGGTCGGCCACTTGCTGACGAAGGGACGCGATCTCCTCTTTTTGCGGTCCACCACCCGGCGCTGGGCCTCAGCCTCCCTTGAGCACACATCCATGTACTCTTCGACGACCCTTACGAGCTATTGATTGCTCGCGAGAGTCGACGCCAATCCCAAACCATCGACAGTAATGGAGGTACGCCTCTCCTCCGAACGCAATAGGCTGTCGAGCGAGGAACGCAACTCGCCTGATGATTGCCCTGGATAGGCCATTTTTTCGGAACTTAAACCGAGGGATGGCCAGAACCGATGTTCCCCTCTGCGATAACGAACCGACTCTTCCACCCCTTGATGGAAGATGGCTTATCCGCAATGACGTTGAAGGATCTCCGGGGTCCGATGTAGGGCCACTCTGAATTACTCCCAGGAATCAAGTGGTAGCAGGTGCGGAAAAGGGGGAGAGTAGCGACGATTTGAATCTGGTGGCACATCGAGATAAATCCGACGATGCTCCGCCAGCTGTTTGGGGCCACCATCGATGGGCAAATATTATAGTGGGTCATGATTTCCTTCACCAAGGGGTGGAAAGGAAAACGGAGACCCGCCTTCAAACTATCTTCATAGACAAAAACCTCAGACTCTAAATCCCGAGTAACTCTATCCTCGGGCTCTGGCACCCGCAGAACGATGTCCAAGGGCATCCCATACCACTGGTGAATCCTCCCCAAATCCTCAGCAACGATTTCTGAGACCACGTCGTCGGGACTCATCGCCATCTCGGTTGAAAGAAATACCAAGCGAAAACGATGAGCGTCGAAGAGGATGAAAGGCCGAAACTTTTCAAAAAACAAGATGAGAGGATGCTGCGAACGTGCACATATATATATATATAGTACGTCCATTGCCTTGCTTCCCCACTAAGGAAGCCGCCTTGAGGAGATAGGGCGTCTCACCCGAGGCATCCGAAATCGCCTCGACAAACGCTCGATCGATCGGGATTCACGACGTGGCGTAATCCCAGCCGTCACTTTCGAAAGAGCCTTAGCCCCAAAGGCAGCACGGCCCTGTAGTATTAATTAGGGCATCATTGCACGAGCTGCCTGAACCAAGACGTCCCATCCGAGACGCGCCATTTGAACTTGTACTCCCTATGCCCGAACCTACACTTCGAACTAGGGAGTGGAGGGCATGTATTGGGGGATAAAATCAACATTGCATTAATATCCGTGTGAGGCGGCTAGGGCCGACCTCTTCCGGGCTTCCGTAGCTCGGCCCCCTCCGGGCTTCTGTAGCTTGGCCCCTTCCGGGCTTCCATAGCTTGGCCCCTTCCGGGCTTCCATAGCTCGGCCCCGTCCGGGCTTCCATAGCTCGGCCCCTTCCGGGCTTCCGTAGCTCGGCCCCTTCCGGGCTTCCATAGCTCGGCCCCTTCCGGGCTTCTGTAGCTCGGCCCCCTCCGGGCTTCCGTAGCTCGGCCCCTTCCGGGCTTCCGTAGCTCGGCCCCCTCCGAGCTTCCATAGCTCGGCCCCTTCCGGACTTCCGTAGCTCGGCCCCTTCCGGGCTTCCATAGCTCGGCCCCTTCCGGGCTTCCGTAGCTCGGCCCCCTCCGGGCTTCCATAGCTCGGCCCCTTCCGGGCTTCCCTAGCTCGGCCTTCCCGGGCTTCCGTAGCTCGGCCCCCTCTGGGCTTCCATAGCTCGGCCCCTTCCGGGCTTCCGTAGCTCGGCCCCTTCTGGGCTTCCATGGCTCGGCCCCTTTCGGGCTTCCGTAGCTCGGCCCCCTCCGGGCTTCCATAGCTCGGCCTTCCCGGGCTTCCCTAGCTCGGCCCTCCCGGACTTCCCTAGCCCAGCCCTTCCGAGCCTCTGTAGCTCGGCTTCATCGAGCGACCTAATACATACCTCCGCAAAATCTGGCGCGGGAGAGCCCATGCTTACCCAAACAGCACCCTAGGCAAGGGATCATATCGAGGCGTGGCCTAAAACCTATCGTAACCGCCCCAGGTCTACTCGACCGAATCTCGAAACATCAAGGTGCTCTCCCAGCCGTCGATCCCCTAATAAACAGGATACGGATTCCATGGCCCCACAACGGCCTGATTCTATCCACCTCCGTGTTTCAAAACCTCTAAACCTTCCAGAAGATGCTCAAGGTCCAGGTGTCAGTCTATAAATTGGACACCCCCAGATTCCCTCAGGTACACATCTCCTGGCGCACACGCACCCCTTTTTACACGCGCACTCCCACTGCTCTCTCCGGCAGCTCGTCGGTGCTCCTGCCCTCTGGAGTTTCTGATTGGCCGCCCCTGGAGAGGCTTCCCGGAGAGATCCACCTCTCTATTGTCTGGTTGATCGCCGATTTCTTCTCCACTGACTTGAGCGTCGGAGGGTCTTCCGCGGAGGGCCACCCCCAGCGCCTCCCGCGTGTGGACTTCTTGTGCAGGTCCGCCCCCCTCTTCCTGGAGATCGACCGTGCCCGAGTCGGAGGACGGATCCCGGCGGCAACAAAGATAAAGTTTTTTCATTGAATATTTCTTCTTTGGCTATTATGCATATCAAATACAAAAAAAGTAAATTAATAGGGTAACTTTTTATTATCCCATTTGATAAATTAGCTACTCTCTCACTTCATAGAGAATAAATTAAAGGGATAATTCATATTGGCTGTATTTAAGAAAAAAGATATTTCTTCTTATTTTCAAAAGCCACTACTACATGGATTAGTTAGAAATAATTTTAAGCAGAGGGACATAAGTTATCCCTTCAATTTATTTTTTAAGGTAGTATTTAAAATAGGGAATAAGAAAGGATATCCCTTCTTATTCTCAAAAGCCATAACTATAAAGGATAGCTGGGAATAAAGTTAACCAAAGGGATAATCCATGGTTAACCATAGGTTATCCCCTCAATTTATTCTCTAAAAAATGCAGGAATAGCTGGTTATTCCTTCAAATAAGAGTAAAAAAAAGTTATCCTATAGATTTACCTTTTTGCATTTGATATGATCAATGAGATAGCCAAGGGATATCCCTAGGGATAGCCAGAGAATAAACTCTATTTCGTACACTTATCCATGTATAATATTTTTTCTATTAAACATTAATTAAGAAATAAAGAAATAACTGATTTACCAAATAGGATAACAAAAAGTTATCCTTTAATTTACCTTTTTACATTTGGTATGATCAATGGGATAGCCAGAGGATATCCCTAAATATTCCATGAAAAAACTTTATCATGTATATTTATTCAGAAATAATTTTTTTTCTATCAAACACTATCTAAATATAAATTATTATTTTTTTGATTAAAGTTATTCATAACTTATCGGTACAGTTAAAGCTTTTTAAGAATAAAAAGAACTATCCAGGAAATATTTTTCGTTTCTCAAACATAGCCTAGGCTTGTAAGCAATAATATTTTGCAAACGGGGAAGCCGAGGAAGAGTGAGATGTCCCCGATGAGTGCTCGATGTAAGTTCTAAACACCGGTGGTTGGCGCATGGTCACGAACCGCGCCCCACCATCCATAAAACAATTTTTTTAATAATATGACAACAATGCTGATCATTTTTCACAATTATAACAATGTAAATTTTGAGGCAAGCATCTCAACCTTTAGCTCAAATTGTAAATTTTTGTGCATTACAAGTCGTCAATTACGATCATTCACACCAATTCAGCGGTTAGAGAGAGGATCAAGCAATAACCGGCCTTGAAGATAGCTTTCAAATATAATAAAAAAATTTATTTCAAAATATTTGCAAGTAATTTAAAATTAAAAATAATAATCTATTTAATGGGTTCAGTTATCATTTCCTTTATAATATATTTTTGAAAAATCAAGCTTTAATCTCACCTGTTAAGCACCATCATTCGATGCTAAGTTCTCACCCAATATCCTCGTCTCCAAAAGCATGATAGATTTTCTTTATTAAATTTATTGACATAGTGATGACATCATAGCTTCCCTAACATTGAAACGTGAGAAGAGCGGCTCTTATCCGTAAAAATGTGCTCCCACATCTCTCGCACCAAACATCTCTAATACGTTGAAATTGATGCTTTATATTATTGAGATGTTACGATCAATCTCTTATTAAATATATAAATTTTTTAAATTGCAGCCGCTCCTATTTTAGTTCTCATGCTATTTTTTTTAGTGGTATCATAAAATCGTGATAGACGGTAATTAATAAAAAATTTCAAAAGACGATATAAGAGCAGTGTTACAACGATGTGATGGTTGTTAATCAGGAAATAAGTGTGGAACGCATGCCAACTATGGACGCGCTAGCTTGTCCCCACCACCTGTGCAGTCCGATTGGGCCCAACAACAAGTGGCCGGACAATGAAACAAAAGTCTCTGTATCGTTCTGCAGTAAGCATGCATTAATTGTAAAAAATATTCATTCACGCATTGCAAAAGATTCATTGAACTTTGATATATATGGCAACATGAATAACAATCAGTCCACATGATTAATGCATGGGTGATACGGCAAGACTTTTCTTCAATCAATGATGCTATTTTTTATTTTATTTTTTTAGGTAGGTCTTGGTACATCGCTTGTCTAATCTATCATTCCAGCAGCCAAAATTTTTGATATCTCATTTCTTGGTTTTTTTTTAAAAAAATTATTAATCTTCTTTGTTCATCCTAGCAGCTGCCAGGAAAGTAGAAACTTCGCAAGAATTTGTGTGTGTGTGTGTGTGTGTGTGTGTGTGTGTGGGGTATAATTCAGGCAACGCTTGCTTTACATGTAGACCCCAAAATTGAAGACCTCCAAACCGGATATGATCTTTTAATCTCGGTATTTCCAAATCAGGCGGTCTGCTTGGCGTATGCTAAGGATTTACCTCATAATGATTTTACATATTTAACCAGATCAAGTTAGCGCCAAGCCTACCACAAAAGGATTAATAAACTTTGGATATAATTAGACCAAAGCATCATTATAAATAATTTGATGGATGAGAGTTTCAAAGCGTTAAACATCTAACGTTGGTATAAATATGCTGCTCCACCTTCACTGGCCTTTATTGACGCTAAATCACCGTCCTCGAACATCCACGAGCGGTCGCTTCCTGCAATGAGCTCGGGATCCTCCGGTGAGCTTCTTGCACCTATGGGCCTGCAAACAAGTCCCGAGGACCGAAGATTCCAGTGGGGATCCTTTGACGCTCAAATCAGTGCTCTAGACAACAGCCGTAAGCTTAAGGAAGCTCGAAAGAGAGAAGAAGAGAGAGGCTTAGAGCCGTGCTCTCTGTGAGCAAGAATGAGCGTTTATGAGTGTAATGAGTTCGTTATCTGGTCGGGAATCCCTCTTATCCATTTTATAGATGCTTAGAGTTGGTCTGGCTTAAGTGGTTGAGGCTCCATAATGATGACTTTGATGGGTGAAGTCTAGAACTGATGTCTGTGAGGCATGAGGTGCTGCCACTTGTCAGAGTATTAATTGATAGCAGCAATAGTAGAGCTTACCTCCATATGATGTATCAGGCTACAGGCCATGTCCCGTCAGAGTAGGTGCCTACAGCTGGTTGGCAGATGCTATTTTGGTTTGGACAGTTATCACAAGCTGCTGCAGGGCGTGGCCGACCATTACGGCGCTTGCCAGACGTGTCCCCCACGTTATCTTTTTGGTTGTCCTACACAGATAGTGATTGGTGATAAAGTTAGTCGTGTGGGTCCCAAGGTACAACCGTTGGGGCGGAAGATGATGTTGAGTTGAAGCCAACTGTCCCTCGTAGAGCACTGATTATAGAGTGCTTGATGGCACTATTCACGGCCGAGGGGAAGAGCCGAGGCCGAGGGGAGCTCGATGCTGGGAGCTGTGGCCGAGGCCGTGTGAGGCCGAGGGGACAGCGGAGTGCCTAGGGGAGCTCGGTGCGGGGAGCTGAGGTCGAGGTCGAGTGGAAGAGCTGAGCCGAGGCCATGCAAGGCCGAGGGGGCAGCGGAGTGCTGAGGGGAGCTCGATGCAGGGAGCTGAGGCCAAGGCTGAGTGGAAAAGCCAAGGCCGAGGCCGTGCGAGGCCGAGGGGGCAGCCGAGTGCCAAGGCCGTACGATGTTAAGGGGGTAGCAGAGTGTCGAGGGGAGCTCGATGCTGGGAGCTAAGGCTGAGGACGAGTGGAAGAGCCGAGGCCGAGGCCGTGCGAGGCCGAGGGGGCAGCCGAGTGCCGAGGGGAGCTCGGTGCTGGGAGCTAAGGCCGAGGGGGCAGCCGAGTGCTGAGGCCGTACAAGGCCGATGGGGCAGCGGAGTGCCAAGGGGAGCTCAGTGCTGGGAGCTGAGGCCGAGGCCGAGGCCGTGCGAGGCCGAGGGGGCAGCCGAGTGCCGAGGGGAGCTCGGTGCTGGGAGCTGAGGCCGAGGCCGATTGGGACCGAGGCCGACCGAAAATGAGGCCAACCAGAGCCAAGGCCGACTGGGACCGAGGCCGAGGCTGAGATGGCCGAGCACTGTTCATGGTGGCCGAGGGGATCTCGGCAACTTGCATGGCCAAGGGGGGCTCGGCAGCTTCTGGAGGAGCTTGGGAGCAGCCGCGGGGGCTCTATGATGTGGCAATCCGGCCGAGGGAGCGTGCATGGCCAAGTGCCGAGGCGGAAGCTCGAGGCCTAGGGGGTGCTAGGTCTGAAGCTGAGGGCGAGGGGATCCCGGAGACCGAAGGGACCTCGGAGGCCGAAGGGACTTCGAAGGCCAAAGTCACCCTGCGGGAACGAGACAGGGCTCTGTCAGTTTCCTTCATGGTTAACTCTAACGGCGTCGGATCAGCCACATCAGATTCCCCCTTGCCCCTGAGACGAAGCGGACCTACTCCAGCAAGGCGAAAGGGGTGTCACCTTCCAAGTGGCTGATCCCCACCTGCTTCCAACTGTCGGCGGGCACGTGTCCTTGGGCGCGGCAATAATTTTGTGCAGACGATCTGGGGGATACGATGGGGCGGCCTCTGCCATCCGCTCGTTGGCTAGCTTAGGGTAGCCAGCAATCCTCTCTCGACGCAGAGTCTGGAAGTGGACATCCGTCATCTATGAGTTGGAGAGTTGGTTTCTTTCAACTGTGAGTTAACTTTGGGTATTCAACTTCTAACATGAAGTTTGGATGTGGGTGCCCATCAACACGCCGCTGAGGCAGAGAGAGCCGATGAGGCCGCAATGATGCCGCTGAGGCAGAGACAACCGTTGAAGCTGCAATGATGCCGCTGAGGCAGAGAGAGCCGTTAAGGCTGCAATAATGTCATGGAGGCAGAGATAAAGCTGTTGAGGCTGAAATAAAATTGCTGAAGCAGAAATAAAGCCGTAGGGGCTGAAGTAAAATTGCCTCGAGTGTTTGTGTGCTGGTCCGGGAGGTGACTCGAGCGGGTATGGGATGTTAGGGATTTGAACCGACTCGGGGGCATATCCTAGCCGGACCGAGTGGTATCCATTAGCTGCGATGCCGCCGAGCTCCTTCGGAGCCATCTCGGGTGTTTGTGTGCTGGTCTGGAAGGTGACTCGAGCGGGTACGAGCTGTTAGGGATTTGAACCGACTCGGAGGGCATATCCTAGCCAGACCGAGTGGTATCCGTTAGCGTGATGCTGCCAAGCTCCTTCGGAGCCGTCTCGGGTGTTTGTGTGCTAGTCCGGGAGGTGACTCGAACGGGTACGAGCTGTTGGGACTTAAATCGACTCGGGGCGTATGCTAGCCAGACCGAGTGGTGTCCTCTTAGCCGTGATCCTGCCGAGCTTCTTCAGAACCACTCGGGGGGTTCGTGGCCGGCCCGAGGGGTGACTTGAGGTCGCTGGAGCCATAGGTCTTGAACCGCCGCGGGGGTTTCGCGGCCGGCCTAGGGGTGACCTTATGATCGCAGGACCATTAAGAGCCTTTTTGAAAGGTTAATTTTGTCGGTTTCCTGTAATGCATTCAGACACTAATGAAAAGAAACTTTTTCTCAAAGTGTAGTGTACTTAGCTTTTTCGTAGTTGTTTGCCTTTGCGTTGTGTTTGGTGTCGATGTTGATTACAGGCTTGAGAGCTTTTTCTTTAAAGAAATTGGTCTCCTGCTGAGTTGATGACCTGCCCTCCAGGAAACAATGTTGATTGTGGCTGAGGCCGACTGGGACCGAGGCCGAGGCCGACTGGAGCTGAGGCCGATAGGAGCCAACCTGACTGGGACCGAGGCCGACTGGAGCCAAGGCCGACTGGGGCCGAGGCCGACTGGGACCGAGGCCGACTGGGGCCGAAGCCGACTGGAGCCGAGGCTGACTAGAGCCGAGGCCGACTGGAGCCGAGGCCGAGGCCAAGGTGGCCGAGTGGGAGTGCCGCGGAGAAGCGGGATGGAATGATGCCAGGGCGAGGCCGACTTCTTCCTCTCTTTGCGGTGCCTTGTGTAGACATCTTCACGCTTCCCTTGACTGGCAGCCAGTAGTCCTCTTCCGATGCAGAGTCCAGAAGCGGATGCCTGTCAACTGTAAGTTGGGGAGTTGGCCTCTCCTAGCTGTGAGCTATCTTGGGGCTTCTTGATGGTTGAAAGTAACCAGCACTATGTTGCAAGTGTATAATTTAAATAAAGGTATTACGCAACTGGCCGTTGGCCACTGATACAGAGTTGAAGCCGCTAAGGCTGAAATGGAGCCATTGAGGCTATGACGAAGCCGCTGAGGCAAAGTTGAGGCCGTCGAGAGCCTTTTGAACCCTGGAGGGTGACCCGAGAGTTGTTGGGATGGGACCATGCTCGGGAGCCTTTAACCCCGAAGGGTGACCTGAGAGTTGAGAGTCGTCAGGTGCCTTTTTCTTTGCGCCAACGATCTTTGCTGCCGACGTTGGAGTCAGTCTTTGGCCTTTGGTGCCGAGCTGGCCTCGGGCTTGAGTGCCGATGGTATATTGGGCTTTTTGGATCCGGTGGTACACCAGTCTTCGGTACCGATGGTACATTGGGATTTTTGGATTCGGTGGTACACCGGTCTTTGGTGTCGATGGTACATCGAGCTTTTTGGATCTGGTGGTACATCGGTCTTCGGTGCCGATGGTACATCGGGCTTAGAGTACCGATCGAAGTTGGCTTAAGTGCCGATGGTACATTGAGCCTTTTGGATCCAGTGGTACATCGGTCTTCGGTGCCGATGGTACATCGAACTTTTTGGGTCCGATGGTACACCGGTCTTCGGTGCCGATGGTACATCGAGCTTTGAGTGCCGACCGGAGTTAGGCTTGAGTGCCGATGGTACATCGGGCCTTTTGGATCTGATGGTACACCGGTCTTCGATGCCGATGGTATATTGGACTTTTTGGATCCGGTGGTACACCAGTCTTCGATGCCGATAGTACATCAGGCTTTTTAGATCCAGTGGTACATCGATCTTTGGTGTCGATGGTACATTGGGCTTTGAGTGCTGACCAAAGTCGGGCTTGAGTACCGATGGTACATCGGGCTTTTTGGATCTGATGGTACATCGATCTTCGGTGCTGATAGTACATCGGGCTTTTTGAATCTGATGGTACATCGGTCTTCGATGTCGATGGTACATTGGGTTTTTGGATTTGATGGTACACCGATCTTCGGTGCTGATGGTACATCGGGCTTTGAGTGCTGACCGGAGTTGGGCTTGAGTGCCGATAGTACATCAGGCTTTTGATATGCTAACGCTAGGTTGGTCTTGAATGCCAATGCAGAGTCGGTGTTCCTGCATAACATTTTTAAGTATCAATGAAAGAAATACTGTCTTAAGTGCAGCGTACTTAGCTCTTGCGGCAACCCTGTTTTCCTTCTATGGACTTGAGCACTTCCGCCTGCTGGTGGTCTGCCCCTCAGGGAATCAAGTTGGTTGGAGTGGAGGTACCGCTGCCCTTACTTGGGCCTTCCTCTGCATCGTCGTCCATAGGAGAGAAAGCTGCTTGGGCGGCGAATGATGGCTCTTTGAGCTTTAAGTCGCTGATGAGCTTGATGATGGTGGACCTCTTGCTGGGGAGATTCCCAATAGGATGAAGGATGGCTAGCCTGAGCAGTGACCAAAAAATGAGTGAAAGCTTTTGCTTGCTGTCACGTGGTCATGAGATGTTGCTTCCGAAGCTTTTGCTCAGCTCGTTGAAAGTGCCCCCCAGTGTAACTGGTGAAAGCTTCTCGGATTCTTTTCATCACCATCTTCATGATCCACCATTTTGATAAAAAAGGGATGAGGATCTGCAAACCAACATCGCTGACCCCCCCTTCCTGGCGCGCCAATCTATTGACGCCAAATCACCATCCTCGAACATCCGCGAGCATCTGGTCGCCTCCTCCAACGAGCTCGGGATCCTCCGGCGAGCTTCTTGCGCCTGTGGGCCTGCAAACAAGTCCCGGGGGCTGGAGATTCCGGCGGGGACCCTCTGACGCTCAAGTCAGTGCTTTGGGCAACAGCCGTGAGCTTGAGGAAGCTCGAAAGATAGAAGAAGAGAGAGGCTTAGAGCCGTGCTCTCTGTGAGCAAGAATGAGCGTTTAGGAGTGTAATGAGTTCGTTACCTGGTCGGGGATCCCTTTTACCCATTTTATAGATCCTTAGAGTTGGTCTGGCTTGAGTGGTTGAGGCTCCATAATGATGACTTTGATGGGTGAAGTCTAGAACTGATGTCTATGAGGCATGAGGTGCTGCCACTTGTCAGAGTATTAATTGATAGCAGCAATAGTGGAGCTTACCTCCATGTGATGTATCAGGCTATAGGCCATGTCCCGTCAGAGTAGGTGCCTGCAGCTGGTTGGCAGATGCTATTTTGGTTTGGACAGTTATCACAAGCTGCTGCAGGGCGTGGCCGACCGTTACGGCGCTTGCCAGACGTGTCCCCCATGTCATCTTTTTGGTTGTCCTACACAGACAGTGATGGGTAATAAAGTTAGTCGTGTGGGTCCCAAGGTACAACCGTTGGGACGGAAGATGATGTTGAGTTGAAGCCAACTGTCCCTCGTAGAGCACTGATTATAGAGTGCTTGCATAGCACTATTCACGACCGAGGGGAAGAGCCGAGGCCGAGGGGAGCTCGATGCTGGGAGCTGTGGCCAAGGCCATGCGAGGCCGAGGGGGCAGCCGAGTGCCGAGGCCATACAAGGTCGAGGAGGCAGCGAAGTGCCGAGGGGAGCTCGGTGCTGGGAGCTGAGGCCGAGGTCGATTGGAAGAGCTGAAGCCGAGGCCGTGCGAGGCCGAGAGGGCAGTGGAGTGCCGAGGGGAGCTCTGTGCAGGGAGCTGAGGCCGAGGCCGAGTGGAAGAGCCGAGGTCGAGGCCGAGGGGGCAGCGGAGTACCGAGGGGAGCTCGGTGTGGGGAGCTGAGGCCGAGGACGAGTGGAAGAGCTGAGGCCGAGGCCGAGGGGGCAGCCGAGTGCCGAGGGGAGATCGGTGCTGGGAGCTGAGGCCGAGGCCGAGGGGGCAGCCGAGTGCTGAGGCCATACGAGGCCGAGGGGGTAGCGGAGTGCCGAGGGGAGCTCGGTGCTGGGAGCTGAGGCTGAGGCTGAGGCCGTGCGAGGCCGAGGGGGCAGCCGAGTGCCGAGAGGAGCTTGGTGCTGGAAGCTGAGGCCGAGGCCAACCGGGACCGAGGCCAACCGGAGCCAAGGCCGACTAGGGTCGAGGCCGACTGGAGCCGAGGCCGAGGCTGAGATGGCCAAGCACTGTTCATGGTGGCCGAGGGGATTTCGGCAACTTGCATGGCCGAAGGGGGCTCGGCAGCTTCCGGAGGAGCTTGGGAGCAGTCGCGGGGGCTCTATGATGTGGCAGTCCGGCCGAGGGAGCGTGCATGGCCGAGTGCCGAGGCGGAGGCTCGAGGCCGAGCCCGAGACAGAAGCTCGAGGCCGAGGGGGTATCAGGTCCGAAGCCAAGAGCGAGGGGACCCCGGAGACCGAAGGGACCTCGGAGTCCGAAGGGACCTCGGAGGCCGAAGGGACTTCGAAGGCCGAGGGGACCTCGAAGGCCGAAGTCACCCTACGGGACCGAGACGGGGCTCCATCAATTTCCTTCACGGTTAATTCTAACAGCGTCGGATTAGCCACATCAGCCTTCATTATGCTAGTGAAATATTGGCAAACTTTTCTCTTGTCTTCTGACCACATCAAAAGCAGGAGATTTGGTTTGATTGGATTATATGAACTTTCAATCGAAACATAATCAAGTTGGAATTGGATTAACATCTCTGGCATAATGCATGCTGATCCAACTAAATTATGGAGGGGCTACCGGTTTACTTTAGCTAATGCATAAAAGATCTCTCTAGCCAGCATATTTTTTCGGATGTGCCTCTTGATATACTTCTTTATTGGACCTAATACTTGGTTGAACATGGTTCTTTATCATAAATTACACATGATGATAGGCATTAATATTAAGAAATATGTTGGGGGGTAAAATCGTCATTGCATTAATATCTGTGCGAGGCGGCTAAGGCCAACCTCCTCTCTTCGCCCCCTCCGGGCTTCCGCAGCTCGGCCCCTCCAGGCTCCCGTAGCTCGGCCCCTCTGGGCTTTCGTAGCTCGGCCCCTCCGGGCTCCCGTAGCTCGGCCCCTCCGGGCTTCCGTAGCTCGGCTCCTCCGGGCTCCCGTAGCTCGGCCCCTCCGGGCTTCCGTAGCTCGGCCCCTCCGGGCTTCCGCAGCTCGGCTCCTCCGGGCTTCCGTAGCTCGGCCCCTCCGGGCTTCCGTAGCTCGGCTCCTCCGGGCATCCATAGCTCGGCCCCTCCGGGCTTCCGTAGCTCGGCCCCTCCGGGCATCCGTAGCTCGGCCCCTCCGGGCTTCCGTAGCTCGGCCCCTCCGGGCTTCCGTAGCTCGGCTTCTTCCGGGCTCCCGTAGCTCGGCCTCTTCCGGGCTCCTGTAGCTCGGCCCCTCCGGGCTTCCGTAGCTCGGCCCTTCCGGGCTTCCTTAGCTCGGCCTCTTCGAGCGATCCACAACCTAACATCTACCTCCGCGGGACCTGACACGGGAGAGCCCGAGCCTACCAGAACGGCATCCTAGACGAGGAATCATATCGGGACGTGGCCTAAAGCCTATCGTAACCGCCCCAGGCCTACTCAACCCGATCTCGAGACACCAAGGAGCTCTCCCAGCCGTCGATACTAGAACAAACAGGGTACGGACTCTAACGGCCCCACAACGGCCTGATTCTGTCCGTCTCCGTATCATAACAACCTCCGGACCTTCCAGAAGGCGCTCACGACCCAGGTAACAGTCTATAAATATCATAATCGCAGATTCCCTCAGGTACGCAACTCTGTACGCACACTTGCGCGCTTGCGCCCCCACTCTCACTCTCCTGCTCTCGTCGGTAGCTCGTCGGCGCTCCTGCCCTCTGGAGCTTCCGATTGGCCACCCCCAGAGAGGTCTCCCGGAGAGATCCACCTCCCCACTGTCTGGTTGATCGCCGATTTCTTCTCCACTGACTTGAGCGTCGGAGGGTCTTCCGCGGAGGGCCACCCCCGGCGTCCCCCCGCGCGTGGACTTCTTTTTGCAGGTCCGCCACCCTCTTCCTGGAGATCGACCGCGCCCGAGTCGGAGGACGGATCCCGGCGGCAACAGATTGGCGCTAGAGGAAGGGCCTCAAGTCCCATTAAAACTTGAAGAAAGGAGAAGGATCTAGATCCGGAGAAGAACCTCCCCAATGGCCAACAGGAGAAGAGCAGCCTCTGAAGCCCAAGATCAGGTCGCTTCTCAGAGACCTGATCCGACTGGCGCTACAGCGCCGCAACCTCCACCGGTCGAAACCCCATCGCCGCCTGCTATCCCGGTGACCCAAGACCAGTTCACTACGCTGGTCCAACAAGTCCAGGCCCTTACCCACCTGGTACAAGAGTGCCTTGTAGCTCCTCCTGCTTCGCATCCTCAGAAGGAAACGGCGATTTCATCTTCGCCGGCGACCTCCTCCTCTGATCCGCATGAATCAGCGGATCCCCCACATCGCCCCAGGGGGGACAAGCTGGTCCCTCGAACCGGTTATGATAGAGATCCTCCCAGATCTCGGCGAGCCCGCTCCCTCTCCCCGGTGACATCTCACCATGACTCCATGCCGTCCCTACGATTCTCGCGCCCAGCCCCTCCTCTAGCCGGTGAGGAGGAGATTCGCCGTCAGATCCAGGAGATGCGTCAGGAGCTGGACGCCGCCAAGCAGACCCATCTGCTCCAGCCCAAGTCGGAGCAGGGCATCCCTTTCTCTAAGGGAATTATGGAGGAGGTGATTCCCTCCCACGTCAAATTGCCAGCCGTCGAACCCTATCACGGCTCCACCGATCCGGACGACCATCTTAGTAGCTTCCGGTCAATAATGATGTTCCACGGAGCATCTGATGCGATCCTCTGCCGAGCCTTCCCATCCACCCTCAGAGGATTCGCCCGAACCTGGTTCAACGCCTTGAAACCGGGTTCCATTGATTCATTCGACGAGCTGAGCCACCTTTTTATTGGCCAGTTCGTCAGCAGCCGCCGCCATCGATGAAGATCCGACTCCCTCTCTGAAGTTAAGCAGAGAGAGGGGGAGTCCTTGAGGAACTACCTTGGCCGTTTTAACAAGGCCATGTTAGAGGTGGACCACCTTAATCATGAGGTGGCCATGTCCGCCCTGGCTGGGGGAGTTTCGAAGGAGAGCGACTTCTATCTGGCAATGGAGTCAGCTACCCCCCATGTCTATCTGATATGATGGCCCTTGCGGACAAGTACGCTAGGGTCGAGGAGTCACGGAGAGTGGCCCGCGCTGAGCAAGCAAGAAAGAAGCAAGAGCCCAAAGTCCCCGACAGACACCGTCCCATCCGTCGACCAAGTCCACCTCGCCGCCAAAGAATCCCTCCACTACCGCCAAGGAATCGCTCCCGGAGTTCTCCCAGGCGATTCGATCGCTATACTCCTCTGACTGTGCCCCGGGCGCAGATCCTCATGGAGATAGAGCGTCAACTTCCCAGGCCAGTACCTCTCCGAGGGAACCCAACTCGAAGGGATCCCGCCAAATACTGCCGCTACCATAGGGAGCACGGTCATGACACTGAAGAATGTTGGCAGCTGAAGAATGAAATAGAGAGGTTGATTCAGCGAGGACGTCTAGATCAGTTTAGGAGGGCACCCGAGCCGCAGCAGCAAGGAGGTGACCGCCAGCCCGAGCTCCCATAACTTCCTCCACCACCCAATCCGCCCGTGGTCGGTCGTATTAATATGATTGAAGAGGCCGGCGGATCGAGCCCCAGAGGCGGCAGAGATGGGTCAGCGCCAAAGAAGGCGCAAACTGGCGAACTCTCCTTCTCCGACGACGATCTCCTGGGAGTACAACTCCCCCACGATGACGCATTAGTTGTATCCCTTAATATGAACAATTATGATGTAAGCCGAATCCTTATTGATAGTGGAAGCTCGGTAAACGTTTTGTACCTCGGTGTGTTTACCAGGATGAAACTGCTCATGGAAAATCTTCGAGCCGTGGATTCCGCCTTGATGGGATTCACTGGCGACGTCATCATCCCGGAAGGAATCGTCACCCTGACGGTCCGCGCGGGAACTTGGCCCCTTGTGGCCATTGTTCAGACCGATTTTCTGGTGACCGACCTCAGGTCCCCATATAACGCCATATTCGGCAGACCTGGCCTGATGTCCCTCAAGGCGGTTGTCTCTATCCCGCATCTGTCTATGAAGTTTCCCACCGAGCAAGGAGTTGTGTTGGCCCAGATGGCAACCCAAGAGGGGGGGGGGTGAATTGGGTTCTTAAAATTTAAGACTTTTTAGAAGATTTACACTGATTTGCTCAAGATGTGCAAGTGAGTGAAATTAACTAATAAGCAATGCACAAGCAATTAATAAAGAGAGATAGAGAGAGAGAAAATATATCACGACAAACACAAGATAATTTTATAGTGGTTCGGTGTAACCAACACCTACGTCCACTCCCAAGATTCACTTGGGTCCACACTATAATCTCTCTAGATTACAGCCGAGTTGTTTTCCAAGCTCACAACTCAAACTTGTTGTTTTACCGGGTGCACAACGAACCCAGCTGGTTTTAACTCGGGCTTACCAGCACAAAACCCTACACGTTGTTTTTCACGGGCTCACAACTAACCCAACATAAGCACTACGGCTTGTAACGAGGTATACCACCCTCCACTGATTCAATCCACTGATTGAATCAGCAAACAATAAGAATAATAGTGTTTGAACAATGAAGTGCTCCCCTTGAGCAAATATACAAATGAAGTACAAAAAAATAAAAGGTTAGAGAAGCCTGATAGTATTGCAGATGGTAGTGGCTTGGGCTTTCTTCCTTCTTCTCTTTAACTCCTCTTGAAACGTTGAATCACGCCTCAGCAAGATTCTTGACCGTTGAAGTCTTTGGAGTTGAGATGAAGCTTTTTCCTCTTTTGAAAATCCTCCGATTTGACCTTTGAAATGCTTGTGGATTTTCTTTTGCCTCTTGTGGATTGATGAGAAGGAGCAGACGAAGCTTCCACTTGGATTTCACTCCTTTTGAATCACTCTTCTTTGAGCTAGATGATTTTTCCAATATACTATGTTTTTCCCTCTTTTCAAAAGATATTCTTTTCTCGCTTTGATTTTCAAAATCGATCTCTTTGAGTTGAAAAGAGCTTCTCTATTTATAGAATCTGCAAAAATATATCCGTTAGAGACAGGGAAAAATAGCCGTTATTTGAAAATCTTACCGTTGGGGCTGATGTGTCATCGTTAAGAATCGCACCCAGATTTCGCGGAGTCGACTCATGCTTTTCTCGAGTTGGCTCGAGCTCATCTTACCAAAAATAGAAATGTTTAAAAAGGTTAGGGGTCGACTCGCTAAAAGTGAAGTGTCGACTCCTGAAAGTCGGGAGTCGACTCGTGAAAGGCTTGGGGTCGACTCGAGAGGTGCTCAGAAAAACACTCTTCTGGTGTCTGAGCGGAGTCGACTCGCACAGTCTAGGAGTCGGCTCGACAGAATCAGGGGTCGACTCGACAATTTCATGGGTCGACTCGACACAGATGCACATTTCTGTACACTGAGCGGAGTCGACTCTGAAACTCAGGAGTCGGCTCCGGAACGTATCAAAATCAGAAACTTTTCTGATTGACATTAAAATCGTTCCAGGTTCATTTTAATTCATTGTTTTGACATGAAATCAATAGAATTAACCTTTAGAAGTGATTCATGAATTAATCCATAAACTTTTTGAATAAAACATGAATTATAACATTTCTTTTCGAAAGTTTGAATATTGAGCTTAAAGTCACTTTCAAAATTGATTAAAGTTAAACTTGAGCATTCTCATTGATTGTTCAAAATAAATTTGTTGCTTCATTTTCATAAATTCATTACATCCTTTAATAAACTCAATGGCTTTTAGTAATCATCAAAATCAAAAGGATTGGATCATATAATTTTTCTATAATCTTTCAACAATCTCCCCCTTTTTGATGATGACAAAAATATTGAGTTTGTTCATGATTGATTAGTGAATTAATTTTGTTTTCATAGTTAGACTTAGGCTCCCCCTTAATGAAGTAGCTCCCCCTAAGAAACTTAATTAATTATCCCATTTTATCACAATCATAGACAATCATAGAACTATAAAATTCTCCCTCTTTTTTGTTATCAACAAAAAGATAGAGAATCATAAACATTCATTCAAATTTCATTGAAGTAAGAAAATAGAGAATTCATTTCATTTAAAAGTCTAATACATCAAAATGTTCAGTACATTGATTTCATAAAGAAAGCATAAAAACTTTAGTACAAAACAAGGATTGAAGCTCTAGTAACTCAAAAATGAGTTCTTACAATTCTAGTTAGATGATCAACTATGTTTTTCATTCCTTCAGATTGAATTTTTACATATTCCTTAAGTCTTTCATCAACAAAGGTGCACGCACTCTGAATTTTGTCTTGAAGCTCTGCGTTGCACTTAGAATATGTCTCTCCATCTCCACATATATCCTTAAGTTCTTCAAAAATATTCTTGAGATCACCACTTAAGGATGCCGATGAAGATCCGAGAGTGGACTCAATCTTTGTGATACGATCATCAAGAGAATAAAGAGTCTCTTTCAAATGCATAAATTTATTCTCAAAATCAGTTTTAAGCTTATCAGATTGATCTTCAAGTAAGGCTTTGAGTTGCAAAATTTGTTGATCTGAAAAACTAGCAGAAGATGAAGT